>JAJEJO010005109.1:785141-859325 GCA_020662805.1 Glaucomys volans | reverse complement strand
TCTCTCTCTCTCTCTCTCTCTCTCTCTCTATATATATATATATATATATACACACACACACACACACACACACACACACACACACACACACACACGGCTTTTATTTTAACCCAGGGCCTTGTTAAGTTGCTTAGGCTCTCACTGAGTTGCTGATCCTGGCCTTGACATTGTGATCAACATGATTCAGCCTCCTGAGTTGCTGGGATTACAGATGTGTACCAACCATACCCAACTAGCTTTTGTTTTCTTTGTTTGTTTGTTTTAATGAAATATAACCTGGCAGATCAGACATAAACATGAATTAAGAAAGAAAGTTAGTCCCTTAAAATGTTAATTAAATTAAAAACTTTTAAATCCTTATGTTCATTTCATCTTTAATGTATGATTCTTTGCTCATAAATAATACTTTCTTTGCTTAACTTTTTCTAATATTTACTTTTCTGTCTTTATTATTACAGGAATCCTGGCATTTGCAAATTTTCTAATTTAAGACAGTACTATAGCTAGAATATAATAAGTTAAATACTACCAATTATTTTAATGATTCAGGCATCATATATACATATGTGAAAATTCTGAGGGAAAATGCCAGTAAATTTTTAGGAAAGTATTCAAATTAAGAGATTGGTCACCTATCCAAGTGGCCATGTCATAAGCATGTCATAAGCAAGCTAGCTGTACACTGTATAATGAAATTATTCAACATTTACTTGTTTGAGTTGGTGTTTCAAATTGTTTAGTAGGTATTTAGTGCCCAAAACAAGTATTGCTCTCCTGTTTGATTAAAAAATATTACTCAAGAGGACCAAAGAATAAAGCAGGAAACATCCAAAAATGCCTTGAAGTCAGGGAGTATGTTCCTGGGTACCTTTACTAGCCTACTTTTCCTGTGTCCTAAATTCTCCTGTGCCTGGAATGCTCATCTTCAGCAGGAATTGCCCTTGCTTCTTCTGTTGAGAGACATGCTCCAATTCCAGTGCATTCTTCAGAGTAGCCCTTCCTGACCACCTTCACTAAAATAGCACCACCATTATTCTTCATGTTTCTTCATGGCATGAACATAAAGGTGTTTGTTTTTGGTTTATGATTTGTCTCTCTCCACTAAGAGCAAGAGCATTGCTTTCTCACTGCCAACCCTGAAGCTCTGGGCACATAGCAGTTACTCAATGAATATATGTGAATTACTGCTGAGGCCAAGCCCCAAAACATCAGCCTAATAATGTAACTCACAGAAGCGAAAGGCTCAGACACTCCAAATTGTGTACACATTTACAAAGTAATCATGTCAACATTCCTGATTTAGTCCCAACCCTAGATTGTATACAGAGAGACATCTACACCAGATATAGAAAAGGCTGCCCATTTTAGATTGGTCTCATTATTCCTTTTTATGATCCAGATTGGATTAAAAATATATTTTTTTCTCTTCAAAGATTGCCTATCATCAGTATCTATTGTTTCATACTAAACATGCCTTTGAAAGACTTCATGAAGACAGGTTTCCTACCTTTCATGGTACCTCCACTGGGTACCCTTTATTTTGTGTTGTAAGGTATAAGCTACCTGAGGAAACTCAAACAGTTGGTTTGAAATATCCTTCATTTGGATCAGTGAAATTTTCCAGATGTGTGAGGCACACCAAACGTAGAAAAATACAGCAGAAAATCCACCATTTATTTGCTGCAGAATTATTTCCAACTGTTGTACCAAAACCAGTACTCAGCAATCCCAAAGGATCATAAATGTAATTGGTTTACAGTGTTTCTGTACCCACTCCTAATTTGGGAGAATAATTGTATGCATTTTTAGATTTGAAACCAAGTTTCCAAAATATTTGGTGATGTTACTGAGATTAGCTTGCATTTCTATAGGGACAATCAATAGCTCACTAGAGTAAATGTAGCATCAAATTGCATTATTTCAGTGGCAAGGTTTCTAATTATGATTCTGTTGATAAATGTGGTGCTAAGCATGCAATAACCTTGCCCCTTCATTTATGTTTGCCTCTGTGCTAATTTTCTTTTTAAATTAAACTCTTCAGAAGATAGCTTAAGGTTTAGAATTTTTATGTCAGTTAAATGGTCTTGGCTTATTCATGGTATATACCCAGCTCTCCTGGCCCATCCTCTCCTTTCCAGGCATTCTTAAAGATTTGATGAGCTTCTCAAGATGGTTTGATAGTGCTACATGACCAATCTACTGCCTGATAATTTGTTTCAAATAATTCCAAGCAAGAGGTATGGATTTTGTCTAGTGTACTGGGTAGATAATGGCAGGACCACTGTGTACTCATTGGGTTGCTGTGTTGGTTACCACAACTGTAAATTATCAGGATTCTGTGTGTTTACTCACTTCATTTTGAGTCTCCCTCACTCTGAAAGCAAGACGTGGGCTTAAGTTCTCAGGTAAGAAGAGGCTCAGCCAGTGATAGTCCATCTATGTAGTAAAAGGATGTTAGGGCTTTTGAAAGGGACACTTACTCACAATTTCCTTAAGTGTTTCACTAACATGAAGGTTATTGAAAAATGGAGAGCCTCTCTTTGGATGCTTAAGACAGTGGTTTCTAAGCTATAACTACTCCCAGGAAAGCCTCCATGATGAGGTTAGTGTACTGTACTCATGAAGACTAACCTTCATTATAAATGTAAACTACATTTGGGGGAACATATTCTGTTCCTATATGGAGAAGTAATAGAGAATTTGCCATATATGAGTGGGTCTTGACCTTTAATATTTTGAACCCATTATTAGATAAGGTAGTCCTTGTCTTTTTAAAAATGATAACTTATTTGGAAATACTTACATATCTATGTTCCTTCATGATTCTAAACTCTCTGAAATGCTGAACAATGTTTCTCTTTTCTACTGATCTATCCCCAAGAGCCTGAACTCTGATACATGGCAGAGGGTGTGTGTGTGTGTGTGTGTGTGTGTGTGTGTGTGTGTATGTATTTATATATAATGTTATTATTTTCAAGGATATCCTTCACTCCTTACTACCTCACATTTTTATTGTTGTTGAATTTAATTTGTAGAGGAAGAGAAACCTGCACCATATTATTTCACCAAAACAAATTTGTACAATATAAATGATATGCAATTGATATTTTCTTTGTGTGTGTGTGTGTGTGTATGTGTGTGTATGTGTATAAAGAGAGAGAGAGAGGTATCATTCATATTTTTATACCAGTTTGTCAATATATTTTAGACATATGTGACATGACATTTCTATTAGTATAGTAAACTATTGGTGATATTTTTTGGTGTACTTTTGGGAGGTGATTATTATGATGAATTCCATAATTTTGCTTATAGGTCATTCTCGTATTTGCTTATAACTGCATTCTCCACTGGCCCCAGCACTTGGGAATATATGGAAGTATTCTGCCCTTCCTTCCCTGCAGTTAGCCATATGCCACTTAATATCTGCAGGTACTTCTTACACATCATTCTCTCATGGAGAGAAAAATCAGCTGCATATCCAATGACTTATTCCAAAACAAGGAGCATGGGCAAAGTTAAACTTGTTTAAGAAATACTTCAGTCTCAATTATTTAAAAGCTTAAAGAGACCAGTATCTTTGTTGGAATAAATCCAGTGTTCAATGTTTAAAGAAATCTACTCATCTTCAAGAGAGCTTATAGAGTTATCTCATAGTTTAAAAGACTTAGGAAAGGGACACTAAAGTCATAGACATAAATTTTGCACTACTGACATTGTAGAGGGACATGTTTCTTGCTGTGCACATTAAGAAGGATTTTCTGCCATGCTAAAAATATGAGGATTTCTTCCTCCTTCTAAAGGCAACACTGGCTTCTAAGGCAATATTTTAAAATATAGTGGGAGTCTTGTCAATTGACACTCATCAGTTGTGACCAAGAGCTTTCAGGAAGGTTATGTACAATGAAGACCTGAAGAAAACTGACTAACCTGATGTGTATTAATGTTAACACTTTGAAAAATGTACAAAGACTAAGCATACAAATTGCAAATTAGATTCTGGTTTTGATGCATATAAAACAGGAAGGTAAATACCTGTACTAATCCCTCCTAGTGTTAATTGTTTTAAAGAGAATTATATTTTAGCAGAAATTTATGCTAGATTTTACATTTTATTAGTAAATTGCTTCAAACTTTTACCTGTGGCAATTTCCTGGACTATTATGTTGATTATTTTTCTAATTGCAAGGTAAATTTCAGAATTTATCATTACTTAAATAAAAGTGTAACAACTTAAAAACTAACAGGAAACATATAAAGAATTCTGATTACAATAGAATTAAGAGAAATAGTAACTTCCCACCTCATGAAATCTAATAGAACTGAGAAAGTGGAAGTTATCAATTAAGGGTCCAATTTTTTTTTTACTTAAAAAAGGTGTTAATGATTAGGTCCTCTTCCATGATATTGGTCTCTTAGTTTTAAAATATGTAAAGGAAGCACATGAAATCAATTGCAGTGTATATTTTTAAACCACTTTAAGGTATATAATTCAGGGGCATTAAAATGCTGTACAGTGATCAATGCTAGCCAATTCCAGTGTATTTTTATCTCCCAAAAAGGAAACCTTATACCCATTCATTAGTCACTTTCTATTCCCCTCTCTTTCCATCCTCTGGAAACCAAGTATCAGTCTTAGGCAGCCAGTGAAATCTGCTTAATTTTCCTTTGTATTTGCCTGTTCTGGATATTACATATGCATGGGATCATGTTTTTAAAAGGGGGGAATCCAAGGTGGTATGTCCATCATTTGGTAAGTAGGATTTAAAAGAATGAATGGATTTTATAATGTGGGGCCCTTTATTCTATTAGTTAGCTATGCCAAAAGTTAACAAGTTGGAAAATGCTAATTATAGAGCAGAAATGAATGTTGTGATACTGGCTATTATAGGTGAAAATCTAAATTTCAGGTGAACTATTATGCTTCAGAACCAGAAATTTGTGTGGAATTCCACAGGGGACTCTCCAGTTCTATAAGATCTTAAAATTATGCATGCTAAACTGAGAAATTCTCAGCTTTCTTGTCTCTTATACCCTTCCTTCCCTTTTTTTTCTCTTTCAAACAAACTTCATTGAGCATGAAGTGTGGTGAACACCATGGAAACAGTGGCATACAAAATAGGCATTATCTTTGCCCTCAGAGTTTACACTTGTGGGGAACAGGCAATAAAACAAGTAAATAAATACCTAACTACATAGTGCTTTTGATGTTATGAAGGAAAATAACACTTTATTATGATTGAGAATAATTGAATTTGGCAGCAGCTTCTTTATACCAGTTGTTCAGAAATGGCTTCTCTGAGCATATCATATGTAAGTTAAGATATGAACGATGCAAAGGATCCAGCCACGTGAAAAGTGCTATGTTAAGAGTTTCAGGTGAGCCAGGTGTGGTGGGTCATACCTGGAATTCAGCAACTCAGGAAGCTGAGGCAGGAGGATTGCAAGTTCAAAGCCAATCTCAGCAACTTAGGGAGACCCTCAGCATTGTAGTGAGACCTTGTCTCAAAATAAAAAATATGTAAAGGTCTTTGTATATAGCTCAGTGGTAAAGCATCCCTAGGTTTAGTCCTCAGTACAGTGAGAGAAAAATGAGTTTCAGAGTAAAGGAATGCCATACATAGTGGCACTTTGCCTAGAAGAGGCATATAACATTGTACTAAGAAAAGTCCACAAACTTAGTGAGATAAGGCTGGAGAAGTATTCAAGGGTCCAATCATGCAGAACTTTGCAGTTCAAGGAACAAAATTTTATTACAAAAGCAATGGACAGTCATTGAATAGTATTAGGTAGGAGATTGGCTCGATTCAATTTATTTTTAATAAGTTCACTTGATGCTGTGGGGAAACAGGATTAAGCAGGTAAGAGGAGACAGAGAGAGTTCAGAAAGTAATGAAAATTTCAGGAGAGAGATAATGGTGTCCTGGACAAGATGGAGACACGTCTATTCATAGAATGGGAATCTGTTGAATCCTATGTCTGTTTTAAGCAAAGGGGAATGGACATGGGTATTCATATTACTGAGATATTTTGTCCACATAGCCTTCCTCTATGGGGCTTGGAAACAAATAGTATACAAAGAAGGAGTAGAGTCAGAATTTTGATGCTGGTTTAATAAGCATTTATTTAATCCTTCTGTGTGCTGAGTACAACATGGCACCATTTTCCTTCAGAATTTTGAAGGCATTATTGTCATGTATGTATTCTAGGTCCCATTGTTACTGTAAAGAAGATCAAACTGTTCTAATTCTTAATCCCTTGCTTTGTGACCTGATTTTTCCTCTCTGGTAGCCAGAAAAATCTTCTCTTTGTTCTACTTTTTCATGATGTTGAGCTTTGGTTTGGTCTCTGGTCATCCATTTTTCTCAGCTCTCATTGGGTCCATTCAGTCTCAACATTCATGCTCTTCAGCACCAGAATTTTTAAAATTGATTTTATCACTGCTTTCTCATCTGCCATTTTCTTTATACCCTTTATGAATAGCTTATTACATTCTGATATTAGACTGATTGTCTTTTTTTCTACTTTTGGGATATTCACCCAATACAATTTATTTTTAGTTTTTACAGACTTTTAAAAATATTTTGATGTATCTTTTGCACATTATCTGAAAAACTAGAAATTTGGTAGCTTATTAACATACTCTGAGCTAATCCCACCTTTCTAATTAGAGCTTTATAGTTATTACATAGTAGTTGGGCTCATCCTGAAAAAGTGCATGGAATTTGATTTCAGTTCATGAACCCCATTTTTCATCCCCCTTTCCCCTCCTGTCCTCTCTTCCTTCTCCCATTCTCCTTCCTCTATTCTAGTATACTTTCTTTTTCTCATCTGTTTATTTGTATTTGATTAGTTCTTATTACTTATGCCTAAAGGCAAAGTTCCCTGTGGTGTATTTATATATGCATAAAACATGGTTTTTAAAGAATTTTTTGTGCATTGCCTTCCCTTACCCATCCCTCCATTCTGCCTCTTGATCTTCTGTCTGTTCCTCTTCCTTTTCTTTATTATACTATACTTTCTGCATGTGAAAGAAAACATTCAATCTTTCAGTTTCTTCATTTGGCTTATTTCACCTAGGATGATAGGCTCCATTTCCATCCACTCACTGGCAAAATCATATACATATATATGTATATACATATATATGTGTATATATATGAATGCATACACAACCACACATGTATATTTGTGTGTGTATATATAGATATATAGATATATATATCACAATCTCTGAACCCATCTATTGACAAGTTACTTTGGTTGATTCCATAATTTATCTATTGTGAATTGTGCTCCTCTAAACATTGAGGAGGCTGTATCTCTGTAGAATACTGATTTTAGATCTTTGGGCAAGATCTTAGCTATCAAAGAGTGAGATAGCTAAGTCGTATGGTGGTTCCATCCCTAGTTTTTTGAGGAAACTCCATACTGCTTTCCCAAGTAGTTGTACTGATTTGCATTCCCACCAACAAAGTATAAGTGTACCTTTATCCCCACAACCTCACCAGCATTTCTTATTGCTTATATTCTTGAGCATTGCTGTTCTGACTGGAAAAACATAAAATCGTAGTGAAGCTTTCATTTGTATTTCACTGATTGCTGGAGATTTTGAGCATTTTTTCAAGTATTTGTTGGCCATTTGTGTTTCTTCTTTTGAGAAGTTTCTGTTTAGTTCCATTGCTCATTTGTTGATTGGGTTATTTTTTTATTGGTGTTAAGTTTTTTTGAGTTCTCTATATATTCTGGATATTAATCCCCTAATGGAGGAGCAGTCAGCCAAGATTTTTTCCTTTTCCATAGGCTCTCTCTTTGCACTCTTTAATTTTTTATAGTTGTTGATGGACAGCATGCCTTTATTTTTATGTGGTGCTAATGATTGAACCCAGTGCCCGACATGTGCTAGGCAAGTGCTCTGCCACTGTTCTACAGCCCCAGCCCTCTCTTCAAACTCTTAATCATTTTTTTGCCATGCATTTTAGTGTGATGGAATCCCACTTATGATTCTTGGTTTTATTACTTACACTTTGAGGGTCTTGTTAAGGAAATAAGTACCAGCAACTATATGAAGGAATGTTGACCCTGTGTAACTTCTAATAGTTGCAAGGTTTCTAGTTAATTCTTAAGTCTTTGATCCATTTTTATTTGAGTTTTGGGCAGGGTGAGAGAGAGGGATCTTATTTCATTTTTCTACATATAGCTATCCAGTTTTCCCAACATAATTTGTTAAAAAGGCTGTCTTTTCTCCAAAATGCAGTTTTGGCATCTTGGTCAAGTATCAGATGGCTATAGGTATGTGGATTTGTCTCTGTGTCTTCTTTTCTGTTCCATTGGACTTCATGTCTATTTTGATGTCAATACCATGATGTTTTTGTTACAATAGCACCATAGTATTATTTCAGATTAGGTATTGTAATGCCTCCTGCTTCACTTTTCTTGCTTAGTGTTGCTTTGGCTATTTTGGGTCTCTTGTTCTTCCAAAGAAATTTTAGATTTTTTTTTCTAATTCTGTGAAGAATGTCAATGGTATTTTGATGTGGATTGCATTGAATCTGTATATTGCTTTTGGTCATATGGTCATTTTAACAGTATTGATTCTGTTTATATAAGAACATAAGATGTATAGTCATCTTCTAAGGTACTCAATTTCTTTCTTCAGTGTTCTATAATTTTCATTGTGGAGCTCTTTACTTCATTGGTTAGATTCATTTGTAAGGTTTTATTTATTTTTTGAGATGATTGTGAATAGGATGGTTTTCTTTATTCTTTTCTCAACTGAATCACTGTTGGAGTAAAAAAAAACTATTGATTTGTAGGTGTTGCTCTTGTACCCTGCTACTTTGTTAAACTCATTTATAAGCTCTAGAAGTCTTCTGCTAGAATTTCTTGGATCTTCTAGATATAGGATCATGTCATTGACCAACAGAGATAGTTTGACTTCTTTTCCTATTTGTTTCCCTTTGATTTTCTTTTCTTGCCTGATCTCCAATACATTGAATAGGAGTAATGAGAGTGGATTGCCTTGTCTTGTACCAGATTTTGGAGGAAATGTTTTTAGTTTTTCTCCATTCAGTGTGATATTGACTTTGGGTTTGTCATGAATGGCCTTCACAATATTGAGATAAGTTCCTCTGATCCCTAGATTCTCCAGCATTTTTAACATGAATAGGTGGTGGGTTTTATCAAAGACATTTGGTATATCTAATGAGATGATCATGTAATTCTTTCCCTTAATTCTGTTTAAGTGGTGAATTACATTTTTCTTTTTTTCTGGCAGTGCTGGGGATTGAACCAGGGACTTGTGATTGCAAGGCAGGGACTCTACCAACTGAGCTACATCCCCAGCCCTGTGAATTATTTTTTTTTGATTTGCATATGTTAAAACAACCTTGCATCCCTGGAATGAAACTTACTTGACCATGATGCACTATCTTTTTGATTTGTTTTTGAATGAATTTTGGTAATGTTTTACTAAGGATTTTTACATTTATGTTCATCCGGGATATTGATCTGTAGTTTTCTTTTCCTGATGCATCTTTGTCCGGTTTTGGTATCAGAGTTATACTGGTTTCAAAGAATGTATTTGGGGGAGTTCCTTCTCTTTCAATTTAATGTAATTATTTGAGAATTATTGTTGTTAGTTCTTCTGTAAAGGACTGGTATAACTCATCTGAGAATTCATCTGGTCCTGGGATTTTGTTTTTTTAAAGGCTTTTAAATGCTGTTTCAATTTCATTACTTACTATTGGTCTGTTTAGTTATTCTATATCTTCCTGGTTCAATTTGAGCAGGTCCTATGTATCTAGAAATTTGTCCATGTCTTCCAAATTTTCTAGTACATTGCAGTATATGTTTTTAAAATAGGTCTGCCAATCCTCTAGCTTTCAGAATGGTCTTTGGAGGTATATCCTCTTTCATCTCTGATTTTCTTGATTTGGTTCCTCCCACTCATTCTTTTGGTTATTTGAGCTAAGGGTTTGCCAATCTTATCTTTTGAAAGAACCAACTCTTTGCTGCATTGATCCAGTTTATTGTTTTCTTATTCTCAATTTCATTGATTTCTTCTCTGATCTTAATTTTTTCCTGTTTCCTGCTGGTTTCAGAGTTAATTTGTTCTTCTTTTCCTAAAACCTTGAGGTATAGCATAAGTTTATTTTGGTGGAATCTCTCCAATTTTTAATTCAGGCACTCAGTGCTATAAGTTTTCCTCCTAGAAATGCTTTCATTCTGTCCAAGAGATTTTGATATGTTGTACCTCTGTGATAATTCATTTATAAGAATTTCTTTATTTCTATTTTCATTTCATCATTGATTCTGTCTTCATTTAAGAGTGTTGTTCAATCTCCATAAGTTTATGTGGTTTCTATTACTTTTCTTGCTGTTGGTTTCTGGTTTTATTCCATTATGGTCTGGTAGGGTACACGAGATTATATTGATTTTTTTATTTGCTATGATTTGTTTTGTGGCATAGAATATGATCTATTTTGAAAAAAGTTCCATGCATTTCTGAGAAGGTGGTAAATCGAACTGTTTGGGGGTGAACTAATCTGCAGATATCCGTTAGGTCTATTCCATTTATAGCATTATTTAGGCTGGAAATACATTTATTGATTTTATGTTTTGATGATCTATTTGTGATAAGGGGGTGTTGAATTTGTCCTGTATTATTGTGTTGGGGTCTATTTGGAATTTATGGTCATGGAGTATTTTTTTTTAACGTAACTGGGTACCTTGATATTTGGGACATAAACATTTACTATCATTAATCTTCTTGTTGGATTGTTGCCTTTACTAGGATGTAGTGGCCTTCTTTGTCTCTTATGATTAATTTTTGCTTGAAATCTGCTTTGTCACATATGAGAATAGCTACTTCTGTTGTTTTCAGGGTCCATATGCATGGAATATTTTTCCATCATTTTACCTTCAGTCCTTTAATATCTTTGCCTATAAAATAAGTCTCTTTTAATCAGGGTATTGTTCGATATGTTTTTTTTTGATACAATTTGCTAATTTTGTGTTTTAATTGGGGAGCAAGACCATTGCATACAATGTTAGTATGGATATGTATTTGTGGTTTCCTGCTATTTTGGTGTTTTGCTATATTTTATCCTGTCTTAATTCTCATTTAGTGGGTTATTCTTCTATTGAACTTCCTCTATTTGGGAATTCTGGGAATTTTTTTTTTAGTTCCTCTGTGTGCAATTTATATTTCAGTATTCTTTTTAGTTCTGGCTTGGTGCTCATGAGTTATTTTACTTTATTCTTATCATGGAAAGTTTTTACTTCCCCCATGAACTTGAAACTGAGTTTTGTTGGGTATTGTAATCTTGGATGGCAGTTGTTTCTTTTTATGACTTGAAATATCTCATTCCAGGCTCTCCTTGATTTGGGGGTCTGAACTGAGAAATCAGAAGTGAGCTTATTGTTTTGATTCTAAATGTGACTTGATGTTTCTCTCTTGTGGCTTTTAATATTCTTTCCTTATTTTCTGTGTTAGGCATTTTGATTCTTATATGCCTTGGAGAGCTCCTCATAAGACTAGGTCTATTTCGGGTCCTGTAAGTCCCCTGTATTTGTATTTATATCACATTTCCAATATGGAAAAAGTTTTCTATAAGTCTTTGAAAATGTTCTTTATGCCTTAGTTTGTATGTCCATATTCTCTTCTATCCCAGTGTTTTAGTCAGCTTTTTCACTGCTGTGACTAAGGGATCTGACCATCACAATTATACAGGAGGAAATGTTTATTTGTGGACTCAGTTTCAGAGGTCTTAGTCCATAGAAGGCCAGCTCCATTCCTTGGGGCTTGAGGTGAGGCTGAATATCAAGGCAGAAGAGTGTGACAGAGGGAAGTAGATGAGGAAGATCTCTGCTTGCCACATATAAATATATACCCCAAAACCATGCCTCAATTAACCACTTCCTCTAGCCACAACCCACCTGCCTCCAGTTACCACTCAGTTAATCTCATCAGGTATGAATTCACTAATTAGGTTAAGGCTATAGCCCAATCATTTATCCTCTGAATCTTCTTGCATTGTCTCACATGTGAGCTTTTCTGGGACACCTCACATCCAAACCATAATACCCAGTTATTTTCAGGTTTGGTCATTTAATGTTGTCTCAGAGTTCTTGTATATTTTGGCCATGTTCTATATTTTTTCCCTTTATTGCCTTCTGTGTACTCAAGATTATATAGCCTATCTTCTAGGCCTGAAGTTCTGTCTTTAAGGACCAAGGTTCTATTTTCTATGCAATCTAATATTTTAGTAATGCTTTCAAGTGAATTTTTAATTTGGTTAATTGTGACTTTCATTTATAGGCATTCTGCCTGGATATTTTCACTATTTATATTTCTTTATTATATTGGTCTTTCATCTCCCGTAATTGCTCTGGTAACTCCTTCCTTAGATCTTCCTTTAGTTCATTGTATATTTTAGTAATCATTTTGATAATCTATTCCTGGGATTTTGTCCACATCATTATCAGTGGAATCCTTTGTTGGGGGATTGTGGATTTTGTGGGGAGATTTGTATGTCTGTTTCCTCATGTTTTCAGAGGCCTTGGACTTGCACCTCAATCTAGAGGAATTCCCTTATCTCTTTTTACATGTGTGCAATTATCTTATTTGTTCTGGGACTTCTGTGGTTTTGATATATGAGTAGATGCCAAGAGGTAAGACCTGAGTTCCTTCTCTTCTTTTTTCTCTTTATGTTCTTGTTTTTGTTGGGGCTTTTGTCTCCTCAGTTCTTTGAGTAATATCAGGGCTCAGGTGTTGTAGATTTTGTGTGAAGAAAGATTCACTATTGCTTGGTGGATATGTGAGTATTTCACAGCTTCAGGGTGTTCACTGTGTGAGGTGTTCAAATCTCTTTCTGGCCTCTCTTAGATGGAGGGAGATCCAGGAATGGCAATAATGTCAGCAGCAGATGCCCAGTTTTATGATAAATGTCTGTTGTGTCCTTTGACATCTATAAAACTATTTACTACCTATATAGGAATGGAGCGATTAACATTTAAAAACCATACCAACCATACCAACAATAACAAATTGTGAATTAATCAGGACGTTGACACCAGGTATCTTCTATGTTGTATAGTATATTAATGATCAACCCTAACTTGAATGGAGTGGGAATTACATAGTTTAATCATTAGTTTTGGCTTTGGTTTTTGTATTTTCTTTTCTTTGTATTAAAGTGTAGTTGAAGATTGAGTGTCATTAATTTATGTGTGGAGCAAGGTGTGCTTACAAGTCTTTTTGTAGAGTGTGATCTACCTGCCCCCCTAAGAGGTGGCACTTTCCTCTGTAACAATAAATTGACATAAGGATGTGACACTGAGTGAGAGTATTATGACTTGGGAGAGAAAGTAAAGAAACTCTAGGGTATAATTATGGTTTTAGAACATCATATTTGTAAAATGAAAGATGACAATTATGTCATTTAATGAAAAATAATAGCTCAAAATTAGCCATCATTTCAATTTTCTGTATACTATCTCACTTAATAGTCACAAAAAAAAACTGAGGGAAGTATTATTTTTATATTTTTTACCAAAAAGGAAATTGAGGCACAGGGAAGTTAATTTACTTATCCAAAAGTAGACATAGGAAGTAAATGACTTAGATACCATCCCCAGGGTTCAAGGCTATGGATATATTACCTCTACCTTTAATATTGAAAATGGATGTTGACTTCATAGAAAATAATTAAATTATGATAAAATATAAAGCTGAGTGAAAATGTAAATCTCTGAGCATAGCACTTGCCCATATGCCCTTATTTCAATTCTAAAAAGCCAAAGAGCTTTTTGATCTGCAAACTTATTTGCCTACAAAACCTGAACTGAAACAACATGAGGTCATGCATAATTCCTTTTTGCCATCCCCCAGAGTAAATATTCAAAAAAATTTGCAGCAGGTATTGTTTCACCACTCTTTGCTGTGGATTATGGAATTTCAAAGCACCTTATGCTAAATATTTCCAGCTCTCCATTCTTAAGGCAGGTGGTAGAGTTGCATTTCCCTTCACCTTGGAAGGTAAAGTGATCCTGTGAGTTAATTTGGCCAATGAAATGTGAATAGATGTGATATATATTGTTTTCAAGCATCAGTTTTAGGTGGCATTTGAAATTAGCTCTCTCTTTTCCTCTGGAGCTCTAACGAGCAGTGCTCCTGAAGGTGCTTATGCAGTGTGGTGGTTCTTTTTGTGTGTCAACTTGACTGGAATAAAGGATGCCCCAAGAGCTGGTAAAATATTATTTCTGCATGCATCTGTGTGTTTCCAGAAGAGATTGGCATTGGAATTTGGTGATCAAATAAAGAAGATCACCTCAGAACTATAAGAAATAAATTTCTGTAATTTGTGAGTTATCTAGTCTCTGGTACATTGTGATAACAACTCCAATTGACTAAGACATACAGATTCTGGAGCACCTGATAAGTACCATTAGGACAGGGAATCGCAGAGATCTTGGGGAAAGGAAAGGAAATGCCTGAAACATCAGTGCATGATCCAGCCTCAATAGTTCATCTTCACCATCATCATGCATGAGTTTCCAACTAGGATTTTGAGGAAAGGGTCCTGTGGTTAAAAACAATCTTGAAAACCATTAGAATAATATATTTTAGAGGGATCTGCAGCATCAAGAGTTGAAAACCAAGACTTTTGATGAATTTTGCTTTAAAATAAAATGAATTAGTAAGTTATTCATAGTCCCCACTATTCTGGCCAATTAAGGTTTTAATGTAGCATCTTGACATAACATTTAAAAAATATATTCAGTGCTCTAGTGATCAAGAGCATATGAATCCTTATAACATTTTCCCTGCCTCCTCAAAAACCAAATGATAGATTTGAAAATTTGTAGGTTAATCACTTGAGAGCTTTGCTATGCTAGAATTTAATGAGATGTTCCTTAAAGCTCCTAGAATCTACTCCTTGCCTCATGAGTTAGTGCCTCTGATGGGCATGCTATTAGTGTATTCTGACTTAAGGCAAAATTATAGATTTTGAGAAGAATCTGTTGCATGGATTCCATTTCATGGTCCCAATAATGTGAGAAATGTAATGCCACTGAGTAACATTAGCTCAGTCTGAGTTTTAGATTGTGTGGGGTCTGATGTGTGTATACCTAATGGCTGTCCCCTCACGAACTGACTGGCCCATGTAGTCTCACAAGAAGATATTTTTTTCTACTCATTCTTATTCCTCATTGAGGCTTCAAGGATTCCTTTTCTGTGACACTTATGGGGAAACCAAACAAAAATTAAACTTGAAATTTTCAAAGCCCTTGTCTGTTCAGAAGTGGAAGAGAAAGGGGGGCTGCTTAAGACAGCAAATCCAAGTTAGAGAATTTAAGAGTTACCAATCTTCCAAAAATCAATCTGGTTGTTTCAAGATTTTATCATGGGTGAACCTTGAAAAATTGTGTATGTGTGTGCTGATGATTGGAGAGAGAAGAAGAAGATTTTCTCTCTCTCTTTTCTCCTACCTGGAATATCTCTGATTTCCAGGATTCTCAAGTGGCAACAGTGTTAGTGAAGTCTACTTAGAGTAAAGCATAATTCAGCAAGGTCTGTGGTTACCCTAGTGTAATGATGTCCATGTGCAGCATGATCTCATGGCTGGAAAGAGTGTAACTTGGGCTCAGACTCAATTAAAAAGGACTTTGAAGTAAATACTCCATTCCAGGCAGGATGGAGCATGGCCAGGGTCTTTCACAACTCTTATCTAAGTCCTTTAGTGGGAATTTTCAATATTGCCATTTTAGTATATGAAGAAGCTGAGATTTTGAGTCTAAACAGCAACCTGAGTTTAAACCTCAAATGTTAGAGGCCAAGTCGTCAAATGCGGTTTTTCTCTCACCTTCAGTATATTCATTTCCTTGTCTAGAATCCAAATAAAAATATTACCTTTTCAGTTGTGCTAATTCTGTTAATGATGTGTCCTGGGCCTGATAACATCAGAATAATGAATCCTCAGAGTGTAGATCCCTTAAAATCAAGCTGTCATTTCATAGGGTTGATGGGTTTGAGCACACTCTTTTTGGCTATTATCTCTATGTAAGTTTAGTTCACTCTTCCACTTTAGGTTTAACTGGTGAGAGACATGGGTTTTAAAGAGGCTTTCATCTGGAGCTTGCTAGAGAAAGGACACAAAGTAGCCTTTAAGACAGAGGTATTGCTACCAGGAGGGCCATTTCCAAATGACTAGAGACTAGTTGCTTAAAGTGGCAATCACACTAACTCAGGAACCTAAGTGGGTGAGCGGGCTGTGACTTGACCAAATTTGGAGATTCTCTGCTTTCCTATGAGTTACCTGATAACTAAAACAATAATAAATTCAATTTTTAGATTTGCATAAGATGCATAGTTTTTTAGGTTATATAATTACTTTTTATTTTTTAAATAAAAATTGTACATATTTATGATACCACATGGTGCCTTGATATATACATACATAAAGAAATGATTATTGTATACACTACCTTATTTAGTTGTTTTGTTATTGGCAAGAGCAACTGAAGTGTACTTTCTTAGCAAATTCCCAGTATACAGTACATTATGAACTATAGTACTCATGCCGTACTTTATATATCTAGACTTACTCATCCTACATAACTGCAAATTTGATCAGCATCGCCGCAATCCCCCCTTGTAACTATTAAAGGCAATTTTGTTCACTTTTTAAAATTTAGATATAATTAGCATAATCATCATCTCTAAAATTTATCCTTTAAATAAATGTCCAACTTAGGGGTCTATGGTGACAAGATTGTCCCTCAGCACGATTCATGGATGAATATCATAGCCAATGATCAGTGTCATGGTCGACCAGGGCCTGTGGGAGCCTTCTGCCCCTAAGGGGACTTTTTTTTTTTAAATTGTAGATGGACACAATACCTTTATTTCATTTTTATGTGGTGCTGAGAATTGAACCTAGTACTTCACACTTGCTAGGCAAGCACTCTACCACTGAGCCACATCCCCAGCCCCAACCTAAGGGGCCTTTTAAAGGGTTTTTAAGGGAATAACAGGATACAGGTGCCTTCCCAGTCAGCTAAGATTGACACTTTTATTTATTTATTGAAGCTGCAAAATCAACACTTCTTGGGACAACAGGATAGGGGCGTTAATTCACAGCTGGATTTGTGCAAGGGAAGTCATGTTTATCAGGGTAACCTACTCCTTAATTTTATCTCAGATGCTGAAGTTTGTGTCCCAGGGGAGCAAAACCAATTCTGCTTCCCCCAGAGCCCAACTGTAATCTTTGAAAAACAGCGGGATCTAGCAACTGCCAGCCAATGCTTCTTATCTCCTTTCATCTCAGGAAGTCCATGCTTGAGATGAAAAGCAGTTAACTCCATTTTTGCAGTTAACTCTAATTTTTTGTTGTTGTTGGTTTGTTCATTTGATTGGTTTGGTTTGTTGGCTTTTTACATTTCCTCCTGTCTTTGAGACTATAGGAAGGGCTGCCCACCCATATCTTATAAAAACAGCTTCCCCTGAGAGCTCTCGCCACCAACACCTTCCTTGGGGATTGGCTGCCCTGGCCAGGGTGCTTTGCATCTCTAGCTGCATAATGAATAGACCAGTGACACTCACCATAGGGATCATCAGCAACATGGAAGTCACCTGGCAGCTTGTTAGAAATGCAACATGTCAGACTCCACCAATCAGGTATCCTGAGAGGGTACCCAGAAAACTATGTTTAACAAGCCCCATAAGAGATTCTGCTGCACATTCAAGTTTGAATTGTACTGAGAAGACCCCTGATCAGGTGAGGCTCTAAGTACTGTACATAATAAGATGGCTCTGTTAATGCCCAACAAACAAAGAGATAAGAAGATCAACTCAGTTCTTTGTAGTTTTTCTTTGCTGGACCTGAAATATTCACTATAATTTTCATATAGGATAATGATGAATGAGACTTAACCTAACTTACCTCCATCTATTATTTAATCATTTGATAACCATCCTTGTTCCTTCAAGAAGCTCATTATTGTTAATTTCATTGCACAAAGATTAGGAAAAATGAAGTGATGAGAAAGTGAAAAGAAGGGAAACTTGTTTAACCCTGCTATTTCCTATACCTGTTGACCTACAGCTAAAACTCTAATTTGAAAACAAGTCTCCTTAAATATGTCCCTTTTCAGAGGTGAGATATCTGACAATGGGATGCAGGAGTTTGAGAATCCTAACCATGGTGCTAATTCAAACTTTTGCCCAAATTTCCACTGTCAGATCAATATCAAACCCAGATTGAGGAAAGGAGAGACTTATTCAAAGTATTCATGAAAAGGGGGAGGTAATATTGCAATGGGAAAGAGAACTTTGCAATAGGAAGAATGATCAGAACATAAGATTTGCAAGCATCTCAAAGATAAGGCAGAAAGGTATTTTCTTTTATCAGGAGAAGTGAACAGGCTAGAAATACCTTGATGTGGGGGCAGAATGAGCAGGAACTATCTCTCTTTAGGGCCAGGCAGTTCTCATGAGGAGCCATACAGGAAGATTTTTTTGTTGGGTATTATGTTCAGATTGGTCAATGGTCAGTGGATACCAACAGTTCGGCTAATCATTCATGGCAATGAATGGAAATTTGGAGAGTTTTCGTCTGGGCTTGTTCTAGGTGAACAGCAGGGCTATTCATGAGTTTGCTAGAAGACATGTGGCTCAGAAGGGTGGTTCTTGGTAGTGAGCCCTTTCCCCAATCACAAAAAGATAAAGGGGTTTCTTGACCTTTGTTATTTTCCAGCCAGCATATATCATCTCAGTATATATCATTGAAACATGTTAAAAACAGACACCTTAGTGTTTAATAAAGCAATTCTCTAATTACAAAATGTGTGTTGGCTTGAATTGGGTTTACCAATATGTTTTTAAAGAGAATATTATTATAGAGAAATTGTTCTATTTTTATTTTTTGAGAATTTTCTTTATTAGATTAATGCTAAGCTTCTCTTTTAGGAGAGAGAGTCATAACCAAACTTAGCATTAAACACATGCAAATACATAACACAGACTTTTAAAAAAAGTATTTTGAGAATAAAATTGGGTGAACTATTTAAATCTATATGCAAGTGTTGCAACTGAAAAAAGATACTACATATTTTTTTTCATGTTAGTAAATCTGGTATGCTCAATATGTCAAACTGGTGAACAAGAAGTGCTGGGAAGTAATGAATTATATACAGTAATAAGAGGACAATGTGGCTAAGAGGGTGTTCACAGGTTGTCACATTAGCACCTCCTAAGAGTAATCATCATGGCTGAAGTGCTTTTTTTTCATGTGGAAAGCTTCATTAAAACAAAGCAACTTAGAGCAGGGAAATCTATGAGTACAGGTTAGTGAGGGAAGAAGTTTAACTTTCTTTTTCTTTTCCTTTTTTTTGGTTCTGGGGATTGAACCCAGGGCCTTGTGCTTGAAAGGCAAACACTCTACCAACTGAGCTATATCCCCAGCCCTATGTTTAACTTTTTAATAGCACAGTTTTCAGTGTTCTGATAAGCTATGACCATCAGTTGAATATAACTTCTATACAGTAATACAAATCCTTTCTGATATCATCAGGGGCTCTTGCCTGTAGTGTTTTACACTTATACATTGTTGTCCTCTATCATTTTTTGTATGTTATAGGATCATAAATTGATTGTAGAAATTGCAAATTCCTAACTGGGAATTTGTTCTTGACCTCATTGGCATCCTAGAAGGCTTTTTAGTAGAGTAGGAAAACATTATCATCAGGGATGAGTTTAAAATTCCTCCAAAAAATTTAAAAAATTAGCAGTAGTAAGAATAAGTATCTTTATCTGTTCAGGCTTCTATGATAAGATATCATAATATAAGTGGCTTATAAACAAAAGACATTTACTAACATTCTGTGGGCTGAAAGTCAAAGATGAAGATATGGCAGATTCAGTGTCTGGTGAGGACACTCTAGATTCATAGATGCTGTCTTTTTTCTGTACCTTACATGGTAGAAGATGTATTTAAGCTCCCTTGGGCCTATTTTATGAGGGTCCCGTCATGAGGGCTAATCTCATTCATGAGGACTTTAACCTTCCTGACCTAACCACCTCCTAAAAGGTCCCACCTCATAACTGTCACCTTGAGAGTTAGAATTTGAGCATTTGAATTTCAGGGGAATGCAAACTTTCAGAACATAGCATAGGAATCTATTAAGAATTGTCCAGGAACTTTCTTAGCCAGTTTATAATTTCATTTCATTTAATATTAGACTCATTCTACTCAAAGAATGGGTGTCAGAGTGGTGTTAGTTAGGGCTTAAGATTTAGGGCAATGAGTGAAGACCTCTGGATGTCACTCCAGGGTCTGGAATAGGGCACTGTAAAAGCTGGTGGTTGACAATCTGTTGAATGTGAGGTATTTCTAAATCTTGAAAATACCTTAGTTACTCTTGTCTTGGTGCCTTCAGCCTTGAAGTGGGGGGATTACCAGCTTTAGATGAGTACTCCTTAAATGATGAACATGTCTATGTGCTGAATTGAGCAGGGATATGACCCAAAGTTTAAAGCAATAAAGAAGACAGATATAAAATGAAGGCAGAGATTCCAAGCATTTACCCTACCTTTAGTTGCCCATATGGCATCTGCAGGCCCAAGAGAAGAGTCAGTGCTTTCAGCAAAAGCAGCTTCTAAGTCCCTATTATATAAGGAGGGTCAAAGTTTGGGTTGGTCTTTTCAACTTCTCTCAGTTGTGGGCCCCAGTGACTTCACTGAAATTCTCATTGCCTATTGTGTGCTTCATCCTTAGTGTATCCACGAAGACAGAACCATCCCCACCCCAACCCTAGCTCTCCAAGTTGATAGCACTGGTTGCTCCCTTTTACTCAGTTTCCTCAATAGGGCTTTATTTCCCCCATTGGTACTGACTGGAGGTGCTACCCTGAGTCACTACTATATTACTTGCTTTTCAAAAGGTGGTATTATGATCAATTCAATTAAAGATGAAAGGAACCCAAGGAGAGGGGATAACTTTTTTAGAGACCATGAGCTGCTCAAATGCAATATAAAGCCAGACCTAAAATATACTGAATATACTAACAAAGGGGCTCATTTCACAGTCAGTATAGTGTTAGGTTTATCCTTAGTGAGATTCAGGGTGTTACAATCCCATGATAAATATATGAAATTTTAAAATTAGCCTCTAGTGCTGGGAACAGTGGTACATAACTATAATCCCAGATAATTGGGAGGCTAAAGCGGAAGGATTACAAGTTCTATGCCAACCTTGACAACTTAGCTGGGGACATAGCTCAGTGGTATAGTGCTTGCCTCACATGCACCAAAGTCCTGTGTTTAATCTCCAGTTACACACACACACACACACACACACACACACACGTGCTACCTATCACTTCATTGCTTATGGGCAAGTACTTTCTCATCAATATACTTTCTTAGCTTAGAAAACTCTTTGAAACATTATCCTGTACCAGTTTTAAATAGCATATTTGTTCTTTTTCTTTTTCCTCCATGGCCTTTCAGAAAATAAATTTAGAATGTTTCAAGAGCATTAAAATATTTTTCCATTTTAAAGTTAGAACTGAGATAGATTTCACAGAGGGAGGTGAGCTGGCTACTAACATATGTTCCAGGATCCACTCCACAGGTTTGTAGTGTCAGAAATTGGAATTGTATGATGCTTTAAGTAAATCAGCCTTAAACTCACATAGCCTAACTGTACTCACAAGAGGCTGATTTATAAGCACAGTGCCAGTTTATTTGTTTATACCAAGAAATTCAACATTTAAGAAGACTAGAATATTTGTTTTAGTCATAGAGTACATTTATTCCCTCTGAAAAGCTGTGAGTTTTGGTGAGCCGCAGAAAATGGGATAAGAAAAAAACTAGATGAGCTCACTTGTTGGTGTCATCCCCCTGTGGGTCCTTCAAATAGTCACAACTTCTGGGCAGGGCTTGCTAAAAGATCACTTTTCAACAAAAGGCAAAACCATGACTTTCATATAAATATAAAATAAGCCCATAAAATATTTTATGAAATATGCTCAGCAAGTGAGAGACCCAGCAAGATATTACAACCAGTTCAAAGTAGAATTAATGAACCACTGATTTCTTTGGAGTAAAGAATGTTGTAATGAACTTACAATTGGACATAAACTGACTTCTTCTCTAGGGGTGTAGATAAAGGAGTCAATTGAACTTCTGCTAGACAGTTTTTATTTACATGTCTATAAATAAAAATTATTTTCTACTACTATCAGTTACTACAACTTAGAGTTATACATAGCACAAAGAAAAGGAACACTTTGATAATCCAGAGGGTTGTGCTCTACCCAGTATTTAACTTTCCCATTGGAGATACCCAGTAATCTTTTCTTCTTGTTTATTCTAAGTTTTTATGCAAACTTGACATTGTTTCTTTGCTAAGAGTTATTATCTCTAAGGTCATTTTTTAGAACCAATTTCTCTCAGCCTTGGGGCATCCTTCTTCTCTCCCTTGGTAGAGCTTATTTCTCTCAGCCTTTGGACATCTTTCATCCCTCCCATTTTCACTGTCCCACAGCAAGTGAGGGAAGTAGTTTTTGTTATTTAAAACAATATTCAATTGCTTTTTCATTTAGTTCAATTGCTCTTCCATTTGGTTAACATTTATTGAGAATTTAATACATCCTTTCCCAAATATGGTTAATCAGAATCATTTAGGTAGATTTTTTTTAGAAATACAGGCTGCTAGGCCCAAATCTGGATTTTCTGATCCAGGTTCTTGGAGCCTTTGACAAGATTCAAAGGTAGGAATTTTTGGATATACTCTATGTGAAAGACAAAGGGGCCTGAGGGAGGAAATGTAAGAGTTGATCTAGAGGAGGGTTGAGCTATCACCTCACATGCAGGAATATTTGAGGAGAAAGTGGCAGAACCTAGTGACAAATTGAATATTGTAATAGATGGTGGGATAGGAGTTTTCATGGACTCGAGACAACTTTCATTCATTGAGGGTGTCAAAAGACAATTACAACAAATTTGAAAAACTCAATTAGAGGGCTGGGGGGTATAGCTCAGTTGGTAGAGTGCTTGCCTCGCAAGCACTAGGCCCTGGGTTCAATCCCCAGCACCACAAAAAAAAAAAAAAAAAAAAAAAAAAAAACTCAATTAGATTTTATTTGTGATTCTAGAATTGGGCAACACCTCATTCTATGAAGTAGAATAAGAGTTCTGATGAGCTTAGCAGGGAAGTTTGGCTTTATAAGCAGAAAATGGCTGAAGGAAGCAGAAACAGATTGAAAAGAGGTTTGGTCATTTCAAAGTCACTTTTCTTTAAAAGGTTAAAACAGAGGGGAATTCCTGATTATGTTGGCTGAAACTGGCCTGTTCAGAGACTTGGCTAATATCTATGTCTTCTAATTTCTTAGAATTTCAGGTGAACAATTTAGCTTTGGCTTGGTCAGATGGAACTTCAGTATGAGTGGTTCCATGTTGGTTTGATCTGGTGGGCCTAGTGTAGGAGTTCAGTACAAACTAATTATCTCCTATAAATTTTATTGAACAAGTTACCTGTTGGATGATGATAAGTGCTGTTATCTTCATGATATGTATGTCACTAGGATGTTCGCATTACATTAATATACTTTAGCATAGCTTTTTCCTTCACCACCAATCTGAAAGTAATTTCCTGTTTGCCATCATTTAGAATGATGGGTTTTGTGATAGTCCGAAGACAATATAGAGGGTCACATTTTATTTTATAACAAAAATCAACAGAATAGAAACATAGGATATGTCTGATAATTTGTTGGACCCTGTCAAATTACATTAAGTGGGCATTTAAAAATTAGCATGCAAAAACACCCCTGAAAAACTCAAAATTCACAATGCAGTTTGTGTCCTAAAAAGAAATCTTGAAAGAAAAACCCAAGCTATATATTATTTTAGGCTCTATTGCTTAAACCCATTTCTATAATTGAAGCAGGTGTGCCTGGTTCCCAATAGAACTGCTTTCTGTAAAGGACATAAAAGCCCTTAATTGACATATGCTTTCTCACAGGGAAAAAAATTGCCTCAGCAAACAGTAATCAATGATGCCAAAGACAGCTCTGTTGGAAGTTCCAGTGTCTCTGATGATGGGGCACCACTAGATGAATTCAAGAAAGCCTAATCTATCAGTGTTAAAAAGAAACAGCATGCTCGGCAAGCAGCAGGTGTGTTAGCCTTTCCAGCAGCTGGGGTGTGCATCCCAGAATAGGACCAGCATATTATAGTGCTGATTATTACAATGTTAGGGAGTAATATGTCAATACAAAGCTGCTTTCTTGTGGGGCATGCAGGATTTCCTATGGATCCCCTCTGTGCTCTTCACTCCAGCTTTCCTTTCCAGCTCCTCTGTATATTGCCAGGGATAATTTGGATTTTAAAGACTGAAAAATATGTCAAGTTCTCTCTCACCTGGGGTTGATCAGTTGCCAGCTACTTCCTACTTGGGGGTATCATCGCAGTCAGTCTGTCATTGGGAAGGCCGTGCATTGCTGCCAAGGAGGACCTGAGAAGCAGCCTGAAACTGAGATGTACTGATTCATATCAGGGGATAATATTTTAAAATGGTTGCCAGTTATCTGTTTTCCTGGCACAATTTTCTTGGGATTCATTTGGTTCAAAGTGTGGTAAAGAATTTTGACTTTCACATACGTGTTTGAAGATCTAAATTTCCTCCAAAGATGGAAATGCCATCTCTCCTTATGGATTAATTTTGTATTTATTCTAATACTGCAGTTTTTTCTTTATAAAACTTTGCCTTGTTCATGCCATCCACTCAGCATTTGGTGCACACCTTGTTCATAGCATTCATCATAGTTTATTGAATTTAATTACACCTATGTATCTGCAGCCTGCTTGGAAGCTACCTTATTCTATTCATTTCCATATCCTTACTATCTAGCACAATGCTTAATACACATTTGACTTAAATTGAATTTATTTCCTATTAAGGGATAAGTCCCAACTCTTTAGCCTGGTAATCAAAGCTTTATTTATCTTCTCACTTATTCTCCTTTGATTACCTACTTATAGCCAGTACATGGAACAAGAAGGATCTAGGGGATGGAATCATAAAGATATTGTAGTTTTGCATCTAGTTGAGTTTTATTCTTTAAATCTGTTCTGGAGTTATTTTTTCTCCTGTTCTTGGAGTTTTCTAGCTACCCTTTGATATTACAAATTTCTATAATTGCTTGGTACAGTGGCACACACCTGTAATCCCAGCAGCTCCAGAGACTAAGGCAAGAAGATCACAAGTTCAAAGTCAGCCTCAGCAACTTAGCAAGGTCCTAAGTATTGAGATCCTGTCTCAAAAATAAAAAAAATAAAAAGAAGTGGGGATGTGGCTCAGTTGTTAAGCACCCCTGGTTCAATTCCTGGTACCAAAAACAAAGAAACAAATTCCTATAGTCCCTTCAGGTTGCACAATACAGTCTCAATTTTGATACCACTTCATGAAACCCTGAACTTGGACCTGCTTCAGACAGGAAGTCTGTCACTGGAAGAGGGTGTAAAACTGACTTTTCTTTACTTTCCCTGTCTTGAGTTTCTCCTCCCCTCTTAGATTGCTAACCATGGTTGCTGATTCCTTCAGAGTAGAACGAGATTAGAGGAAAGGAGGCAAGAAAATTCTTTGGTACTGCCAGTGTTGTCTAGCCTTAGTGTTCTTTTAGTGACAGAACACTTGGGCAGGGCTGCAAAGTTGTTTCTTTATATCATGAACACTTTCATCTATTCTAGTTGGCAGTTTAGTCCCTTCTCAGCCCTGAAGAATTGGGAAATGCCTCAGATTCTCTCTGCTAAGAGCTGTTTGCTCCTTTTAGTGGTCCTCTTGGATAGGATTAGTGCAGTGCCATGCTAGCTCACCTTTATGCAGAGCCGACATCTGGTCTCTGGGAATCATTATCATTTGTGGCAGGCACTAAGATTTCAGAACCACCCCCAGTAAACTTCTCTACTCTGTAGTGCCTTCAAGGAAGTTACCCAGCTCAGTTGTCACCCTTCAGATTTTTTGACTGTGAGTCAAGCACCAAAATTTTAGGGGATTCGTCGTATCCCCCTGATTATTTCTCTTGATGGCCTCATCCCCAGAAGTCCCTCCACATTTTACTCCTGAGCAGCCTAGTCCAGCAAGGAGAAAGAAACCACACTATGAATTTGGATAGGGTTTATATAAAACATTTAACTTAAATAATTGGTAGCTAAATTGGAAAGTTGTTAACCACTAAAAAGATAAAAGGAGAATGCTAGGAGGTGGCAGAGGTACCATTGCTAAAAAACACTACAACCTCTAAAGTTGAGGGACCAAAGGGAAGAGGCTGGAATTATTAGAACTTAGAAACTAAGAGAAGAAGCTTATAGAGCCAGTGTCTTAGCCCATTCCTGCTGTTACAACAGAATACCTCAGACTAGGTAGTTTATAAACAATAGAAATATATTTCTCATAATTCTAAAGGTTGGGAATTTCAAGATGTAGGCTGAGACAGATTCAGTCTGGTGAGGACTCTCTGCTTCATAAATGGTGCCTCTTAGTGTGTCCTCACATGATGAAGGGGGCAGTGTATGTTGATAGCTGAAGGAGTGGGAGGGCAAAAGTGAATTAGAGGATGCCCTTCAACCTCTTACAAGAGCACTAATCCCATTCATGGGGGTGGAGTGATCATGACATGAATACTTCTCCAAAGTACCCACCTCAGTACCATCACATTGGGTACTAGGTTCCAAAGAAGGAATTTTGGAGGGATATGTACATGCAAACCATAGTAGCTAGTGTCTTTGGGATCCACACTTCTGAGGAGAGTCACAACTTATCCACAGGAACAAATTCCTGCTTCTCTAGTGATGAAACATTGAGGTACCACTAACAGAAACTGCAAACTGACACCTAGTTTAGCTCAGCAGAGCCGAAGTAGAAAAAGCCAATCCTGTTGATCTTCTCCTTCAGACTTTCAGTTCCCCACTACTTCCCTCTAGTGATCAGCTAGCAAAGTGGAAATTGTAGGACACAGATCCCCGGCCCAAGGATCACATAGCAGAATATGGAAGGGTAGGTTTTCCACCAAATAAGAACTTACTGGCACAGTTCCACTTGTGTTAAGGCTGGACTCCCACCATAATCTTTTCAACAAGCCCTTCCTTCCTTGTGTGTATATGTTGCTGGGGACTAAACCCACGCTACTATGCCACTGAGCTATGTACATCCCCAGGCCTGTTTATTTTTATTTTGTGACAGGGTTTCACTAAGTTGCTGAGGCTGTCATTTAATATGTGATCTTCCTACCTCAGCTTCCAGAGTAGCTAGGACTACAGGTATGTGTACCTAGCGATCCCTTCCTTTTAAAACTGTGATATCTATTGACTGTTACCCTGGTATATACATAGAATACATTCAGTTGACTTGGCTTATTTTCCTCCTACCAAATTCTTCACATCACCCACAAATAGGAAATTTTTGCCCTTGTCGTCTATTGCAATGACTAACTTACTTTCATTTATGTAACTTCTTTCAATATACATATGGGGCAGGGAAGTGAAATGACAAAATGGAAAGAGCTGTCAAATCAGACTCCCCTGAATCAGAGATCTTAAGAACTTCAAAGAACTGGGTGTGGTGGTGTACACCTGTAATTGCAGTGGCACTGGTGGCTGAGGCAGGAGGATCACAAGTTCAAAGTCAGCCATAGCAACTTAGCGAGGCCCTAAGCAATTTAGCAAGACCCTGTCTCTAAATAAAAAATGAAAAAATCCTTGGATGTAGCTCAGTGGTTAAGTGCCCCTAGGTAAAAATAACTTTGAGGATACAATTAAATTGACAAGCACAAGTAATACACAGAGAGGGCTAAACCCACTCACTAATGCCTTGTGCCTTTGTGTGTGTGTGGGGGGGGGCACAGTTCCAGATTGAATATAAGGGGCTCCAAATTGTATCCCACTATATTAATTACATAATAGTGAACTTTTCCAGACATAAGCATTTTCATTTTTACTAAGTTAAATGGCTTAGATGATATTCCATACCCTGTAAATCTAGATTTCAGACCTGTTTGCCATGAGCAATCCTGGACAGACCAGGTATATCCTGCTAAAATTATTTGACAGTAAATTTATCTCCTATTAGCCATTAGTTTGTTTGCCAGGAGGTCTTTGATTAGCATTATTTTCAGTACAACTATCCAGGTAAACATCTTTCTTTTAAGAAAGATAATGGATTACTGGCCTGCTGTCTAACCATTTCTGTCCCAGCAAGTGAGATCAAACTGCCAAAAATTAATACAGAATGTGTTGATTGAAGACAAGTTGTAAAAGAAAGCTAAGGACAGAGATGTATGAACAAGCTAATTGTGCCAAATCTGAGAGATGTTTTCTTTAAAAGGTGGGGGGAGGCTAGGTTAAAATTGATAAACCTAAGGCAAGGAACAGGAGCAAACCTGGAGACTTTTAACAGTAGTAAACAGATTTTTAGGGGAAGTTTTTGGGCAGGGATTGCTAGGAGGCATGAAGCAGCTCACGCATGGGGAGACTACAATGTTTGGGATATTAAATGTCCCAAAAAGCTTATGTATTGAAGGCTTATGGTTTTATTGGGAGGTTGTGGAAACATTAAGAGGTGGAGCCTAGTTGGAGGAAGTAAGCCATTGGTGTGTATGACCTGAAGGATATATTTGGAACCTGGCCCCTTCCTTCCTCATTCTGATTCCTGGATGCCATAAGTTGAACAGCTTTCCTTTGCCATGGGCTCCCTGCCATGATGTTCTGCCTCACAACAGGCCCAAAGGCAAAAGGTCAAGCCATCATGAACTGAAATATCTGAAACCATGAGCCAAAATATGTTTTCCCAATTTAAGTCAATCTATCTCAGGTATTTTGGTACAGTGAGAGAAATATGATTAACACATGTGATTACAGAGAGAATAGATGAAACAAACCCTAGGGAATCATGTAGTCCAACCACTTCCTTTTTAAGATAAAAAAATACATCAGTTTGCATCTGAGTTGCTTCGAGTTGGTTAGATGTACCAAAAAAGTTTTCTTACAAGGTGTCTTTAAGTCTTACCTGATCACAGAATTTACCTTCACAGTGAGGGATGCTTTCAAAAAATGCATAATTCTGCTCTCCCCTCAGAACTATTTGATCAGAATTTGGGTGTGAAACTGGAATTCAGCATTTTAAAGATGCTCCCCAGTAATATTCTAATGATCTTTGTGGCTCAGATTTTTCTCAGTGCCCTGAATGAGAATGACAATGCCTAGTCTGCAAGTGACTGATCCCTTTAGAAAAATGAGGTTCTCCCTCACCAAAGTTTTAATATTCTGTGAAATGTATGGCATGTTCTATTTGACACTAGACATTTGCTCTCATAAGTGATTTACCTATTTCTGATTGTGTCCTGTGTTAATTTTCTACTGATACTATGACCAACTACCACAAGATTAGTGGTTTAAAAAGTAAAAACTTATGGGGCTGGGGATATAGCTCGGTTGATAAGAGTGCTTGCCTTGCAAGCACAAGGCCCTGGTTTCAATTCCCAGCACTGCAAAAAAAAAAAAAAAAAAACTTAAAATTTATTAGCTTACAGTTCTGGATGTGGATGTCAGAAGTATAAAATGATTTTCATTAGGCTAAACCCAACGTGTCCACAGGCAGCTTTTCTGGAGGCATTAGGAGAGAATCCATTTCCATGCACTTTCCAGCTTCAGTGGGCAATCCACATTCCTTGGCTTGGGCTTCCTTTTTCCATCTTCCATCCTCCAAATCAGCAATGGCAGGCTGAGCCCTTCTCTTATTATAATATCTTTTGTTCACTCTTTCATTTTCTACTGTGATGATAGTGGGCCCACTTGGATAAATGTAGCTAGTTTCACTATTGTAAGGTCAATCAATTAACAAATTTAATGCATCATCAACTCTAATTCCACTTTTCAATGTAATGTAACATATTTACAGATTCTGGGGATTAGGTTATAGATATCTTGGGGAGGCATTTTTGTGTCTACTACATGACCTGTTTCTAGTTAAATTTCCAAGAGGACAGAATGACATGTTTATTCTATTTACTAGAAGGGTGCTTTGCTAGAGTAATCTTTCAATCATTAGCTGTTGAAAGGTGGATGAATGTGGACTAAATGCTGAATTAAAATGTCTTTGTTTTCTATTTATGTGAAAAGGATTCTTTTATGTTACTTAGTTCATATTTCAGAATAATTCTACTAAGTACCTTTTAATTAGGAATATAACACATGAATTTACTTTAACTCATTTCAGTATCCAGAAATATATTATGTCTGCTTCTGTAGATCCTCATACATGCTGCCATAACTACTATCATTTCTCCAAGACCATGGTCTTCTCATTATTTGATTCTGTGTTTTAGTACTTCAACAGTCCCTGGGAGAATAGTCCAGAAAAATCATCTTCATGTTTAATCATCTTCCTTCTTGTTGGGGAATTGAAATCAACATTCTTTTGTCTGTAGTACAGGCTTCCCTTCTGTTGCTTTCTACTCTCTTAGCATCATTTCTGAATGCAATGGAAAATGTCTTTAGTTATTTCCACTGCAGTATGGAGTTTGAATAGTATCTTGGTTTGATTTTCATTTAGAAGCAATACTTTATGCTCCATAGTATTAGAAAGAAAGAAGTTCTTGCCTTCTAATAGGAGGCAAATAACGTTTTTCCTGTGTGTCTCACAATATAGCAACACTTCCTGAACTCCATATTTTAGTAGTTAGTGACTTAGAGAATATTTGTGAGGCATTGTGCTTGATAAGAGACATCTAAGAAATAAACTCTACCCAAAAGAGGCTTAAAATGTAGTGGAAATATATACAGAGTTGGATAAAAGAGTATCAGTACAAACAGTAGCATTAATGGAACCTTTTCTATGCCATAGAAGCACATTTGCACCTAAAACTATGCTGTGGTGTGACTGTGTCCCAAAATTCAAATATTAATACCCTGTCTCTACTGTGGTGGTGTTAAGAGGTGGTGCCCTTGGGAAGGGATTAGGTCATGAGGGTTCTACCCTCATGAATGGGACTAATGCCTTTATGAAAGAGGCCTGGGGAGTTTGTTTGCCCTTTCCACAATGTGAGGACAAAGCAAGAAGCATCATCTTTGAAGCAATCAACCTTCGCCAGACATTGAATCTGCTGGTGCCTTGCTCTTGGGCTTCCCAGTTTCTAGAACTGGGAACAATAAATTTACATATTTTTAAATTACCTACTCTCAGATAATCTATTAGAACAATCCAGAAGGATAAGACAATGTCTTAGTCCATTTTGCTCTGGTATAACATCTGTTATCTTGGTATTTTTTATGCATTTCATGGCAACGGGTGACAGAAAAAGAATCCTGTCTTCCTGAAGTGCAAAGATTTTAAATGTAAATATATTTTATTTATATTGGGGCTCCTTCTAACTGCCTTCCCCTCCCATACAATGTACAGTAATTACCTGTTTTGCAGGGACAGTACTGTTCTAAGATGATGTGTTATAAGACCCTTACAGATGCATTTTCTTAAAAAAAATAGCTTTAGAGACAAAATTTTTGCCTCAGTCAGAATTTCCCCTGAATGACTTATTTACACAATGTGTTCATTGCTGTAAGCTTTTGGATTTGTAAATTTCTGGTGCATTGTACTCTTATAGTACAATCTGATCATTCAACGAGTCCCTGCTCTTGCAGTCCCAAGGTTAGGACCAGATCCTGGTTTGGCTCAGGAATGGAGGAGAAGCTCATTAGCTTCCTTCTGCTTGCTGACTTGGATTTACAGGAACTTGGGATATACTGAGAAGCAGATGACTTCTAGGCAGATATTATGATGTTTTTAAAGGAAGCTCACCAGAGACAGCTGGATGAGGTGTGTTTCTTACAGATGATACTGGCACTGTCTTAGTTTTCTCTGAGAATGATAAAAGGAAGATTGGCAGGAAGCTCCACTGGGGAAAATGGCCAACATTTAGAATTCTGTATACACTTTTGTTCTATTTGAACACATAGATCTGCTAGTTCTTTCCATGTCATCTTCTCTTAGTCTTGCATTCTCTTTTCCTATGACCAGCTGGGGAATTCTTCACCTCTTGCAACATGGAAAAATATCACCTGTGTTCAGAGATGGATGGGGGATGTTTTCCCTGTGGTCCCAAAGCCTGTCAACTAGAAGAAAAAAATGAAGCCAAAAGAGATAGCATAGTAAAGCCATGGGATGGGAAATCATCGCCCACCCCACAGGCCTATTGCTTGAGCCCTGGATCTAGGTCATGACAAAAGCTATGGTTATATGTCAGGCACTGTTCTAAAATTTGCAACAACCCATTGGGTAAATGCTCGTATTTTGGCCCCTCCCCTCTTTTTTACAAGATAAGGCAATTGAGGTACTGAGAAGTTAAAGAACTTTACATATGGGTCATATTTGACAGAGGAAAGATTGGAATACAACCTGTCTCTAGTATAAGCACAAATAACTGAGACAGGAGCAGACCCCAACAGATTCAGCAATGCCATTATTTAAGCCCTGGAGTCAATTAGTCAGGCATCAGAGGGGTATATTTTGGGAGTAGAAAATGGCGACTGGTTATAGAAGGTGTCTGTGTTTTATAAGTTACAGTGAGGGTGAATTAATCATCAGAGACTTAAGCAGAATGTGTTAGTTTGGGCAGTAAGGAAAAAAGCTGTAAAAGTCCACAACTCATTGTTACTGTGAAGGGATAAAAGTCCAGAGCCCTTGGTTCTGCTTATCTTGCTTATCTTCTTCCTCTGGGATCCATTGTTACCCAGAGCTTCACTATTTGCTTTTCTCCTTCCAGGACTCATTGACAATGGGAAAGGGTGAAAATCCAGGGCCCAGCACTTAGTATTTGCCTCCTCCCTTCAGGACCCATTGTTACTGGGAAGGATTGATATTTGCCTTCCTCCCCCCTTGCTCCTCCAGGGCCACACTGTCCTCTTTTTTTTCCTGGGGGCTATCTTAGAGGATGTTATTTTCCATATCCTTCATCTAGCAACAGCATTCTCAATCAGGAAGCTACATCGATATTTAGTTTGCCACATGTCATCTCCACCCCATCCTTCCCATTTAGGGGAAGCAATAAAGTTATTTCTTCTGCTTATAACCAGATGAGGCCTGACAAACAGAACAACCAGAATCCCAGGCAGGCCATTGGGTGTTAAGGCAGTAAACTTTGGCTTGAACAATCTGGATGATTGGCCCTTATCTCCTGCTATACTGTGTCAGTGGAAACTTGGCCAAATACAGAGGCTGTTTCTTATCAGCATTTCCTCTCTGCAATGGGACTCCTAAGAGGGACCCCTTCTCAGCAACTTAAGTAGGGCAAAATGCCTTGAAAATCTTCTTGGGTGACCCCTAACACAGCCACTAATCCATTGACTGAAACCAGGCCAAGTTGCTGAGCTTCTGAGTCAATGTACGTGAATTCATCTGTGAAAGTGCAAACCCCAGGTCCATTACTGGTGGAGCAGTACCATCCTAAGGGTGAAAGCACTTGGATTGCCATGGGGTTGGACCTTAGATCTAAAAATAGGGAGTCTCTCATTGATGGCATGGATAATGAACTAAAAAATCATAGATATTAAGATTTCAGGTGACCTTAAAGCAATTTTAAAGGGTTGTCCTGTAGCTTGGAAATTGGATCCAAGTCTATATTTGCCTAGCAATTATCAGGATCATTTTAGAAGCCCAAGACCATCTTGATATAGACCCACTGATGAATTTCATTGTGAAATTATATGTTCTTTGAAAGGCTGGATAAATTTGCTTTTGTTATTTAAAATATGTAATAAAGATGTCAGTTCATTCCTACTTCTATCTTTCAAGGTAATTAGTTTCATAGACTATTAATGGGCTACTTTAAATTCCTTTCCCTTCACCTCCCCAATCTTGCTTCTCTTCAGTCCCACCAGCCTTCATTGGAAAATACAAAATGCAGATGATCTTATTGAGTTATTGTAATAAACTATTACTAGTACATTTCTGTCTTAACCTTAGTTTCAGTAACTCTGGTATTTTGGGGGTTACTAGGATACTGTAGAAAAAACAGAGACACAGACAGTTTGCTGTATTTGTGGAAACTACTAATTTTGTGATGCCTGTTGGCATGAAGAGAGTAGGCAATTTGGGTCTCCTTCCCAGATGGAAGCAATGTGCTTTTCCAAAGGTGTTTATTATTAATAAAGGTTCTTCTGTATTTCCCATTCCACCCAGTAACCTTCACCCTTCCTGTCACCATACCAGCCTCCATCCCATAATAAGCATTGATTTCCAGGGTGGCTAAGAGGAAGGCTTTTTGTAGTATCATCTGTTTCTCTTCCTGGGGATCTGGTGATCTTATCTTCTTATATGCTCTTTGTACTTTGTAATAGATGATCAGGACTATTAAATGTGCATTCCCACATGTAGTCAGATACTCACCACACTGTGCACAAGTTTTTGAATCACTCTTTTGCCTCTTCACTGTCTAGTTCACACTAGACATGGAGTAAATGCCTAGCTTCACTAACTATACCTAGAAAATGGGTCAAAGGGCTTGTTTCCAGCACTAATAGACTACTTCTGAATCACAAAAAGTAACTAATAGTACTCTAAGAGGAAATGAGTTGAGAGATTTCACTTCTTTTCATAGGTGTGAGTGATAAAATAAGCACCAGAGGAACAGAGAGAGTAAGTGTTGAAGCCAAGTCAAGAGTAAAATTTCAACTGCCTGCAAATCTCTGCCCTGTGTGTGCAGTGATTTTTTCCCCCAGTTTTGGTGACTGCCTAAAGCACTTGCCAGTTTTGCTAATGTGATTTGACCTCACTGGGGCTCTGATCACAAATGCCTGTCATTCATCTCCTACTACTCACAGCTGAGGCAGAGAAATTTATTCCTAGCCAAGAATCTCACAGAAGTTGGATAATCACCCCTTGGTGCAATCCAATTGTGTTGGATTGTCCCCCAAGTTTAAGCCTCCTCACAAAAGAAATGTAGTATTGATCTGGTGGTTTGTGTTTGAAACTGGCAGTTGTTCTTTACCTCTTTCTAATCATTTCTGTGTCTCACATGTTATATGATGGCTGGATTTATCAGGGATTTTTCTATTGGATGTCCTAGATTTCCATGGGTCATTATCTTATCCTCAGGGATTTTTTGTTTCCTATCTTTCTGGAATTTGTGAGTCACTGACTGTGCCCTAGCTCTGGACTGGCCTGCCATCCTGACTCTAAAATCAAGGTCTGAATTGCTACTTTACTTGCACCAGATTTTTTAGGGCCAAGGAAACATGTTTTTATTCATTTACAGCAATGCTTTTTGAGGGTAGCATTCTACGTAATGTTATCTGTGGTCTTGCCATTCCCTGTATTTGATACTATTTGGTTATTTTTTGTAGAATATGACTCAAAATCATTACAGTATTATCATTCTATCACCTATGTAGAAATGCGCATCTACATAAATTTAACAATGCAAACATCAGAAGTATGTAAGTTATTTATCTCATTAATCATTTGTGTCATAGTATCTTGATGAGTACAAGCTCATAGTAGGCATTCAGTAAATGCTTTCATTTTAATGAGTAAGTGAATAAATAAAAGAATGCCTTTGCACTCTTGGATTTCCCCCATTATATGTGCCTATTAATGTAAATAACATTTTCATCATCTTCCCAACATCCATTTCATTCTTTTCCATGGGAAATAGAAGTAAAGCATTTGGTGCCAGGACTGGGGCAACCTCAGCTCTAGAGCACTCCTAACTAGTCTAAGTATATTGTCTCAGTGCTAAATACCAAAAATGGCACACTATCTTAGGTACAAATAAGAATTAATGGGCAAAACCACTAGCAATTATAACTATAAATCAACTGTAAGATTTTTACTTCATATATGGTACAATATGAAAAATATGCATCTTGTAATGGATAAGAAATGACGAATTGGATTAATTGCAGTGGAGCTCAGGATTTTTGTTTGATGGCTTGAAAAAGACATAAATGTATTCTCAAGCAACAATGAGAAAACTTGTAACCCTGAGAATCCTTGGCCACTAACACCTCTGACTCTGAGCAGGGCTAACCCCAGACGTGGTGAGCTGTTTCAGTGGCAATAAGGAATGCTGAAAAGAAACTGGGTCCTAGACAGTCCTTTCTCAGGAGTTCTTCAGTTATGTGAATTGATATGTTCTGTTTATCATTTAAACCAGGTCCAGTTTAATTTTCTTTTAATTTGGAACCTGAGATATACTGATTCAAGTATGACTTTGAATAAAGGATACTCAACTTTTAGAAAAGACAAACAGTACTCTGAGCATGAGTACGACTTATTGGTGGAGGTATCCAAACCATAATCCAGCATTGGATATAAATGAAAGTTTCACTGTAAGTGGAGTATATACCCCTTCTATGTACACTCTCTAGCTGGAGTCTTAGATCATAACTGGTTCCTTTTTTCTACTCTGCTTGACTTTTCATCAGACTTGTAGATGAGTCCTCCAAAGAAAGCTTATAAGAAAATAAACTGGATTAGTCCAGTTTAGAAAAAAGAGTAGTAACAGATAGTCAGTATAGTTTGGTATTCAGAAACTCAGGGGCTAGAGTCAGAGATACTGGAGTTTATATCCTGCCTCTCTTGATCACTCTGAGGATTTCAACCACATTGCTCCCTTTCTTGAATCTTTCTTTATCTGAAAAATGAGTAACATTTAAAGTTCCTATCTTTTGTGTTGTTAACAGAATTAGATGAGATTGATGCATGTAAAGCACATAATGAGTGCCTTACAAATGCTACTCAATAATATTGAAGAAATTTGGAAATTATTTTCAATTATATGCCATACCCAGAAAAGACAGTAATCAGGTGACCTCAGCCTTGCCGGTGTATAAAAAAAAATATTGGTTTATGTGAAAACCTCAAAGATGTAGTTTGGTAAAAAGGAATACTTGTCAGCCAGTAAAAACTGCTAGAACACAAGATAGATAACTGACAAATAAGATTCCTATTTTTCTAGATTATGTAAAGTCGCCCTGTGAGTTGGTCCAGTGCAACATTCTGAAGTAGAAGAGTTGAGTTTGCATTCCTCTCCCATTGGTTCTTCTGTCCGTTCAGCATCAGAATTCAGTAATTTTTCTTTTGTCTGGTTGCACAGTAACCTCCACTTCAGTGCCTCTTTCTAAGTCACACTTCCTCTGTCCTTTGTCCTACCTTTTTTGAAAGAATCATCTTTTGTTTGGGCTAATTTAGGTTTCCATCCTTAGCTACAAGAAGCCATTGTAAAGTTAAAGAAAAGCATTTGATTTTACTTAAATGTATTATAAAGTTCTATGTCTCAAAAAAAAATACTCTGTCCTGAATCAGAATCAGAGATCAGGGCTATCCAATCTTAAGTGTACTGCTTCAGAATGCCAGGTAGAAATCCATATATCCATAGATCTAGGGCTTCACCCTCAAAGTGTAGATCCTGAGGTAGCCAGAGAATCACCTGGGAGCTTGTTAGTGTAAAATCTCAGCAGTGCTCCAGGCACCAACTAAAGCAGAATCTGCATTTTAACAGGTACTTTGAATAGCCAAAAGTGTTTGTGAAGCATGTCTCTAGGGAGCAAAATCTGGACAAAGGTGGAGATTGACTATAAAGCTCATCTTTTGATTGAAAGGAGGCCTTTGTTTGATTTTATGCTGATAAGTGTTCATTCTTTGTTTTCTCCATCATTTGTATTCTCTTCCTTTGTCACTAAGAAATAAAGCTCTCACTTATTAAGAGAGAGAAAAGGACAGAGACCCACTGATGATGAGAAATACTATATAATACCAGGGAATAGGTAGGAAAATATGTCTTCTGGCATAGAAGCTCAAAGGCTGTAAGGGTGGCAGCTAATTAATTCTACTCAAGTCTTGAGAGAACCAGGATTAGGTTCAGCAGCTATTGCCAATGATCCAAGGTTCCTGTGTGCTCTGGGATGAAAGTGAGCCAGGAATGACAGACGCAGGGCATAGCTCAAAGGGGTTGGTGTAGCATTGGCTCCCAGGAGGAGCTAAACCTGGTAGTCAGGCTTGATCTAGAGATCTGGAGTGAGTGGTTTGGAGTGGAACTCTCTGCTTAGCGTGGAGTTAGAGAATTTGCAGAGAAAATGTCAAAGTCAAGAAACAGAGAGAAGAGCTAAGAAAAAGGTTGATAAAAGCCCAGAGCAATAATCAGAAACCAGAAGACCCCTGGGAGTTTAAGAGGTAAGAAAAAATAAAGTAAGAGAAATGGAATGGAACATCAGCCCTGTGAACAGTTTGTTAAAGAGACTCATTCTTTTCTTGCCAGTGATATGCTTTTGTTGGGTGCTGGACTCAGAACCCTGAATGTGGTTTATCAGGAATCTGCAGTGATTGTGAAATGGGAATTCCTGACAGGAGAGGGTCATAAAGAGAGGCAGCAACTGAATCAGGGAGCTGTTGACCCAGGCAATAGCTCAAAGAAACAGGAATGAGAAGAATTAATAGAGGAGCCCCGATTTTCCTACTATGCTATGGCCCAGGAGCAAAGAAGTCCTGAACAATTATTGGGAGCCAGCAAAGTACAGAAGTTCAAAAACATGAGCAGAAATCAGGCAAATGAGGCAGTTGACCTGGGTTCTTTGGATTTTACTATTTGTTCTCTATTCTCCTTCATAGTGCCTGATGGGCATGAATGAACCTGAACATAAATTCCATTACAAAGGAGGGTCAAGGCTCACAGAAAACAAGAGCAAGATGCTATGCATCAGTGAGGCATGTGCCTAGGTTTAGTATTTTCAGTTACTCTTAATCCACGTAAGTTGCTATTTATTTGAATACAGGACAAAACATGATATCAGGAAAATTTGTAAGCATTACAATCAGACACAGTGGGGTTTGGGGAAAATATCTTTCAGCTTTTGTTTCTGTATCCATCAAATTGAGAAAATCCTACCTTCTTTATAGGGTGTTTGGAAAGGTTTCAAACATGTAGAACATTTAGCATAATAGCACCAGGTACATAGCAGGGGCTTGATCTGATGCAACTGAATAATTATGGGAAGGAAAAAGCATCCGTACTTGCTGTCACAACCCTCGAGCTACTATTGTCTCATAATGCAAATTGCATTTCGTTTTTTTGCATTTTGGGGCTATGACAATTTTTTGCATTTTCTGCATGAAGATACTTCTGTTTCTAGTGGGCAGTGAATGAAAACAGACATAATTCTTAAACATATACTTGATAGAAAGTTGAACTCTACCTGGAAGCTGCACTCAGCACAGGATTAGGAACAGCTCTCAATTAATGTCCACTTTTCTACCAGAGGACAGAGAGAGTCAAATAAAATAACAGCTTCTTCTATATTAGCCCTGAAAATCCATGTCAGTAAAGTGAGGGCAAACATCTCAGCTGAAATCAAAGAACTGTTTATTTGGTGAGTTGTATGTAAGACCAGCTGCTATTGAAGTTAATGGGTGGGTATAGGTTAGTATCCTACTCCTTCCAGATAAGACATTTGCGTTTTAACAGGGCTTTTCATAGAAAAAGGTGACCATTCAAAATTATGACTCTCTTTCCCTAGGAATTTTTGATACCTTTGCAGGACCATAGGAGAGCAATTTGGACATCTGGTGGATTTATGTCATCCCTATCCTTGGTGTACTTGAGCATTACCTCTCTGGATGAGCCTCTTTTCTGCCCAGTTATTCTTGGACTTTCCTGATGTGGAGGTGGGAGAGTGGATTCTCAAACTGTAGTTTGCCTGATATTTTAGGTTCTGCAACAGAGATATCTGAATAATCTGTAGCTTATCACATGCAAAACAAAACAAAAACTGAAAAAATTAAGAAGCGGGTTTAGGGTATAATTCAGTGGTAGAGTACTTCCATAGCATGTGCAAGATCCTGGGTTCCATCACTGCCACCACATGAGTAAGAAGGACCTACTGATTTTTATTTTTTAATTTTTTTTATTTTTACAGACTGCATTTTGATTCACTGTACACACATGGGGTATAACTTTTCTATGGTTGTACACAATGTACATTCACACCATTCATGTAATTATACATGTGCATAGGATAATGATGTCTGTTTCATTCTACCATCTTTCATACCCCCTCTCCCTCCCCCTCTCATTTCCCTGTACATGATCCAAAGTTCCTCCATTCTTCTCTTACCCCCACCCGCATTATGTATCATCATCCACTTATCAGAGAAAACATTTGACCTTTGGTTTATTGGGGATTTTCTTATTTCACTTAGCATGATGTTCTCCAATTACTTGTACATTGCTGGTGAGGTTGCAAATTGGTGCAGCCACTATGGAAAGCAGTGTGGAGATTCCTCAGAAAGCTTTGAATGGACCCATCATTTGACCAGTTATCTCACTCCTTGGCCTATACCCAAAGGACTTAAAATAAGCATACTACAGTGATACAGCCACATCAATGTTTATAGCAGCTCAATTCACAATAGCTAGATTGTGGAACCAACCTAGATGCCCTTCAACAGATGAACGGATAAAGAAACACAATGGAATATTAGTCAGCCTACTGACTTTTTGATAGTGAGTGCTGCAATAGATGAAAATATTTCCTCTCACAGTCTCTTTTTTCCTTTAAACTATCATGCAACTTTCATGTTCTGGTGCCATCTGCCCTTTTAACAATATCCCCTTAAAGTATAGCATTCTTGACTACCTGTCCATTTCCAGGTAATTTGTGGTAATAAGTTTTATTTAAATAGGAAGAAACTAATTTTCTGGTAGTGTCATCAATTTGGTTGACCATTTGAAATTTGATCACAGTTATCAAATGAATTTAAGGCTATAGTGTTAAATATTAGAGCAATTGATCAATTATAATTTGATTCCTTGGATCACACACTTTTGTTTTTTATCAAAAAACCCACTGCTATTTAAGTTGTTGCTTTATGAGAATTAATGCATAACATATTATCAATGACTAGCAAATTTAAGAGATTCTTTTAAGGGCTGTGATTCAGAGGTCTTCATTAGATCCAAACCTTTCCTCCTTACTTTCATGACTCATCAGCTTTGATGGGACCAGTTATGTGATCAATTTCACTTTGTTTTGTCCTTTCTAAAAAAATTGCATCAGACATTTACTTTAATTTTCTTTTGCATGGGACAATATTTATTGCAGAAAGACTTTAGTTTTTGTAAAAATCAAACAAAATAGTATAAAATCTGCTTCATGTAAATAGTGCTAAACTGTACTCCACCTCTAAGCAGACAGTGGTCTTTCACATGTACAATTCAAAAATGCTAAGAAGGCATTTAGGTGGATGCATATTGCTACAACTTATTTTTTAAAAATAGCCAAAACTGTAGAAAAGAAACTGAGAAAATAACTGCATTTGTGTTAATTTGCTTTTTAGGATTATTCTGATGGGTTCCCAGTTTTAGATGGAACCTAAAGAACAGTGGTATCAAGTATGCCCACCAGGGTACCTGTTTTTATTCTGTCATGCTGATGCATACTCAGAACAGTCCAGTGTCATTTGGGACTTCACACTGATTATTCCTCCTGGAAAACTGCAAGGTGGAAGTCCTTCCCTATGCTTCAGTAGGGGTTGGCTACCGTTTTTCAGAAGAGTGAAATATGTTAAATCATATCAACTGGAGATATGAGAAGAGAACTATATCCAAGAACACTGTAGCATATCTGCTTTGGCAAGATTGAAATCTTTAGGGTATTTTGCCTGTTTGAAAAAATAACAAAATACATTTGGAACTGAAAACCGATTCAAAGAATATGTACTACTCATGGTCTTAGAGGGGAAGGTAAAAAATCCTTCTGGTAATTACTACAGAAAAAATCTAAAGTGAATCAATGAAGTAATGAAATGGTTATTATGAGCACTATAAGTTAGGTTTGCTAGGAAAATGGAATTTTAATGAGTAGAGTGTTTGTAGAGAATAAATCATGTCCCACAAATATAAAAACCTTATTTTGAAACAATTAGAAAATTACAGGACAGAAGAAAGGAACATCTTTAAGATCTTAATTTATATTAGGGTTAGTGTTTTTTCAATATATTCAGAAATAAGTGTGTGTAGAATTGCAACATCCCTTGTCTTTTCTCCGCTCCAACCACTGCTCTTAACCACTCATCCTAGGATAGGTTCCCACTTATTTTCATAGAACCTTGTATTTATTCTTTATAGCACCAATCAGTTTTTGTGTTATTACTGTCTTTTATGTTTAATTATGGTAAAATATGTCATCGTACAAAGAATGCATAGAGCATTAAGTTTAAAGAATAAAATGACATGATTTTGTAGTTCACTTTCATTTTTTTTTTTTTGGCAGTACTGGGGATATAAATGCAGGGCCTCACGCATGCTGGGAAAAAACTCAACCATGGAATTGGCCTTAAAATGAAAGAAAAAGCCATGTACCCACCACCCAAATAAAAAAAAACAGATAAGAATCAGTATTTTTAAAATGTTTTTATTACTGCATCATAATTATACCTAATAGTGGGATTCATTGTAACATAGGCATATAACAATTTGCTCCAATGTGGAACCAATATTTTTGATATATCCTTTATGCCACTCCCCAGTTGGTGCCCCCTTTCTACCCAACAGTGGTCATTTTTATGTCTTATTAAAATTGCCTTGCTATTCTTTTTGAACATCACTCTTAGATTAAAATTTATCACTTTGTACCTCATTGATGCTTGGCATTATCCAGATTTTTCGTTTTTGCCAATCTGAGGACATGAACTGAAATTTTACTGTGGTTTTAATTTTTATTCCCTGGTTACTGTTGAGGTTACTACTATTTTTAACATTTCTAATAGCCATAAGACATCTAATAAACATTAGTAGGATTTGTTTCACTATGAAATGCCTATTTATGTCTTTTGCATTTTTCCATGTAGTCAATTTTGGTATTGATTTAAAGGATTCCTTTTATATAATATAATCTATATATATTCTGGATAATAAACCCTTGTTTTGTCTATACCTTGCATATGTCCATTTTTGGTTTATGGTCTTTATTTTTAGTCTATTTTGGGTCACTTTTACAAATAGAACTTCTTAATATTAATATAAGTGAATTCATTCAATTATTCCTTTGTAGTTTTGTATCTTACTTAAGAAATCTGAACCCCCAACATCAAAGGCTTTTCTCTATTTGCTAAGTTTCTGGTCTTCTCTTTCACATTTAAGTTAATACTTAAAGAAAGGTATACATGTGTATGTGTGTGCACATGCATGCTCATGTGCATGAAGGAGAAAGGAGAGAGAGAAAAAGAGGTGAGTTGAGATTTATGCTATCTTGTGATTTCTCTATGGACTATTAACTAACTGCCTCAATTTCTTTTATATATATAGGACTAGTCCAAATTTTAGTGAAAGTAAAAAGCTTATATTCAAGTGTTTTTGTTGGGTTGGAGTTTGCAGAAAACTGTCAGTTTGATTTAATCAATTTCAAATGCATTTTCATAAAACTGTTCATGAAATTCGTTTTTCAATCTCTGTAGTACCTTTACATTTTTTTCCTTAATATTTTTAAAATTTGTGCCTGCTCTAATGTTTTATCTCTTGATTCATCTTGCCAGATATTTGTATATCTTATAATCTCTCTAAATAACCAGTTTAAAACTGTTTTTATCCATTTTTGCTCATTTTCTATTGCATTGAGTTTTATATTCCTTCATTATTTTATCATGTGACTTTTTGATATTGTTATTTAGCTAAAAAAATCAAGTTGTTTTTTCTTTCTCTTTGTATTAGTTAGCTTTTTATTGCTGTGACCAAAATACCCAACAAGGACTTAGAGGAACAAAAGCTTATTTTGGCTTATGGTTTCAGAGTTTCAGATCATGGCGGGCCACTCCATTACTGTGGGCCCTGCGGTGAGCAGAACATTGTGGCAAAAGTGCATGGTGGTGGAGCACTGTTCCATTTATGGTGACAAGGAAGCAGAGAGAGAGGGAAGAGGGGAAGAGGCCATAGAGAAGATAAACCCTTCCAGGGCATGCCCCAATTACCCACCTCTTCCAGCCATGCCCCACTTGCCAACAATAATATAATATCCGGTTATTCTGGTCAAACTAGGATGGACTGATTAGGCTACAATGCTCATAATCTAATCATTTAACCTCTGAATATTCCTGCATTAACTTAGGAATTTTGGAGGGGACACCTTATATTCATACCATGACATTCCACCCTTTGCCCACAAAAGTTCATGTCCATCTCCAAGATTCTCCAGTCTTAACAGTTCCCAGCACTGCCCAAAGTCCACACACAAAGTATCATATGAGACTCAAGCCAAATTCTTGGCTGTGATTCCCTATAAAAATCAAAAGTAAGTTATATCCATCCAATATACAATGGCACAGAATAAACATTCCCATTCCAAAAGGAAGTAATAAGAGCATACAAAGAAGAATGGCACCAAAACAAGGCCAAATCCCAGATGGGCAAATGAGTCCTGTAGCTCTACCTCCAGCATGTGGGGCATATGGTAGTGTTGTTCCCACCAAAGGGCTTATGTAGCCTCATCACTGTGGCCTTGCTGGTTGCAACCTATATGGCCTCTCTTTTCTTCTGGCTCTGTCCGAAGCCAGTACCTTTTCTTGGCAGATGTTCTATGTTACCGGTATCTCTTAATCTCTAGGTCTCAATTTCAGATTTGGCTTCACCTTTATAGCTTCATGCAATGTCCTTTCAGGGGCAACCTTCAGGGATTCCAATCCTCATTCACTTTTCCTAGCCTCTCAGGTGTTCCTTTGAAATCATAGTGAAAGTTTCCATGAGCCCATAACTTCAGCATCCTTCATTCCTCCAGAAATAGCACCACACATGGATGTTGCCAAAGCCTACTGATAGCTCAATATGTATTCAGACTACCTTGAACAAATCATACAACAGCCTCTGAGAGCTTGGGCAGCTGAGCATGGTGAAATTAATCCTGGGGAAAAACTTTCAGGGTACCCCTGGGCAAACAGGATGTCCTCATGTACCATGAGGGATTTTTACTTATATACATTGGAGCTTTCCATGGATGTGGTCTTGCAAATTTCTGAGATGCCCTGAAGGCATCTTTCTTATTGTCTTTATGCAAAGTTCTTATTATCTCTTTAGTGGCTGTAATTTCTTTCACTCCCACAGCTTCCTTGGCCACAATTTTGTACTTGCTTTTCTAGCAACTTTTTAATCCCCTTGAGCTCTGCTTTCTGCCCCTAACTTTCAGAGTAAACCTGGCGAAAGACTGCCAGGAAAATGTGTACTACCACCTTAATGTTGTGCTGCTTTGAAATTTCCACTACCATATTAATTAGCTCATCACCATTTAATTTAGCCTCACACAAAGCCTCAGGATACCGGCAAAATGTAGAGGAGTTCTTTGCCAGACCCTAACATAAATGGCATCTAGTCCAATTCCCAGTAGAGTCTCAATTTTCCCCTGAAACTTCATGAGCACAGTCTTTACTGTCTGCATTCCTATTACCATTCTGGTTTTCTGAATTCCCACCAGATTCACCCATTAAGCTTCAATTACAATATTCTAAGATTTCTTCAGCCTCCATCTCCAAACTTTTCCAAACTCCTCCTCTAAATCAATTCCAAAGGCTTTAGAACCCATGGTCAGATTAGTAACAACGGTGACCCCACTTGTGCTACTGATTACTGTTAGTTAAATTTTCATCTCTGCGAATAAAATACCCAATAAGGGAAACTTAGAGTAGGAAAAGTTTATTTGGGGATCATAGTTTTAGAGAGTCAGTCAATGATCAGCCAGTTTCACAGATCTGGATCTGAGGTGAGGCCAAACATTATGACCAAAGGGTGTTATGGAGGAATGCTACTCAGTTCATGGTGGCCAGACAATAGAGAGAGGAAGGGGAAGGAGCCACTAGGAAGATGAGCCCTTTCCAGGCATGCCAAATCACCCACCTCCTCCAACCATGTCCCACTTTGCCTATTGTTACCACCCAATTATTCCATTTAAACCAGTCTGGACTAATTAGGCCATAACTCTCAGAATCCAATAATTTTACTTCTGAATGTTCCTGCATTAACCCAGGAACTTTGGGAGATACCTGATATCCAAACCATAACATTTGCCTTCCTCCTTTTCCATCTCCTGTTCCCCCGAGAGGTAATTTACCATTGAGCTACATTCCTAGTCCTTTTAATTTATTTTTTTAAAACTTGAGACAGGATCTTGCTAAGTTGCCCAACCTGGCCACAACCTGATTTTCCTGCCTCATCTTTCTCAGTAGTAGGATTAGAAACATGTGCAACCACACCCAGCTCAAGTCATTCTTTTCTAAGGAAAGTATTTTTTCTATGAATTTCCCTCCATGAATTACTATAATTTCATCCTTCAAATTTTCACTGTTTATATACTTTTTAAATGAAACATAATAATATACATATAGGGTAATGGACACATAATACTTTTATACCTGGATGAATTTCTTTCACATCAGAACATATCCATTTTAACTATTCTCTGAAACCCATCTCAAAAGGTTTTTTTTTTGGTAGGGTTACCATTTTCATTTAATTATAAATATTTTATGATTTTATTGTTTTTTTTTTCTTCAACACACTGTTTGCATGTGATTCTAATCTTACATACCATGATTTATTTTTCTAGTTATTTTTACTACTATTTTTCTAACATAAATATCCAAAAGCTAAGTTATGAGTCAGCAAAATGCAGGTTTTATTATAATAAGTTTTTTTTAGAACTCAGCCATATCAGTTTGCCGCCTCATTATCTATGACCACTTTCACGCTACCCCAGCAGTGCTTACTAGTTATGAGAGAGACCATGTGGCTCATAAATCCTAAAATATCTCCCATCTAGCCCTTTATATAAAAATTTGCAGACCTCTGGCCTAGGAAAATAGTGTGGGTCAATTTTTATAGATTTCAAATTATACTTTACATTTGTTGGGTATAATATTCTACTTGTGCACTTTAGAATAACTTTCCTAACTATGGTATTCAAATTATCTTTACTTTTCACTTTCTTATATGCCTAATGTATAACTAATTAAGAAATATACTAGAATATCCTGATGTAATTGTCAGTACCTTTTTAAAATTCTCTCAATTTTGCTTATATCTTTTGATGCTATCTATCAATCAATCAATCAATCAATCAGTACTGGGAATTGAACTCACAGCCTTGCACTTGCTGACAAGCACTGAGCTACATCCCCAATCATTTTTAATATTATTATTTTATTTTGAGACAGGGTCTTGCTAAATTGCTGAGGCTGGCCTTAAGCTTGCAGTCCTGCTGCCTCAGGCTTCTGAGTACATGGGACCATATGTATGTGCTAGCACACCCAGTTTTGATGCTGTATTCTACGCACTATACTATTTTTAGGTTGCACATGTTTTATCTTAATGGTCCTTAATTTGGGCCTCAATATTTTAACCGATCCTTAATTTAAAAAAATTTAGTTGTAGATGAATACAATACCTTTATTTTATTTATTCATTTTTATGTGGTGCTGAGGATCAAACCCAGTGCCTCACACAGGCTAGGGGAGTGCTCTACCACTGAGCCACAACCCCAGTCCAATCCTTAATTTTTAATGGATCATTTTTGTTGACAGTATTGAGTTTTGTTTTCCTTAAAACCTAACTTTACCTGATAGTAAAAATAACTATACTTTTCCAATTCTTCACTTCATTTTCTATGCCCTTATATTTAAATGTGCCTCTTTAAAAATTTATGACACTTGATTTTGACCCTTTTTTACGTACTTTGCTTTTTAACAAGCAAGTATGTAGTTCCTTTAAATTTATTTTAATTACTGATAAACTTGGATGATTTTATTTTCTTATGTATTTATTTGTACTGATTGTTTCTTTTTCCTACTCTGACATACTATGCATGATTTTCACATTGAATGCCCCTTTTTCTCAGTGCTTTTTTTATCTCCATTAGATTTTAAATTATGGGTTCTGACTACTTTTTTTTTGCTAATTCAAGCTAATTTACCATGTGAGTGTTACAAAGTTAATCATCTTGTCATACTATTGCAAACTAAAAGAAATATAGAAGTTTTTAGCACCAATAACTTCTCCTAATATATCACAGTATATAGCATTTTAGATATCTTTTTGTAACTCTACAAATTATTTTTATGTACTCAATGTTTTATTATATTTCTTTACAAATATCTTAATAATTCTTGAGGCTCAGACATTCCAAAACTTTCCTTATGCCTGACATCCATGCTTTAGCATTTTCTTTGGTGAATATTTGTTGTAAGTTATATTGTCACTGTTTTTGTTCGAATGCAAATACATTTATTTTACTCTCTTCCTAAGAGATAGTTTTTGCTGGGCACACAACTCTACATGGAACCACTCTTTTCCCTTAACTTCATCTTCTGTTTTTTGCTGGTATATTTGAGAAGATATCCATCAGTCAAATTATAGTTTTGGTACAAGAACTATCCTTTCTATATTTTCCCTGTATCCTTTGGAATATTTTCTTTGTTTTTGTTGGTATTCATTCAACCTATGATATGCCTAGGTAATGTATATTTTATTTATTCTGCTTGGAATTCATTAATATTCATGCTTTTAAGTTGACATGTCTTTTTAACAGTTCTGTAAAACTTCTATGTTGTCATCAAACTTTGTCTCTATCCACTCTTTCTAGTTTCTTGTCATTAAACCCAATTAAATGAATAAAACCAGCTTGTGTTATCCACTCTGCTTCTTGACACCTTAACATTTTTACCTTTTTGCTTTATCTAGAATAACTTCATTGTATATCTTCCAGTTCAATTGTTTTTGAGCTATGCCAAACTTGCTGTTTAATATATTAGGGATTTTTGTCAATTAACTTTTAAATGTAGTTATTGAATTTTCATTTCAGGATTGTTTTTTCCTTTTCCTTCCTTCCTTTCTTTCTTTCTTTCTTTCTTTCTTTCTTTCTTTCTTTCTTTTTTTTTTTGTACTAGGGATTGAACCCAGGGCACTCCACCACTGAGCCACATCCCCAGCCCTATTTTGCATTTTATTTAGAGACAGGGTCTCACTGAGTTGCTTAGAGCCTTGCTAAGTTGCTGAGGCTGGCTTTGAACTCGCGATTCTCCTGCCTCAGTCTCCCGAGTGCTGGGATTACAGGCGTGCACCACCATGCCCAGCATGTTTTTTCCTTTTTGTCCGAATATGCTAGATGAATTTTTACGATCTTTCTCTGACTCATACTTTCAATTTTATCATTTATGTCTTTAAAAATGTTTGAATCATTTTATATTTGAAGTCGGCTAATTGTAAAATATGAAATATTTTTTATTCTGATTCTGCTGTCTTATTTCTGTTCTCGGCCATGTTATTTTGCTGTTTTTCCTGTTTTGTTATTTTTTACTAGTTTTCCTGTACCTTAAAAGTATATTTATGGTCATTGTTTAAGCTCTTGTTTGAGAATGAGTTCCTGAAGAAAATATAGATATTCATTCTTATCAGTCATCTAGGAGTAATTAAAATCCAGGGTCACTCTTAATTCAATTTCCAACTTAAGCCTTTCATCTTATACAAGTAACATGAACTGAAAACAAACCCATGTGTGGACCAGCTTTAGGTAATATACTTAAGGGAACTGTTTCTTCTAACACTAAAGTCAACAGTGGCATTTATTTGCTCACTCTTCTATCATGGTAGAACTATCTTTTTCCCCATTTACACTAAAGGGTATATAGCCTCTTAGTGAAAGGACGGCCTAATATTATCTGATATATTTTCTTCCTGGGAGATGCTCTTGTCTACATCTAATCTTTACTGTATTTTCATGGAATTTCAGGATCTTTTGCTTTCAGCAGAATCCCTTGAATATAAAGCTACAAGTTTAATTTCTTTTTTTAAATCTGGATTGTAAGCCCCATGAAGACAGGGCCACATCTAATTTCTTCTCTGCAAAATACCTTGCATGCTATATATATTTGCGAATTATTTTCCTTATATGATAGAATCTTTGCATGCTGTGTTCCAGCCTCAGTTAAAAATTAGTTTCCTCAGGGCTTCAGTTATACTTGAGATCAGAAGCATTTTCACTTTTTCTATTTTTAACACCTAATCAGTCACTCATGTTTAATGAAAAATAAGGCCATAGTCTGTACAAGACATTTATGAAGATATCACTTCCCAGTGTACAATATTCCTGTAATCAAGATTCAGCTTCTACCTCTTAGACCTATGAAAAGGCCAATTCTGCTGGGTGAGTCCCTTCACCATTTCTTTTATTGACTTCACTTGAATGATTCAAGGGAAGGTTTATGAAAAATTATTCAAAGACAGAAGCAAGCTATTAGGTGTCATTATAAAGTTAATGTGTGGCAAGATAGGAAACCAGAACACAGTAGAATATAATTTTAAAGGAAAATATTCTAAGAAATAAGTGTACACACAATGATTTGTTTCATTTATCTGTTTTTTCCTGATTCTTTGTGAGAATGAGTAATGAAATGGAAAGTTGGTGGTTACAAACTTTGAAATAATTTGGGGATGCCTCATTTATCATTACAAGTCTCTTAAGAACTTAATAAACACTATTTATAAGAATTAACTCAGAATGAATTAATGTCCTAGACATAAGAGCTAAAACCATAAAGGAGCTTAAATCAAGAGGGATAAATTCCTCATGACTTTGGATTTGCCAATGAATTCTTACATATGAAACCAAAATCACACGCAACAAAAGAAAAAATGGATAAGTTAGACTTCATTAAATTTTAAATCTTTTGTACATCAAAAGAAATTATCATGAAAGTAAAAAGACAACCTATATAATGGAAGAAATACTTGCAGGTCATTTATCTGATAAGGATCCAATACCTAAAATATAAAAGAACTGTTACAACTCAACAAGAAAAAGATACCTTACTAAAAAATGGGCAATGGACTTAAATATTTTTCCAAAGAAGATATACAAATGACAAACAAGTGAGGTATGTTGACCTGTGCCTATATTCCCAGCTACTGAGGAGTGTCTTCCAGAAGTTTTACCAGCTCAAAACCAGCCTTGGCAACTTAGTGAAACTATGTTGAAAATAAAATATAAAAGAGGATGGGGTATATAACTTGGTAGTACAGCATTTGCCTAGCATATATGAGGCCCTGGATTCAGTCCCCAGTATTGAGAAACAACAGCAACAAACAAATGACCAACAAATACATGAAAAGATGCTTATTATTATTAGTCATTAGGAAAATGAAAAATGAAAAAATAGTGTGGTACCACTGCATAACCACTAGGATTGCTACTATCAACAATATGGATATAGTATGAGATAACCATATTTATGTGGGTTAGTCTATTTTGTACCATTGGTCTACCTGTCTATTTTAGTGCCAATACCATGCCATTTTTGTTACTATTGCTTTGTAGTATAGTTGAAGGTCTGATATTGTGATACCTCCTGCTTCACTCTTCCTGCTAAGGATTTCTTTAGCTATTCTGGGTTTCTTATTCTTCCAAATGAATTTAATGATTGCTTTCTCTATTTCTATGAAGAATGTCATTGAGATTTTAATTGGAATTGCATTGAATTTGTATAGCACTTCTGGTAGTATGGCCATTTGGAGAAAAGACAGCCTCTTCAACAAATGGTGCTAGGAAAACTGGAAATACATATGTAGCAAAATGAAATTAAACCCCTGTCTCTCACCCTGCACAAAACTCAACTCAAAATGGATCAATGACCTAGGAATCAGACCAGAGACTCTGCACCTAATAGAAGAGAAAATAGGTCCAAATCTCCATCATGTTGGCCTAGGACCAGATTTCCTTCACATGACTCCCAAAGCACAAGGAATAAAAGCAGGAATCAATAATTGGGTTGGATTCAAACTTAAAATCTTTTTCTCAGCAAAGGAAACAATCATCAATGTGAAGAGACAGCCTACAGAGTGGGAGAAAATCTTTGCCACACACACTTCAGAGCACTAATCTCCAGAATATATAAAGAACTCAAAAAACTTTACCCCAAGAATACAAATAACCCAATCAATAAATGGGCAAAGGAAATGAGCAGACACTTCACAGAAGAGGATCTACAAGCAATCAACAGATATATGAAAAAATGTTCAACATCTCTAGTAATAAGGGAAATGCAAATCAAAACTACCCTAAGATATCATCTCACCCCAATTAGAATGTCTGTTATCGAGAATACAAGCAACAATAGGTGTTGGCGAGGATGTAGGGTAAAAAGTACACTCATACATTGCTGGTGGGGTTACAAATTGGTGCAGCCACTCTGGAAAGCAGTATGGAGATTCCTTCGAAAACTTGGAATGGAACCACCATTTGACCCAGCTATTCCACTCCTTGGCCTATACCCAAAGGACTTAAAATCAGCATACTACAGTGATGCAGCCACATCAATGTTTATAGTAGCCCAATTCACTATAGCTAGATTGTGGAACCAACCTAGATGCCCTTCAACAGATGAATAAAGAAACTATGGTATATATACACAATGGAATATTAGCCATAAAGAAGAACAGAAGTATGGCATCTGCAGGTATGTGGATAGAGTTGGAGACTATCATGCTAAGTGAAAGAACCAATCCCAAAAAACCAAATGCTGAATGTTTTCTCTGATAAATAGATGATGATACATAATGGGGGTAGTGAGGAGGTAAGGGAAGAATGGAGGAAGGATGGACTTTGTAGAGGGAAATGAGGAGTGGGGAGGAGGTGGGGGGAAGGAAAGATAATAGAATGAGACAAACATCATTACTCTATGTGCATGTATGATTACACAAATGGCATGACTCTACTTTGTGTACAACTAGAGAAATGACAGTTGTACCCCATTTGTGTACAATGAGTCAAAATTAAAAAAAGAAAAAAATATATAGATATAGAAAAATGTACATTGCTGGTGAGAACATAAAATATTTCAGGTACTGTAGAAAAATGTTCCTCAAAAAGCTAAACAGAATTACCAAAGTACCCAGCAATTTCATTTTTATATATTTACCCCCCGCAAAATTGGAAACTGATCCTCAAACAAATAAACTTACATGTGTTCATAGAAGCACTATTCACAATAGTCAATAGGTGGTTACTGCCCAAATGTTCACGAGTGGATGAATGGGTAAAGGAAATTATAGTATACATTTATTTGGTGGAATATTACTCAGACATAGAGAGAATGAAGTTCTGATACATATCTTAAGTGGAATAAGCCAGATACAAAAGATCACATAGCATGATTCCATTTCTACAAAATATTCAGATTAACCAAATCCATAGAGACAGTAAGCAGATTAATGGTTTTCAGGGACTGAGGAGCTAAATGGGGAATGATGGTTCTATGGGTACAAGGTTTCCTTTTGAGATGATGAGAATATTTTGGGACTAGAAAGATGCTGCTTGCACAACATTATGAATGTAGTAAAAGCTAATGAATGTTTTACTTTAAAATGGTTAATATCTTTACGCAAATTTTACTTCAAAATTTAAAAAAATTAAAACTCTAAGTAAATCAGAATAAAATATAAAAAAAAATCTTCAGAACTTACCAAGCAGTTGTGCCAAACAAGAGAACTGTGCTTCTTTCCTGCCCCAGTTTCTTTCTATATTTTCTGTCTGCACTCACATTTTAGGGAACTTTAAACATAACCTATAATGTCCTCTACCATGGTACATTTCTACCCTATTTCTTGAAATTCTTGTCCGTTTTAATTTCTCATTGCTGAATAACAAATTGCCACAAAATTAGTGGCTTAAGACAACACATATTTATCATCTCAGTTTACATGGGTCAGTAATCTGGGCGTGAGGAATCTATGTACTCTGCACAGGTATTTATTGAAGTTCTTCTTCACTGTAAAGCTGCAGTGAAGATATTGATTGGGCTGCACTCTCATTTGGAGGTTTGACCGTGGCAGAATCCACTTCCGAGATTGCTCAGTTTGTTGGCTTGATTAATTTTTTTGAGATTAAGACTGAGAGTCCTGGCTTTTTTCTGGCTGTTAAATGGAGGCCACGTGCAACTCCTAGAGGGCATCCCAGTGTCCTAGAAGTTGTCAGCAATTCTTTGCTTTGGAGTTTTATCCATAATTGTCATTTACTAAATTAATCTCATAAGGTAAGACTCATTTAGTTTGCCAGTATGGAGTCATATAAAGTGGCAATCTTGGAAGTGACATGATTTCTGTCACATTTTGTTGGCAAGTCATAGATTCTGCCTGTACTGAAGGACAGTGTTCACATATTTGTGTGAATACCAGGAGGTAGGACTCATTGGGGGTCACCTTAGGGTATAATCCTTAACATCATTTCAAATAAGTTCCAATGTTTCCAATATAAACACTTTCAAATTATGATTCCAAGAAATTAGTATCATGAAAATAAAGAGCCTGCCTATTATTGTTGTCTATACAGAGCTCATGCCTTTGAACTTTTTAAATCTTTTTCTGAAAACACACAAATAAAAGATAAGATGCCTCAAATAAAAGGTTATGGAAGTCTCAGGAATGGAAGTATACACTACAACAGATCTTCCAGCCACATACCTCTGTTCCAACAACAGACATGGGTTTAAAATTAGAAACTAATTGTAGTTGTTTAGACTTTCAAAGTCAAGTTCAAGGATGTTGATTACTTCGAAAGCCCCACCCTTCTCATATCCCAAGGAACCTGAATTTCTGTGCTTTGAACAGTAAGGAAAAGTGATTTCCTTTAAATTTAAGACAATTGCCTTACAGTCATCTAAACACATTTAGAAATTTGCTCCTCCAAACAGAATAGGAGATAACAACACTTTTGACACTTATAAAACATGTGCTTTAGTTGAGATGTGTTACAAGGACCCAGAAGAGCTGAGTTGATTTTAGGTTTGCTTTCTCTAATTGCAAAGAGCGGCAAGTGAATTTGCATTGAAGTTTAACTGCAAGTGCACTCACATCCAGATCACAGGGAGCCATCATATTTTTATATCTAGACTACTATCCAATGATTTAGATGATAGATCTGCTCTAATTTTATTCAGTGTGTTCTTTCTGAGTGCTATAATAGGTTTTTGTTTGCACGCAGGCACCTAATTAAGAGAGGGAAAAAAAAATCCCTTGTTAAAATCAGCTGGGAATAATCAGAATGATCATTCCGTGGCTCATAAATATTACATGAGCAATATGGGAGCCTCGGTAATATTTAACTGTTTTCCACTTCCACTTAAAACTTTTTGTTCTAAAAGTCTTCAAGCCTAGGAAGAGATTGGTACTTTAAATTCTTAATCACAGGAAGAGCTCATAGGATTTCTATTTACAGCAATTTGGTTTATTTATACACGTTCAAGGATTATTACAAAAAAACATGTTATTGCTGTGGCTACTTTCCTAGTGTCTCAGGAAAGGAATTGAGCATGGCTTACCCAGTGTCACAAGGGCAAGATGCCTGCATTCCTTAGTCTATTTTACTATCTCCCATGTCTTAGACTTTTAATATTTTGTCTACCCTTCATTGTTGTTGTTTGAATTCCACTGCCTTTAGGGAACTTGGAGCAAAGGGATATGATTACATAAATCTTTTTTAAAAAATTAATTCTAATCAGAGTTCTCCTTTAAAAATTTTAGCTGGCATTCCAGAAAAGAGATGCAAAATAGTAAATAAATAGATGATGAAGAAATTTACTTCAAGTAGGAGGAAAATTCAAGCCCCAGTGGAGTTCTACTTATTGCCCACTATTTGCTCCTGCTCTGTAGAATGGTGGCCTCCTCCTGACCTCACAAGGCACTTACTCCACCTGTTTGCTGCCTCATCTTGGTGGTTAAGGGACATTCAGGGAGAGGAAAAGAGCTTTGAGCTCCCCCTGGAGGCACAAATGCATAACCAACAAATAACTTCCAACATATACAAACAATAGAACTCATTCACTTAAATATAGAACTTTATTTCAACCATATGTTGTTATTGTTTACCCAAAACCTTTAATCAAATAGAATAAGGACTTTGTTTGCTTATTCCCTCCACAATATTAGAATTTTCAGATAACTATATGTGGGCTATCTGCAATGAATATAGCTCTATACTAAGCATGATGGGTTACTTAAAATGGAGAAGATATGGGTATCATCCTTTTCCATTGGTTGTAAACAAATCAGAGACTGTGAATGGGCATTCTAATTATGTGTCTAGACCCATGTTTCTGTGTCTCAGCACTATGGACATTTGAGACTGGATAATTCTTTGTGGCAGAGGGCCATCCCATACCTTGTGGATTACAGTTAAGCAGCCCACTAGATGTCATTTGCACAGACACACAGGTGTGACAACCAAAAATATCCCCAAATATTGAAATATGCTCCCTGGGACACAAAATTGACCCCAGTTGAGAACCACTGGTCTTGGAAAACCATGGAGAGTAAGGAATACAAACAAAAAGCAAAAATAAATTTTCATTAAAATCTGTACATTTGACAAATTCTTATATCTGTCTTGGCATGAGATGTGTATTATACAAATCATAGATCTAATAGTAGCGTTTGTAAAAACAAAGCTCTGCTTCTTCATATGTTGTTGAATTTTGTTTGACAGCTTTTGTGATGCATTAATTTCAAGGGCTACAGAGAGTGTACAGGAATATATTCAGTTGTTCCCTTTAATACATTTTCAAGTAGGTATTTGTAAATAAATCTGAGGGCAAAAAATGTGATGTGTACTGAATTTTTCCTTGAGGATATTATTTATATGTAAAATTTTCTTCAGTAAATCAAGAGCAAAGCTCTTGAATAGAATCCAATTCTGCTAATTATTTTGTGATGAACAGATATCCTGTTTTGTTTTTTCCAAAGAGTGATTTATCTACTAACAACAACTGCAAAAAATAAAAACAAAGTAAGGTTACTGGTGTTTGCAGGTAAGGCCTGTCTTCACATAGACCAGTTTCTTCACCAGGTGATTTTGCCCTGCAGGGCACAGTTAGTGATATCTGGAGAGTTTTGATTTTCAGTAGGGTGAGGTACTGCTGTTTGCACCTGGTGGGTAGGGACCAGGGATTCTGCTGCACATCATTCAATGCATAAGACAGCCCCCAGTAGCAAGGAATTCTCCCGTCCCAGATGTCAATAGTGCCAAAACTGAGTACCCCTGTACTGACATATGGAAAAGTAGAATGTCATTATATGTGGTAACTTAAAGTTTAGAAGAAAATTATGTTCCTCCAAATTACCCCTGAATTCTCTCCTGAATTCTTTCCTCTCTCCAATTCCTTTGGGTCTAGCACAGAACTCTCATTCTCTTCTTTTAAAAGGCAGGTAAACTTGGGAGAGGAAAGATATTGAGTAATGACAGTCACAACCTTCCTGAAGGTTTGCTTTTATCATAAGAAGATTGCAGAATAGAGAAACTTTATTTGGGGACTGTATTTGAAGTTAGAAGAAGAGTCTTTGATGTAAGAAAAAAGTTGCTGAAAGGGGCAAAGGAGTCTGTTAAGACTGAATCCTATTGATTGCATCATTTCCTTATGTTTCATTGGTTTTCAGAATCATTTTTAGGTTCACACACAAACTGTGTGCTTGTGTGCATGTGCACTTCTGTAGGAGTTATATTTCAGATTAAATCTAAAAGGTGATTTCTATAAAATAAGCTTCCCATGCTTTCTAGTTCTTCAGATGGTGAGTGATAATGAGCTCTCTTCATTCCAATAATTTAAACAACCCACGGTTTACATTTAGCCCATAGACTTCTAGAAGATATCAGTTCTGTAGGGAGAGCTATGCTTAGTCTTTCATTCCAGCTCTGCTTCTGTGTTCTTCCTTTTAATTATTACATATTTAATGCCATATGTCTGCTCTAAAGTAGGTACAGAATAATTTGAAATACTGGTATCACTTTAAAAGTCCTCATTTTTCCCAGTCACTTTTCCACTTAAGGCTCTAAAACATTTATAAACTCCCTCCTTTTTCTCAGAACAGCTTGAATATGTGGTCTTTGGACCTTTTCATTTTCCAGAGTATGTATTTTGTCTGTGTACTCTAGTGTTTCTCATTGCTAAATTGCAGAACTTTACAATGAAGGCTGAATTTAAGAGTTTAGTAAAAACTTTCTGAAGTGATCTGAAGAACAAAGTTGATTACCAAGAACGTCACACAGAATGTTCTTTGAGGCACAGCATCCCCTAAAATTGGGGTTTCCTGACATCTGTTTCTTCATAGTGGCATACTGTAGCATCTTTTTTTTTTTTCAAGTCACAGATCAGCCTGGAAGAGGTCCCAGAGAAATTTAAATTTATCATTCCAATCTTTCCTATCACTTAGGCTCTGCTATCTTTATTTTCTTATGTGTCCCATTTGGGTTCCCAGTATGCTGTTAATAGAGTAGACTTTTCAATATTTCATACTTCTTTCCCTCACCAATGGGCAAAAGGGAAGATTCCATTTTGCTTTAAAAACCTGTGTTAAAATTGAACATTATAAATTAAAAATACAGTTTTCTTTTATATCCTTTCACCAATTAGATTTTTAAGCGTGTAGTTATTGAAAGTATTAATAAAATCTTATTTAAATTGTCAAAATCTTCTGTGTCTATCAATGTCATTATTAATATAATCCTTCTTGGTCATTCAAAGACTTCAACCCAATGGGGCTATTGACTTTTCATCTGACATCTTTCATTCTTTCAGAACATTCTGGACTTGAACTAAAAGGATAGATAAAATAATTCACTTATGAGGATGAATATCCATTCCCATAATTAGTACCAAACCATATTTGGAATATCCAGTACTCTAAACCTTATGTGCATTAAGATGTGGTTGAAATATTAGAGGCAGAAAGCAATCATCACACACATTTTGCTTTTTGCTAGGTTTATCAAGGCCATTTTTCAGAATTGTTTGGCAAAGCTGCTGTAAAATTCTGGTAGTGACTTCTATTTCATAATCAACAATGAGACTTTAAATTTCCCTTAAAATGTGCCAGCTATAAAGACTTGGTTAACTAGATACGTTGGTTCTCTATTTATAAACCGGGAAAAAAAGCAGACAGGAAACTCAATTTCATTAGTTAGTACATGCATTTTGTAAAATATCATGCTTCCTCTAAGTGAGGGAAGTTGCCACATTTCTGTGAGATGACAAGGGGGGATTAAGAACACATGCTTATATGTTTGTTTCTGGTAAATTGTGGAAAACTGTAAATAGTATGCTTTAGCAGAAGATTCCCTCCCCAGCAGCCCTTTTGGCCCTTCCTCACTGCCTTTGCAAAGAAAAATAAATAAGGAATGACAACCATGTTCCCAGAGTGGTGGCAATTAGGTTAAGAAAGTTCTCTGGTTGGACATGATTGTGACTTTAGGAAATGCATCTATCATGCTTGTCCTGTACCTTTTAAGTGTGGCAATAGATATAAATATTCACAATATATGCAGCAAACAAAATGAAATACTAATGAGGAAAATACTAATGATTTCTTATATATATTTATTTGTTGCATTTAATTGTAAAGTTCTTGAAGCCATAGGTTGTGGTTTGTCTCTTTTCAACCAATATATATGACAGTGCCTAGCACATAGTAGGTGCTTAATTCACATGTATTGAAAAAATTAAAGCTTACTTTAGGGTATGGAACAAATATTTATTACTTATTGTATCCTTTCGTTCTGCAAAGAACTTTGGGGAGGGGCAAGATAATATAAAATTTCATTTGTCATAATTCTGTGTCTCAAGGAAATATGAAAGAATATATATGTATTATTTACATATATATGCACATATATACAAATTTGATGCTTAATCAGACATTCCTGTGATATAGACTAAAAATGTCAGAGGAGTGTATAGGTCTTTCAGCTCTGAGAAGTCTGGGAAGGGAGATTACTACTTGAAAGATGACTTAAAATGGAATTTTGTATAAGAGGTGAAAAGAGGAATAAGTGTTTTCACTGGGTCTTTGAGGGACAGATTCTTCTGTCTGAACAAATATAATATCAGGAATTAGTTTGGGATGGAAATAGTGAAGGGATTAAACTAGTTAGTAGTATTTGGAAACAAGACAGAATTTGAATCTGAAATGGTATGTAATGAGAAAATCCTGTAGATTTTGATATGGGATATGACATAGAAGTGTTGTGTAAGAGGAATAATCTAAACATAGACTTTAGGATAAATGGTAATTGAAGAAAATTAAACTCAGGGAGATTGGTCAGGAGACTGTTCTAATAATCCATTTCTAATGAAAGATTGAAATGTTATGTCCTTGATATTTTGAATTTGGAAGAAAGGATGCCAGGATAAAGAAGAGGCAAAAAGAGTCACATTATCATGACATGCATGTATTAGTCAATTGTTACTATAGTAATGCAAATTGACAAATCTCTCCCAAACTTAGTGGTTTACAACAGTAAATATTTGCTTTTCTTGCTTATAAGTATTTGGATTAACCAGAATGGCTCTGATTGTAACTTCATGGGGCTTCATTCCAGGTTTTGTAATTCATGCACCAGGGTCTGAACTCCAGGATTCAATTCTGCAACCTGAGTCTCATTATTGGGCCTAGGCTGAAGGACCAGAGGTTATCTAGGATTGCTGCTTTCTTTGTCATTGTCTACATTGGCAAAAGGCCAAGCCAACTTGCACAAATAAACTTAAGGCTTCTGTTTGAGTTATCTTTCTTTGGTCAGAATCAGTCACATGATAAAGCCCAAGTTCAATGGGGCAGGGAAATACTTAATGTACACCAAGGAGAAGATAGTTTAAATAAATATTTTCTGAGCAATATTCCATACTCTCCCTGCTGGTATGATTTTTTCTGAATGTGTCTGCACACTTGCCTTAAAATTTGTAGGTGGGGCTGGGGATATAGCTCAGTTGCTAGAGTGCTTATCTCACATGCACAAGGCTCTGGGTCCAATTCCTAGCACCACAAAAAAAAAAAAATACTTACAGGTGGCTCCTTGCTTGTGTGAAGGTCAAATATAATATACAGGGTTTGTTTTTCATGTTCACCATATTTCCTCCTTACTCTACTGTGTTCCCAATTTGTCTTTCACTCTGATCACAATGGCCTATTTGCAGTTCATCATGAAATTTCATGCCTTCTTTTCATACTTTGCACCTTGTGTTTAGAATGCTACTCTACTTTCAGTCCTTTAAGTCTCAACCTAACAGTTGTTTTCTGCCCTTCAAGACTATTATTGATGCCATTTATGTTTATCCCCACTTATGTTTATGCCTAGCTCTGTCACAGCACCTACCACCTTTAGATTTTGTGCCCTCAGGGTTGAACATGTGGCTTGTTCATCTGCATATCCCTTGCATATGTTGTTGGAATGAGACTAGGAAAATGGTGGAACCCTTTGGAGGAATTGGGAACTTGGGGAGCAGAATCAAAGTTTCCTTTGTTTTGTATTTTTGGTGGGTTTTATGCATAGGAGAATGAGGGATAGGAAAATGAAGAGTTTTCCATTTGGGTATGATTAGGTTGGAGGTGAAGGAGGCATCTATGTAGATCTCCATAGATGAAAGTCTGGAGTTGGAGCAAAGGTGAGAGGTCTGGGATAGAAAATCCAATTTGGCAACCGTGTTGAAATCTTGACCATGATCTTAGTCATTTCTACATTACTACTATTTGAAGTCCTTATCTTGAAAGTTCTGCCATAAAATTTTTTAAAGCCTTTTGGTAGTCAATCCATAAATCACATTCAGATCACAGGAAATGTGTGATTGTTCATACTCAGAAATTATTGTTTCATCAGTTTTACATAACCTACCACCAAACTTTTATTTCTTAATGTTGATAAGAAGTTATGAAAAATTTGAATCCTTCTTTAGAAAACAACTTGTCTTTCCAAACAGCTTGCATCATGAACAGCTGCACAGTAACTTAAACTAGTTGACTAAGTGATTTTCAGTTTGTATGAGAAGATGCTTTTCCTTTGCTTAATAAAAAAAAAAGAAATCTGCTTTGATTTTATAAAGCAGGATTCCACTCTGAATGAGCTATTTAGTCTTTGGATAATTTCTCATGTCTATGAAATACACAGTAAATAATGGTTGCACATCAGACTGCTGATGGGTAAGGATCTTGTTTACAAAGCCCTTTGACATGCTGTTTCTTGGAGTGGGCTTGGGAGATAGTCACCTGTGGAACTGCTTCACCAATCATATCACTTTATCCTACAAATCAATCCTATCTCTGTCTACATTCACCTGACTTCCTTGAGAGTTATCATAGCTGTACATGATGTGCCACTTGATACAAAAGTGATACACACACACACACACACACACTCACACACACACACACTCACACACACACACACACACACACACACACTAGACCGAAACTGATAGTTCAGCTTGCATCCTCTGTGTTAGTGTTCTAAAGAAACACAAAGAAGAGATCCAAAACCAGTGCAATCCCATAAATTAATATAGTTTTAATAACATTGAATCAGAAAATATTCGAGTTAAATATATGATTTTTATCAACTCTGACAAACATGTATGTTAAGATAAATAACATTGGATATAGTCCAGCTATTCCCTTGAGATACTAACACATGCTTGAAATGTGATGGTGGAAGTTGGAGCAATTCCTGACAGCACAGAAATGCAATGCATGCACCTGTAACGATCACACAGGGACTGAATCTGCATCTCCTACTGCTCATCACATCAAAGATTTTTCAAAGGCAGAAAGCAAGTCTGAATGGGAAAAATAGGCAGAGGAAGCAATTAGCAAATGGAGCACTCCCACTCCCCCAAATAAACACCTCTTTATAAAATGATCATGAGCACCTGTGCATGCCATGCCTTGCTGTGTCTGGCTTGGGGAGCCCATTAGCTATATTCAGAGAGTGGTAGAGATATACCTTCCCTAGTCACAAAGCACACTCTGAAAAGATTTCCTAGGTTTTGTATTCTGTTCTCTTTGAGGAAAAAAAACTGAATTCAGTGACATTTCAAAGGTCCATGCTTCAGAACTAAGAAGCGTGAGTGTACTAGATTATAAGATTGTGTCTGATCTCTATTAGTGGCAAATGTAATAAATGGTATATGCATAGCACACCTTTCTAAAACAATAAACCTTCTCAGATTTATTTATTTATTTATTTATTTATTTATTTATTTATTTAGTACCAGGGATTGAACTCCAGGGCACTTGACCCCTGAGCCACATCCCAGCCCTATTTTGTATTTCATTTAGAGACAGAGTCTCACTGAGTGGCTTAGTGCCTCACTTTTGCTGAGACTGACTTTGAACCTGCGATCCTCCTGCCTCAGCTTCCTGAGCTGCTGGGGTTACAGGCCTGTGCCACTATACCCAGTTTATTTTTAACTACAAGAACTCTTGTGTTTTAATGATAATTTCAGAAACCCACTTTATTGTATTTTACCTAAGTGATTTCTTTGATCATCTCTCTTCTGCCACCTTTCTGCTCCTATAGATGAAGTCTTCTCTATAGGCTTTGGTGCAAGTTTGGATTAATTTTCCCCAATTAAGTATGACATACAGCTATGAAAAAAAAATCTATGAAAGTTTTGAGTTACATGGAGGCAAGGTGTTAAATAAACCAAAGGAGTATATCTGAATTTCAACTCTTCTTTTAAAATATCCCTAGAACAATGTTTGGAATGATTCAGGAAAAACAATATAAGGTCCAGTAAGAGTCTGAGAAAAGGTATCTTTTCTATAAATGCTCAGCAGTGTTTAACAGAGGAAAAGGTTGTCAATATCATAATAGGCCAAAGATAGATGATTTGATTATTGATTGTCAAATATGAGGCTGAGTTCAGGTTGTTCAGAGTCATATTCTGTTCTTTCCTTCCCAGAAGTCACCCTTCCCTTCTTCAGTTTACATTAATACTTTTCAAGACTGAACTCAGGTGTCACCCTCCCCTGGAAGCACTTCTAATTCCTCATGCTAGATTTGTTGTCTTTTCTCTCTGGGGTTACAGCAACCTCTGGCTGACTCCTTATCCCTCTGAATTACTATTCTTTACTCATTTGGGAGCTTCATCCCTGTGAAACTGTGTCTTTTATTCCTTGAATGTCCAGCACCATAAAATTTCCTTGAATGAATGAGTCTTTTATCTGTAAATCTTATTTTTCTACTTGATACAATTTGTAACTCATTGGGTACATTTTAAAAGCTAATATAAATCTGTTCATAGTCTTTATTTTGTCCAGTATGTGTGGATACTCATGTAGTTAGCTGCAGAAATAGGAATGTATTTGATTATAAGGTTGTGTCTGATCTTGATAGCATATGTAATAAATGGTATATGCATGGTTCACCTTTCCAAAATCAGAAGAAAAAGGATGAATTAAGGTATACATTTTGCCCTGAGAGCTTCAGATGGAGGCAGATGGGTCTCTCTATAGATCCCATTCCCTGGCTCATTGCTTGGCACTTAAGGAGCAGAAATTTGCATTCCTATCAAGATTGATTATACTAGCAGCTATAACAAACATTGAGAGAGAGTCATTTGGATCATATGATCTCTAGCATTCCTTTAGGGTGGGTCAAGTTGGAAGTGGAGGAGTTTCAGTTGCCTTTTCTGATGACTTGACAGTGGGTCACATGGAGGCTTAATTGAAACTTCAGGAAGGTAAGAGGTGATAGATAGCTTAAATTAAGGAGGAAGTCAAGCTAGAGAAAGAAGGCACTGTATAAATGACCATATACCTCTCAGATATTTTATGAGTATGGGCAAATATGAATGTAGGTAAACAATGATACCCATACCATCTCCTCTAACCCAGTGTGCTTGAAACAAAGAAGCAGACATTCTTGGGGGGGGGACACAAAAAGACTAAACAATCAAGCTATTTAAAAGAAGGAGGAAAGTCATCCTGTTTGGTACATTCAGAATACCAATTTTGAATGCTCAGTTTCTCTTCCTAACTAGAAGCTTGCTAGAAGGACTTGACCTGCAAAATAGACACATTTTTATCTTTGTAATTAAATGAGACTTTGAAATTTGTCCCCATAAATGAAATATTTAGGATGACCATTGAATTAATAACCTCCCCCTCATTGTTTCCCAAAGATTATTGGTTTTGAATAAAGATTGACTTACCATCATTAATAGACTAGAACCAATCCTGGGCTTTGAGAAAATATGATTTAGAGTGGAAAGTGAGTGCCGTGATGTCTGTGTGCAACCAGAATCTAGGAAATAAATAATAATGATTGTGACTCTTATTCTTCCTGGGGACCCTTAGGGTAACCATTGACAAACAAAGCTTTACCTTGAACACAGGATTAGGCAGCCCCTTGGAGGCCCATTCTCATAATGGCAGAAAGAAAATGCAAAATGTGACTGCAGAGCATTGGACTTCTTTCTCAGTGCATTTGGTAGAACATTTATTACCGCAATTCAAGACAATGAAAGATGCATTTTAATTAACTTTCTGTATCTCCAATGAGTTCTTCAACCCCTCACTTCCCTTTATGCAGCTCAAAAGATATATAGGAACAATAGCCTGCCTGCTTCTGCTTGTGTGGGTATGGGAATCAGTTATTTTCCTGGGCTTGTTCAGAGGCAGGCAGTTTTGATTGTATGTCAGGTCAGCAATTCCAAGAAACTCAGTAGCATTGCTCCTCGAGTCATATTTTTAACCATGGGACAATGCCAGGGATTGATTTAAGACAAGTATGTGGTCAGGGAATCTAACTCAATGGTAGAGTACTTGCCTAACAAACATGAGACCCTGGGTTTAATCCCCAGCACCTGAATGAATGAATGAATGAATGAATAAATAAATAAATAAATAAATAAATAAATAAATTAAAAGTATGTAATGGAAAAGTCAAGTAAACTTAAGTAATATTAGAAGCCATTAGCAATCATAGTACATTCTTGTTTTTCTCTCCCTTATGCCCAATTTTAACCCCTAAATCTTAGTATAGTATCATCAATAGCTGAGAGCCTTTGTGTTACTATACTCTCATTTCCTGGAATAGGTGTATGGCATCTAGTAGCAGCTCAGTAAATATTTGTTGAATGAGTGGAAAAATTATCCCTTGGAAACTGGAAAAGGGAGCCCCTGAGTTGTCATTCCTATATTCATTCTGTATTCATCCATTAATTCATGGGATGATTATTAGCAATTACTATGTATCTCATAGGCATTTAGGGTGCAAGGCTAACATACTTGAGTTTCTCAAACCTAGTAAGGTAGTATTTGGCACAAATAGACACATTGATATATATTTATAAAACTTGCTACAGTGGATATACATTTTTGTAATCCCACTAACAGAGAAGGAAATGGGAATTTCCCTCCCAAAGGCCCAGGCCCTAGAACATATCAGGTGGAGTTTTAGTAAATTAAGGTGTCAACTAACTACTCTAGAAGCTGCTCTGTCATTGTGCTACTGTTATTTATTGAGTCCTTCATCCCTATCCCAGGAACTCCAACTCAAAATACAAATTACAATGATCCAGGAACAGCAGCAGCAGCATTGACTTGAGTCACCTCTGGCATTCCTGCCTGTTCCACCCCAAGGTAGTGGAAGAAGGTCTGAGATAGAGAGGACAAATCTGGAATGCTAGCTCTGCAAATTGATTTTACCCTCTTAAATCCTGATTTCTTTATCTGAAAAATAGGGATATAATAGGATTAATAGAGACAATCATAGGACCAAGTGAAGTGATATATTGTACCTTATTACAATCTCCATACATACACATCCATTAACTTAATTCATTTTGGCAAGTATATATTGAGATTCTGCTGGAAATGTGTTTGTTCCATTTCCCATTTGTTGCCTGTTTTCTTTCATTGGTTCCTTTCATTGTGCCTTTATTTCTTAAATCTACTAACCACCCAAATGTACATTATTAATATTATGAAATACACAATTTTTTCATTATACTATCTCAGGCTGCAGACAAATGATTGCATGGGGGTATTTTAGCCACACTGGCTTCATACAAATGGAGTTTCCAGTCACGAATCTATTCCATCCCTCACTCTCTCTAGCTCCCCCAAAGCAGGCTGGTTCAGGGCCAGCTTTTTCTCCCCTCTTTTTCTTTCCCAATGCTGGCTGTATAATAGAATCACTTAGTGAGTGTTATAAAAATATTCCTGGTCCCATCTTCTGCTATGCAGTTGACCTGAGCCTGCTTCATCATGCATTAAAGGTTCCAGAGGTTGAGAACCATTGCTACAAAGCAGAGCTCTGTTTAAGTCTTGGTAGAAAGGCTTCTGCCTAAGACCAAGGTCTACCAATCTGATTAAAGCTAATACTACTGCCAACCTAAAGCCATAGAATCAGGACTTACTCTTTCATTGTTGAATGAATGACAATCTCTTTGTTCTGGACATACCAACAGTGTACTTAACAAGTTTGAACATGGCCTATAATTTCCATCACCATGTTTAATCGCTAAGCACTCCACATGGTACTTGCCTGAATACATTCACCATTTAGCTTAGTCTGGCCCACACCATACTATGAACTAACATCTAATAATGCTTGCCTCCAAAATCCTTATATAGTTTATGACCTTGGGGTTGACCCACTTAACAATGGGAACAAATTGCAATAGGTTAGATTTTCAACTTCTGATTTTGTGTTTCTGCATCCTATTCATTATCTACACTTATTCCCTTATATCTCAAAGTTCAGTATCATTACATGTGTGTTAACCTCTGTCCACATGTACAATCTGGCTGTGCAGCCTCTCACTGTCCAACAGTAAATGTTCTGTCTAGTTCAACACTGTCAGTAGGCCTCATACTTGGACCAGGTGCTCCTTCATTCCAGGAGTTGGCCTGGTAGACCAACATTCTACCTAAATTCCTCCTTTCAGTGTTTGGATCCTTAATACCCCACATATAATCTTCACCACTATTTTCTTTTTCTTTTTTTGTTTGTTTTTTGAAACAGTGTCTCACTAGTTTTTCTAGACTGGTCTTAAATTTGTGGGCCTCATAAGATTCTCCTACCTCAGCCTCCTGAGTAGCTGAGACTATAGGTATATGTCACTACTAATGGTTAATAACCATTTTCTGCAATCTGGAATACACCATAAGTGATTTGGGGACAAATGATTGTAGTAATTGATTTGTCAGTTTGTTGAGTTTCATTGATTAGCATTTATACACCTCCTGTCAAATATTAGGCAGTTTTCTAAATACCTAAGTAGCACATGGAATATGGGTCATTTTATTTTGTATTCTTTAAAGTTAAGCCAGAGTAAACTAATCTTCCTATTATTTTTCTTCTATCTAGTCTTAACTGGGGTTTCTCACATGATAGCATGATCAAGAATCATCAGGAGGGCTGGTAAAACACAGATTACTTTACCCTATATCCACAGATTGTGATATCATCATTCTGGGATGAGCCTGAAAAATTTGTATTTCAGTCATGATTCCAGGTGATGCTGATGCTGCTGGTTCATGTGCCACACTTTGAGTAGCACTCACCTAAATCAAAGACATCTCATCTTGGGTTGACAGTTTGTCTTTGAACGTCAGCTTAGCCATTAATGAGAATCTCCAGCATGAAGAATTTGTGACATTAAAAAAAATGATCATTTCCTTGGTTTTCTTTATTTAACTATTTTTTCTAGTTTAGACTGAGTTCATTTTATTTCTAATGTTTCCTTTAATGCCTAAGTACCTGGAGATGAGGAACCATTCTGTAGAATTCTATTGTCCTAGTTTTTACCCCGATGAATCATCTTTCAACAGACATGTGAGCCCTCACCAAATGCATTATGTCATCCCTCTGAGCTCTGCAGAGAGAATTGATATGCTTTGGGATCTGATGTGAACTGATGGCTTCTGTGTGCCCCTCATACAGCAACTCTGACTTGGTAGAGTTCCCAGGATTGTGACAGAAAACCCAGGACTAGTGCTGAGTGGGGAAAGGGTAGGCTTGTGATCCTGTTTCCCAGGCCTCCTAACTCCGTGCCTGTGTGAGCAGATCTATCTCCTCCCAAGCTGCCACATGCAAAAGTGGGATTTATTTTTAGAGAAGAAATCATTAGTCATTAGTCTCTCCAAAGCTTCTTTTTTCCCTTTGGGTAAATTTTAAGAACCTGATCTTTATAAGAAAATTTTCAAGCTGTTAGAAGAAATGGTAAAATGATTATAGCCTTGGTATAATGAAGCCTCTTTTCTAGACAAAGGCTGACTTCCCACAACAGTCCTTGCCTAAAGTCCTGGTCCCTACATCTAAATCAACTTTAACTTTCACAATTTATTAGAGAAGTCCCTGAGTCTTTCAATTTTCTGGTCCCCTCAAACCTAGGACTTCAGAAACTAATGTGACCGTACACTGAATATTTGCCGTTTAAGCCTATAATAAAATCTCATAATGGAAGTTGATTTTTAGCAAAATGGTCCTTTAGCTTAGGCATGTACAGATTTCTACTTAAGAACAGAAGAATTTAATAGATATAATCTATATTGAAGCGGAAATAACTAAAAAAAAGATTTGCCTGATAGCTTGAAGTTCAGAGTTATAAGAATTTTTAACATGCTTCCATTACCTTGGGCTAAATAAATGTGGTAGTGATGGTTTTACTATCAGACAAGCTACCAAAATCACCAACTTTTGCTTTTAATTAAATTGCTTTTGTCACTGTGTAGTTGAAAATGTCATCACTTAGATGGTCATCAAAAATTCATAATCACCTGGCAGCTGATAAGGCTCAGTCATCCCCTGGGAGAAACATAGTACATTTCATTGAATATACCCCTACCTCCCTCCCCACAGCTATAAAATTTTATTTTTACAACTTAATCCTACCAAATAGGACTGATTTCATCAATTTCAGGAAAGCAGAGGTAAATTTTAGAAAGCTATACAAGGAACCCAAAGGGAAGGGATTCTAATATATCACACTTAGAGTAGAAAGGGTTTCTGTGGCCTTGAGACTAGAGGAAGGGCCCGCAATTTTTATGTAGTCAGTTACAGCTCCTCTGCTGTGCTGAGATGATGGAGGATGAGGAGAGGTGGGTTATATGAGTCTCAGGTCAGTCTCGTAAAATTATTTTGTATGGCAAATGAACGTGGCTATACATTTGTTGGCATATCTCTCATTAGAGGAAGATTCCTATGTTCCCTCCATTTGAGACTGAGTGGACTTTGTGATTATTTAGAAAATAGAATGCAATGGTTTCTGAGCCTGAACCTTAAGAGGTCTAGGACCTTTTCCTGTCCTTGGAACTTCCTCTCTCTCGGAACACCCATCCCTAGATTCTCACTTCTACGCTATGAGGAAGCCTGAGTAGCTCTGTGGAAAGACCCACTTCAAGAGGAACTGAAGAACTGAACATGGTGACTTATGCCTGTAATCCCAATTACTTGAGAGGCTGAGGCAAGAGAATTGCAGTTTTGAGGGATTCTGAAAAATAGAAAGGGCTTGAGATGCAACTCAGAGCATTTGTCTAGAAAGAGTGAAGCTCTGGGTTCAACAACAAGTACCACCAAAAAAATCAAAACAAACAAATGAATCCAAAACAAAACACAGAACAACTGTGGCCAGAGTACAGGTAACTCCAACTTGGCAATGATACAGGAGAAACATAAATGACTGTTGTTATTTTAGACTACTAAGTTTGAAGTAATCATTTATGAAGAAACTGATATTTAGAACAGTTAGCTTCTCCTTCTTCTATTCCTTCCCATAGTTGCCCTAAGAGACACTGCAAAACTACTAGGCAGTAACTCTAATGCCAGAGCCTTTTGGACAGGATTCTGTCAGAATTTTCAAGTCAGGATGACCTTGTATTTGTCTTTCTAGTCCTTTTTCTTGGCAGATGTTGTCATCTCAAATGTTTTCTGTACATTACCCCTCCACTATCGTCCACACACTGTTGTTCTCTTTCATTCAGAGTTCACTGATTAACTAAATGATGTATTCAGGGTCAAAAGCAACAAGTAGTCTGAGATTTACATCCTGCTGCTTGTTATCATACCAACAAAAGTTTTTAAATCCAGATTAAAAGCTTCTCAGTCCTCTATATTTCCTCTTAGGTGACATGAGGATATCCTTAAGGGTATAGCTAAATTCAGTGGTTCAGTTGTATTCTGAGAAGGGATTAGTGACAATCAACTAAGAATATGGATCAGTCTACCAGTGACCACGGAATGGCATCCCCCCACCCTCAAGAGTACTAGAAAGGTGAAAACACTCAACATTAAAGGGAAGAAGGAACAGTATACTCAGAAGGAAATAGTAAATGGGGAAGGCCTCAGAAATGCACTTGGTTTACTCTTGACTAAGGGAAATTAGTCTGAGTCACTGCTTGCTGGACTAATGCTGAATTATTACTAGGACTAGTAATAATGCTCCTTCTACTTGGTGATGAGGTGAGACTTTGTGCCAGGTACTGCTCCAACATCCTGCATGAATTAGGGCGGGTGCTATTAGCCTACAGACTTAGGCCTGTAGGCACAGAGAAGAGAGGACTCTCAGTTCAGGTAATATGGCATGACAGTGCATACAGAATGCAGAACCAAGAATCAACCACAGGGATTCTGTCTATGTCACCTGATCCCAGCTTTGACTGACATCAGGACTCTAGGTGCAGAGACTGAGTTCACTATACACTTTTATTAGTCTTTGGCTCATGTCAAGCATCAGCAGAACTGAGCTAATGTATGTTTCATCATTTTTTTCTTATTTCAAACACGTTTTAATGTCAAATAGATCATATGTGCCCTTGCAGGCTGCTTGAAGGCATCCTCAGAAAAAGGCAGATTATAAGTGAACAAACATAGAATGGAGATTTCAACAGAAAATGTAAAAGACTACATAGTATCTCCATGTAAACAGAATTATGATTTTTGAGCATTGGGGGTATACCTCAGTGGTAGAGCTATTGCCTGCAGTCCATGGTTCTATATTCAGTACTACAAGAAAAAAAAGAAGATTGAAGATTTGAGGGTATAACCCAGTGACCTTTTCTCAACAGAAATGCTGACTCTTAAATGGCTGCCTAGAAGAGTGGATAAACTGGATGAGTGGTTTACTGTGATGAACCAGGAAACTAGGCCACACCATTAGACGTGTCCTACCATTTAGGGAAAGTCTACTAACCCTTACTGTAGTGGCTTGAAAATATATTCATTTTTTTAAAAGTCTTAGATGTGGATGGTTTTAGTCTAGAGACATTTATTTGGTACCTACAGAGTTGAATGCATGCTTTGTGATATGTATTTGGCCAGTAAGACAGCCTCTCACTTAGAGAACCTCCTGCTTAGATTGAAACCTTTCATTTGCTTTACAGTGCATATATGGTTTAAGCTGGTTGTAACACCTTAATGGGTTCAAAAATGAACCTATTCCTTCTTGCTGGGCAGAAATAAGTAGATTCTCCATAATTGTAAAGAGTGTGGTCCATTTCAGTAAATCTTCAATGTTCTCACACACACAAAAAGACAGTAGTAACTGCATGATGATGACTATTTTAACTAACTTGACTGTCTTGATTATTTCTCAATACATAGTTCATCAAAATATCAAGTTGCGCACCTTAAATATACAAAATTCGTATTTGTAAATTCTAGCTCAGTAATGCTGAAAATGGCACATTTCAGAGAAACAAATTTTTTAAAAAATGCTGTGTATAAAAAATGTATAGTTATCCAATATAAATGCAAAGACAATATGAATATTGTTTTAAAATTCATGAGTCTATTGTTTAATATATTCAGAACAAAGCAAGAAAACTTTTACAGAAGATGTAAACAGAAGTTTCATATCCTCACCATTCTGCTTTTTTCCAATATTTCATATGAGTTGTGTAAACAATCAATACTGAATAGTAAAGAGGTGTTACTGAGCAGATAATGAACTTGAAATAAATAAAATTGTTCTGGGTAGCCTGAACATACCGTTGGGGCATATTATTCTTAATTATGGTTTAATCTGATAGCTACTAACTTGAAGTCAATAGTTTTAAGATGTTATACAAAAAGGAGAACAACTGCCTTTGTAAGAAAAAATAGAGCAGGAAGAAACAAAGTGACCAGCATTGGAAATGTACATTTGCTATATCTCTTAAAGTTGGAGGGTGGTAGAAAGCAATGCTTTCACTTTGGAGGGAGAATTTTTCTTGTAATTTTGTTTAACTCTTAAATTTTAAAAATTGATATTGAAATGATTCAAAACGTAGAAACGAAACTATTTTAACCGGTTCTCATAGAAAGTAGTAGCACTTCTGGTGCTGGGATATAACTTAGTGGCTGGCTAACTACAGCTTGGTTAGCATGAATGAGACCCTGGATTCAATCCTACACACCTGCCCCCCATGGACACCAAATAACTACATTTCTATTAAAATGAACATGACTTACCTTGTCCATTATTGTAACTTGCTAACTAGATGTATGTATGTGCATTTTAATTGTGGGTGCCATTGACATCTTAGTTTAATTGAAGGGAAAGCAAATAAGCACAGGGAGGCAGATTGAGGTGGTACTTATTAGGGAAAATATTTTGCCTTTTTTGGGGGGATTGGCTCATTTCATTTAGCATGATATTCTCCAATTCCATCCATTTACCTGCAAATGTCATCATTTTATTTTTCTTTATGGCTGAATAATATTCCATTGTGTATATATACCATAGTTTCTTTATCCATTCATCTTTTGAAGGGCATCTAGGTTGATTCCACAATCTAGCTATTGTGAATTGAGCTGCTATAAATATTGATGTGGCTATGGCTGAATGTTTTCCCTGATGGGTTGATGATGATAAATAATCGGGTCAAAGTGGGGGGTGAGAGAGGAATAGAGGAACTTTAGATTACGAAGAGGGAAATGAGGGGGGTATGAAAAATGGTGAAATGAGACAGACATCATTACCGTATGTACATGTATGATTACACAAACAGTGTGACTCTACTTTGTGCACAATCATAGAAATGAAAAATTGTACCCCATTTGTGTACAATGAATCAAATGAAGTCTGTAAAAATTTAAAAAATAAATTAAAAAAAAAGAATGAAGTGGTACTGAGAGGAAATCAGAAGACCTGGGTTATATGACACCATTTTGTACCTCCTTAGTAGTTGTGTGACCATATAATGTGGATAATGACACCTACTTTCTCTCTTCCAGGAAGATTCTTGATAAGTAAAATGAGATTTACTTGGACTACTGTTTGCAAATAGAAAATTGACATAGATAATCAGATGTTACTATTGAATTCCTATAATCAAAAATTTTATTTGAATATTTATGAT
>JAJEJO010005109.1:769701-784741 GCA_020662805.1 Glaucomys volans | reverse complement strand
AAAAAAAATGAAATGTAGTTTCTATGGGCCAATTCAGAATGTTTTAGTAGTGTTGGGTCAACAAATGTTTTTTGTGAAGAGCTCTATAAGAAATATGTTGAGCTCAGAAGACTAGATTGTCTCTGTTGCTACTACTCAGCTGTGTTGTTGTAGCTCAAACACAGCCATAGAGGGTATGTAAAATAATAAGCCTGGCTGTTTTTCAATAAAAGTTTATCTATAGAAACATACAACAGACCAGTTTTAGTCCATGTGCTATAGTTTGCCCATCCTGGGTCTAACTGGTTTGATGATGTTCATACAAAGCTATGATATGAGGTTGGAATACTCAGTGTTATAAATGAAATAAATGAACAGTGAATGACATTACTTTCAGATGAGACAAAAAAGGTTTCCAGAAGATCACAGATTCAAATTAGGCCTTGAATAATGTGATCATGTTTATACTTGTTGAGGTGGAGAAAGACATTATCAAGTGCAAATATAGCCCAAGAAAAGGGACAAAAGTGTAAACATGGAAAAGGAATTTAAAGAAGAGCAAATATGTTAGGGTAGTTTGAAGCCAGCTCCACTAGAGTGGATGTAAGAGAGGAAAAACATAAGTCACTTTAATATAAGCCTTATTATTTAAGTCATATTATTTATGACCTCATCCCACCCTTTCAATGAATGCTAAGCAATAATTTTTAGGAAAGCATTTTTAGGAAAGCTTTTATTTTTGGTTGGTTAGAGCACTATTGCATGTTTCTGTGTTGCAGAATCTTCTTAGGTATTTCCAAGGATGTTCAGCAACTTGTGATCATTCCCAGGGGTGGTATGTTTTCCTTTGTGCTGCTTTACACATTACTCATCAATCAATGAAGAACTGTACATAGGCTGGCCACTCCAAGGATAGAACAATGAGGTGGGTGTGTCTGATTCAGAACAAGAGCTAAATCTCCAGAACTACACCATTCAACAAAGAAACCTCTGGTTTCATGTGACCATTTAAATTGGTACAGAATAGAGGACATAGAGCCAAACCCACATAAACTCAGTTTTCTCATACTAAGGTACCAAAAACATACAGTGGAGAAAAGATAGCCTCTTCAACAAATGGTGCTGGGAAAACTGGAAATCCATATGCAGCAAAATGAAACTAAACCCATATCTCTCACCTTGTACAAAACTCAACTCAAAATGGATCAAGGACCTAAAAATTAGACCAGAGACTCTGCACCTAATAGAAGAGAAAATAGGTCCAAATCTTCATCATGTTGGCTTAGGACCAGATTTCCTTAACATGACTCCCAAAGCGCAAGAAATAAAAGCAGGAATCAATAATTGGGATAGATTCAAACTAAAAAGCTTTTTCTCAGCAAAGGAAACAATCAGCAATGTGATGAGAGAGCCTTCAGAGTGGGAGAAAATCTTTGCCACACATACTTCAGATAGAGCACTAATCTCCAGAATATATAAAGAACTCAAAAAACTTTACCCCAAGAATACAAATAACCCAATCAATAAGTGGGCAAAGGAAATGAGCAGACACTTCACAGAAGAGAATCTACAAGCAAGCAACAGATATATGAAAAAAATGTTCAACATATCTAGTAATAAGAGAAATGCAAGTCAAAACTACCCTAAGATATCATCTCACTCCAATCAGAATGTCTGTTATCGAGAATACAAGCAACAATAGGTGTTGGTGAGGATGTGGGGAAAAAGGTACATTCATACATTGTTGGTGGAGTTGCAAATTGGTGCAACCACTCTGGAAAGCAGTATGGAGATTCCTTTGAAAACTCGGAATGGAATCACCATTTGACCCAGCTATCCCACTCCTTGGCCTATACCCAAAGGACTTCAAATCAGCATACTACAGTGATGCAGCCCCATAAATGTTTACAGTAGCCCAATTCACTATAGCTACATTGTGGAACCAACCTAGATGCCCTTCAATAGATGAATTGATAAAGAAACTGTGGTATACATACACAATGGAATATTATTCAGCCATAAAGAATAATAAAATTATGACATTTGCAGGTAAATGGATGGAATTGCAGAAGATCATGCTAAGTGAAATATGCCAATCCCAAAAAACCAAAGGCTGAATCTCTCTTATAAGTGGTTGGTGACACATAGTGGGGGTGGTGGGAGGCATGGGAAGAATGGAGAAGGGATGGATTGTATAGAAGAAAATGAGGGGTGGGGAAGGGGCAGGGAAGGAAAGATAATAGAATGAGACAAACATCTATACCCTATGTATATGTATAAATATGCAAATTATATGAGTCTACTTTGTGTAAAACCAGAGAAATGATAGTTGTACTCCATTTGTGTACAATGACCTAAATTAAAAAAAAATAACAAAAAATAGCAGTTCAAAAGGGTATAGCATAACAGCCACCAAAAAATCCATATTCATGCAGTAGGAGTGAAGAAACAAGGAAAAGATCAAGGGGATGCAACTGTTTTTGTAATACCTTTTCTATTCCTTTTTAATCTAAATAAAATCAATCCAAAATAAAAATAAATAAATAAATAAAATTCAGTGATTCAGTCACCCTAGCCACACATCATATTTTCAATAGCCACTTGTATCTAGGACCAGTGTACTCAGCAGTGCATATACAGAACATTTTCAACTTCACAGAAAATTCTATTTGACTGTGCTGCTCTTAGGATTTAAGAAACTAAGCAACCTTAAAGCACTGGCTTAAACTTCCAGGGCTGGAAGTTTGGGTAACAGTTAAGACATTTAGTAACTGTGGGCCCATTAATAAATATTTTAGTTTCTAAGTAATTGGTTTTGTCATCTGTAATAGTATTAACAGTACTTACCTTGGAGGTGCTTATGAAAATAAAATGATACATAACTCTACAGAGGCTGTAAAATGCTACATAAAGATGTTGCTGTTATTTTGGTGACACCATCTCTGTGCCTTCAGGCAATTTCTGTTATTTCTTTGCTCACTTCTGCTTTCAAAATCACATCATTTGTAAACAGAGATAGTTTTCCTTCTTCCCTTTCCAATTTGAATGTCTTTTATTTCATTTTCTTGCTGATTTGTCCTGGCTAGAACCTCCAGTGTAATGCTGAGTAGAAGAGAGCAGACATCTGTGTCTTGTTTCTAATCTTAGGAAGAAAGCTTTGCATCTTTCACCAATGAGTCTAGTGTTAGCCATAGGTCATTGATAGATGTCCTTTCTGGTTGAGAAAGTTCCTTTTTTTCTGAGCATGTTGAGTTCTTTGTTTTATTTTATTATCATAAAGGGTGTATTGGTTCTTTAATCTGTTCATTCACTGTTCTAATCACCATTTCTTAGTTTTTCACTTATTTTATTCCTCACAACTCTTTATATTACCAGAAAAAAGCTATGTGAGTGATTATGCCTACCATCCCCTGAAGAATCTTCTTTAATGGGCAACCAGGAAGGCCAGACACAATACTGTAGATGGATGGATTAGCCAAATACATGGCACCTATATTAAGGATACTGCTAAAGAATTAATGCAGAATTTATATTCTACTATACTGGGAAACACATTAGCACCTGGGAGAAGGATTTTATAGCCTTAGTGTTTATAATTTATTCTTTTGATATGGAAGGACATAGTTTTTTTGCTATTGTAGCCTGGAGTAATGGGGAAGTGGACAAAATAGGTAGATAAAATAAGGGAAGTTGAAGAATGGGAACAGAAGGAACCCTTAACTTGATGAAACTGCATGAACAAAGATGTAGAAGTGGAAATAATCATGGAAAAACTGAAGAACTAGTGATGTGTCTGGTCTGATGTATATGAGTTCAGTTGTTTTTACAGCACATGCAGAAAGTGTGCAAGTTCTACAAGTCATCTTGGAACTTCAATTTGTTGACAGATCTACCACACCTAGACCGGCAATCCTATTGTTTGCAATGGTCTCATGGTTGAAAGGGAGCCATTAAATAATCTCATGGAATATAGGGAAATTGTATCCCCGTACAACCCCAAAATAGCTCTCTACTTCTTTATAATCACCAATTTAGCAATGTATTTTAGTAATTCAAAGCCTTCTTTTTCTCAAGGAAAGGTGAATAGATTTCTTATGTTCTTCCTAGATTTTAACCCCAACCTTCCATTATTTTCTGTATGTTAATCTGAGGAGACATGAAACCCTTTATATCTAGGATAATGAATAGTTTACTCTCCCAAAGGTATTGCCATGGTAGAGTATACAGTAAGCACCATTTCCAGGGTCCTTACATATTACTTTCCTCTTTATCCAGCTTTGTTTCGAGATCACTTCATTTCAGTATAGTGCCAATTTGCTGATTCATGGTTAATTTACTTAATCCCAGAGTTTTTTCTCAAGCTCCAGTGATGCCAGTCCCATTTCTCTTAACTTCTGTATCAGTGGAGGGCAATGGAGGATAAACTTCATCATTGTCCACTTCCTCTTTCTTAGATATATACCAAATGGACAGCATCATAATACACTGAGAACTAACTCTTAAGAACCAACTAAATACAAACCATGTTTTAGTAGTCCTTAGATGATTCTGAAAACAGGTATATTATTTAACCTAGATATTCCTGGATTTCTTGACAAAAATGGAAATAATAGTAAGGCTCTAAAGCCTTACTAGAGCCAGGTCCTATTTCTCTCCTATATGGCCCGAAAAATAGAGATGTCTCCTCAGATTTCCTCCTTACTATCATCCAGGGGTTGTAATCCCCAGATTTGGTAGTGCATATACAGGCTCTTACCTGGGCCTCAGTGTATCATTGATGGTAAACAGCTGGAGAGCTCTAAGGCCTATTCATATTCTTTTTCTCTCTCTTACTCTCTTCATGACATTCATCATTCTTTTTCAAATTAACTGTTTTTATAGCATTTGGATTTTACAAAGCCAAGGGATGCTACTATCCCTAACAATTACAAATGATTATTTTTAATGCTGCATTCCAGTTGTTTTGTGATCTGGAAACTCCTTTCCACAAGCTCAAATGTTTGACTAGGTCTGACCTAAGTGATAGGATATAGGTATCCCTGGCTGCTAGGATTCTTTTTTTTACCAAGAATTAAACCAGGTGTTGGGGAAAGTAAGAAAGAAAGCAAAAATTAGTATTCTTTTATCAGTGTTTTCAGTGCTTTGGAGAGGAAAGAAAAAGAAAATTTAAAAGTCTATTGATGCAATATATAGAAATATATACATACTTGAGCACGTGTGTTTGTGTGTGGGGTGTGTTTAGAGAATTGATGTGGGAGAGTCATGCCTGAGTAGTTGCTAAAAATATGTAGCATTGAGTGATCTGTAATTGTATTGGGTATGAGCTTCAGTAGAAGTAGTAACTGTGGAAGTACTGCAGGTCATGACAGAAAAGTAGAATATAAGCATCTGAAGGCACAGTTGTGATGATTAAATTGCAAACCTCCCTCCATTTTTCAATAGGAAACAGTATAAAATAACATTTAAGACAGTATGAGACAAATAATTTAACTGAGGACTCTGTGGTTGGAACCAAAGATATAATAAGGAAGAGCAAGAGTTTGGTTTGCTTGTTGTTTAGTTGGTTTTTTGATGTTGTTATTTGACTACATTTCTATAGCTAGTAGCACTATGCTAGGATTCCAGAAAAAAAAATTCTTCATCTTTCTTTAAATGTTTATTCAGATAAAGGGATTGATATTTATGTAACTTGACTTTGGGGTAGACATTTTTCCCACCTAAATTATTTATTTCCTAGGCTCCTATACATTTATATCTAGCCATGTGACATAATTATGACCATTAAGATGCAGTTAAAAATTACACAGCGAGGACTTAGGGAATGCTCTTCAAATGTCATAGACAGAGCTGACTTGGTGTCTTTTGCCTGTCAACCTCTTTTCCTGCTTGAGATACAGTTACAATATTGGAAGAGAAGCATCCACTTTGTAACCACAGGCAGCAAGCAAGCATTAAGATGACAGCCACAGACTGTGCTGAGGCTCAGTAAAAAGAAGGATGCAGAATGGATTCTCCAATGGCATCACAGAGCTGCCGTACTCCTTGGGGGATAATTTTATCACAAGAAAAATCACCACTTTGCTGATTTTCATTGCTATATTTCAGAGAATCTCTTATTTGCAGCGATTTAGAAAGATGAACAAAGAAGGAGTTATATTGAAACTATTTTACCTAGTGAAGAATGGCTGTGTTTCATTAGACTGTATAACAGCGATTTGGGGAAGGATGTGAGAGAAAGTTATACTCCTTCCTAGGACTCATGATTGGAGAAGTCAGTGGAAGAAAAGAAAGTTGTGAGTAAGCTCAGGACACCACAAGGGAGTAATGGAAGAGTTGCTCATTGAATGAGTTTTGTCAAAGGAAATGGAAGGGAAATTATGAGGGTCTGTGGGATATGTAATGCTTCTGTTATTAAGTGTGGTTCAGTTGGAGGAGGGAGGCTCAGTGTGGTTAGTGTACTTATTGTATGCATTAAGCAGACTAGAGTGCATTAAATGTGGAGTGAATTGATTTTATACAACTACCCTCTGCCATCTTTTTAGCAAAATAATGACTAATGCATCCCTGCAAATGTGTTTCTCCGGAAAAGCTTTTGGGGAAGAGAGATTTATTTTACCCAATCCCTTTCTCTATATTATATATTATTTAGTATGCTTATTTGACCTTGAGAATTATTCCTCTGGCCATTAGACAAAAGAAAGCTAGCCAAAGAAGACAAATTATATTGAGCAATATTCTTGTAAAATCAACTATTTAGGTTGATTCTTTTCATACTTAAGTATATAGAGTATACTGCCAATAATGGGAAGCTCTGATTTTGGAAGGTTAGGTCTATAGGCTAAAAGTACAACCCAAGTTAGGGAGCATGTCCTTTCTACCCTCCTCCATCCCCATTCCATCCTCTGGAGAGATTTTTTAAAATGACTCCAGCTATGGGCATCAGACAAGGGAAAGGGGCAGCCTTCCCAGGAAGCAGGCCAAAGCCTCTCATTGGAGGTGTACTCTGATCTCTTCTCTAGATCTTGCATCTGACCTCCTGATCTTTGCACTGCTTCTTTATTTTCCCCATTCACTAGGCTATTGTTGGCCTTAGAATAGTGCTTGACCCATATACCAATACTATTTATATCCTCCTGCTCCTTGGCGATTGACCTACCTTCAGAATCCTTACTTGCCCTGATCTTGGATAGTTGTATACACTTTTTAGTGACTTGCCTTGTGGAGTCTGATCCATTTTCTGCTCTGACTTTTAGTATTTGCTCAATCAGTAATACCCTGCTTCTGCTTTCTTGCTTCCTTGACTGAGCTATTGCAACTCGTTGATTTCTTTTGTAGGTTTAAATACAGAGAAGCAGAAAGAACCAGGACTGTTCAGTACAGTAGAAGCCAAACTTCCTGCTGTGACTGTATTTAAAGCATCCCTCTCTTAGTAAATCAGAAACTAGTTAGTCTCTAGAATCGGATTTTATGAGCATGTTCCAGTTCAGATGTCCATCTTTACATAATGTTCTTTCCTCTGTGTTTGTGTCTGTTTGGGTATACAAATTTCCTCTTATGATAAAGACACCAGTCACACTGGAATAGAGCCCACCCTAATCTCATTGTGACTTGATTATATCTGCAAAGATCCCATTTTCAGAGCTGGGGCTGTAGCTCAGTAGTAGAGCACTTGCCTAGCATGTGTGAGGCTCTGGGTTCAATCTTTAGCACCACATAAAAATTAATAAATAAAATAAGGGTATCATGCCCATCTACAACTAAAAATTTTTTTAAAAAGATTCCATTTCCAAACAAGGTTATAATCATAGATACCAAGGGTTCAGACTTCATCCTATTTTTTGAGGAGACACAATTAAACCCATAAAACATACCAGTCTGCTATCTAAAATCCTTTGGCTAGAAGTGGTTTAGAATTCACAACTTTTCAGATTGTACAAAGGTAGGGTATATACCATCTCTTCAATATAACTCCCATCAACACAATGCATTCTAATGTTGTGTTATGGGCTTACAGAAAAATTTACATATTTATACTAAAATGAAGACCACTAATGTAATCTCATTAGTTTAGGTCAGACTTTATTGCCAAACGAGTTAAGACTTAATTTTCAGGGTGTTTGTCTTGTAGTACTAGAGACTGAACCAAGGATGCTCTACCTCTGAGTCAAATCCCCAGACCTTTTAATTTAATTTTTTATATTTTGAGAGAGGGTCTCACTAAGTTGCCCAGGTTGGCTTTGAACTTGTGATTCTTCTTGCCTCATCATCCTGAATAGCTGGCATTACAGGCTTATACCACCTCACCCAGTTTAACTTTAGTCTAAAGATATGTTTTTGATGTTAGACTAGCAAGCGATATATACTGGAGCAATAACATTTTGACTAGGATGACATACCCCTAAAAATCTGTATCTCATAATTCCTTTCTTTCTCATTCTCCTTGTCATTATCTTAGTTCTGGTCATGAATTCATGACTAAACCACTGCATTAGATTTAAAAATTATCTTCTGCTTTCATATGCTCTTGAGTTCCTGACCAGTCTCTCTGATGCCTCCCTCTCTAATCTTCAGCTATGCCTGTACTCTGACCCTGGAATAATCTTTCCATTATACAACTTTGACTAAGCTATTGACCTGATCATATACCTTCTATCCCTCCCCTCTTGTGAATAAATTTGAAACTCTTCAATAGAGACTTTAGTGCTTCTGTAATTCAGGCTTTCTTCTTCCCTGCAGGATCCTTGAGTGAGAACCCAACTGGACCACTCAATTTTTAAATCTCTTACCCCATAATGTCTTCCTTGTATTCTTTCATGCCCAGCAAGCCATGGCTTCTAAATATCCAAATTGTACTTATTCATCATAAACAACCAAGATCAAATCATATCAACAGGAAGGCTTCATTGATTCTTTCAGTTGGATTTGACCTTCTTTAGTTCCTGTGCCCCATAATAATGATGGAGATACTCTTTTGAAGCACTTTCCAGGAACCAAGCACTGTTTCTAGTGCTTTGCTTATATTAGTTTAATTCTTACACCAGTCACTGAGGTAAATACTTTTTGCAGCTCTATTTGACTTGTACAGAAACTGAGGTTGAAAAAAATTAAGTAACTTTCCAAAAGTTGCAGAGCATGTCACTGATAGTTCAACTGAAGTTTGAACACATGACATCTAGCTCTAGAGATTGCTTAATTACTATGCCCTTTATTGTATTCTTATTATATCATTTATCACTCTCCTATGTTATAAATCTCAGCATCTATCTCTGTATTTAGATACTAGCTCTTAAAATTTCTGGACTTTATCTTTTTATTTCTGGTAACCCTTAGTTAACAGTGCATTAAACACAGCAAGAGTTTCTTTACTATTGAGGGTAACAGATTAAACCTGAATCTTAGTGGCTTAACACAGCAAAGCATCTTGTTCAAACAACCAGTTACAGTAGGTGTTTCTGAGTGAATGTTGCTTCTCCCAGGGACAGTTGAGAGGCCTATTTTTGTTTTGTTTTGTTTGTATGAAGTACTAGTAGTGGAACCCAGGACCTAACATGCTAGTCAAGAACTCTACCACTTGAACTGCAAACCAAGATCACTGGGTTTTTGTTTTTTGTTTTCTTTTTGTTTGTTTGTTTGTTTGTCATCTCACTGCTATGTTGCTTTCATCACCTGACTTCCAAGGTTGCCCTAGGATTGTCTTCCTTACAGCCAGCTGGAACGGGAGCAGTGTATGAAGGAGTGGCAATGAGATACTTTTGTGGACCAGGCCTAAAACCAATACAGATTATTCCACTGCCAGAGCTCTGTCACCTGGACAGATCAAACTGTTAGAGGAACTGAGAAATGTAATCAGGTTGTATATGTATGTATGTGAGAGGAAAAGGAAACAGCACAAGTACAAATAAGTATTGAAAATATGTGCTATAGTGTCCTGCAGTGTGCTATCATTGCAGGATTTCTTTTTTTTTTTTATTTACTTATTGATTCATTGAGCACAAATGGAGTACAGCTTTTGTTTCTCTGGTTGTACACAAAGTAGAGTCACACCATCTGTGCATTCATACATCTACACAGGGCAAGGATGTCTGTCTCATTCTGTTATTATTCTTACCCCCCCACCCCGACCCCACCCCTCCCTTCCCTCTATGCTACCTATCCTTCCTCCATTCTTGCCACCCTTCCACCCCACATTATGCATCATCATTCACTTATCAGAGATCATTCGGCCCTTGGATTTTGGGGATTGGCTAATCTCACTTAGCATAATAGTCTCCAACATCATTGCAGGATTTCAATTAGCACCTCTGCTCTCTTTGCAGATACTCTTCTTACCATTCAAATGATACTACAAACCCCATCATCATGCCGACCATATTTCTCCACATTATTCTCATGATTTTGGGAAAATTTGTGTCAAAAGTCTGGGTACAGTCTGGTTATATACTCTGTTTCCATCCTTGCCCTGCACACATGTACATTTAATCAGCTTTAAAATCTGTATTGAAATAATAAAGTAGTTTGGCAGAGGCATCTCCTAGTGACATAGGCCATTCAATAATCCTTTGATCTCATCTGTCTTCTCTTGGTTCACTAAAAGAGATTATTTGTCCAGAAAAAAAATCAAATGTACATACACTCATGAGTCAATGTATCCAATTTACCTAAAATCAAAGTGCCCTTCATCCTGATGGATTTATTGAGTAGAGAGCTATTTGGTTGAATCTGTTTTTAATTGTTTTCCAGCCTCAAACTGTACAATAATTAATCAACTGAAATTAGTAATAGATTTATTTTTTTCAATATATTTCATTTTGTTTCCCAAATGAGAAATGTAATAGCAATGTTCATATGACTTGTGAAAACTTTTATGTGCTTTTTTTCCTCTCTTCATTCCATAAGGCTGTCAATTTCAGGGTACCAAATAGTCCTCTAACTTTGAAACTACACATATTCTTGGTTTATATGACTAATATATAGGATCAAATTGATAATTAGTCTCATAATATATTAACAAAGCATCCAAAATAGGCCTATACTGTTTATATCACTTAAAGGATCAAAATCAAACATTAAACAACATGTGAGTAATTTAAAATTATTGCTCCAATTTCATTCAGTTCTTCATGACCTATACAAGTGCAGACTTTATTAGGTAAACCCTTCCATGCCCACTTCCATTTTGACCTAAATATATAAAAAGCAATCCATTGGTTCTTAGTAGGATGATTTTCTAAATGTTTTAAACCCTAGCAATTTAAGTATGATCAGTTCCTTGGGCATTACAAGATCTCTTGTCAGGGAGGTCTCATTTTCACTTTAACCATATATGTTGATGTTTTCCTTGGACTATTTTGGAGATTCAAGTCCTTCAAGCTTATCAGCTGGTTTAATGATTTATTAAATTCTATCATGGAACAATACTACATTTCTGGGTGAAATTTTCTGTGTAACTGAAACAGCACAGAGTGAGTTGGAAGGCCCAGGTGACGGTCCCTGCTCTAGTGCAAACTTACTGTGTCACCATGGGCAAAGAAGACTTTCTCTTGGCCTCAGTTTCTTCCTCAGTGTATATCTAAAGTTGGATTAAAAAGTCTCCAAGTTCTCTTTCCCTGGGTCATGAGGTCTTGGGGGAGCTGAAAATGTGTCACTCCTCTGGGTCCCCAGAACTTGGCATGATGCCCAGTATATACTTGGTGCAATATAATTTTTTAAAAATAAATGAATTCATGTAAAGCACTTTAGAAAGTATATGATGAGGGCTGGGGTTGTAGCTCAGTAGTAGAGCACTAGCCTAGCACGTGTGAGTCATTAGGTTCAATCCTCAGCACCACATATAAGGAAATAAATAAAGGTAAATAAAAAAGGTCAATCAACTTAAAAACTAAAAAAGAAAGTATCTGATGTGATAAAAATATTGCACAATTATTTTCTATTATTTTATCTAGAAGGCCATCTGATTCATGAAATTTGCCAGCAGCATGCATGCCCTGAAGCCCATTTGCTAGTGCAGGAAGCTGCTGAGCCAAACCTTCCTTGGTAGGCAGGTCCACTCATTCCTTGCTAAAAGACACACATTAAAAACTTTCAATACTGGGCTTTCTCTCAGAAATAAACATGAAGATTAAACACTTACAGATATACTCAGCATCTCCTCTCTGCCTGGGCAGCTCACTCTTGGGTCATTCTCTGTTCAATGAATCTGGGACATAGCACACTGGACCTTCTCAGTCATGCTCAAGATGTCATCAGCATCATGGTGGCTTGGAAAGTTCAGATTCCTATGTACCCTTGGCCATCTCCCTTAGGACTCAGCCTCTCTCCTGTGTTGTTGCCTCTGATCACAACACAACACTTTTTTCCCAATTTGAATAGTCAGGTACCAACAACCTATTTCTTTTTCTATCAGTCTTGGCTTTTAATAGGATATTCAGCTCAAATATCTTATCAATCAAAGAGTCAAGAAGGAGCCCTGGGGCTCTGTATACAATTGCTAGGTCACTCTGCCTCACAACCCCCACAAACACTCTGCCCATTGTGTCTCCTGCTGCACCCACACTCATAGCCTTTTTGCCACTATCAACATGATTTGCAACCATCGGGACAAATCTAATCTAATCAATCTTGCCCTTTATTCCAGTTTTCACTGTGTTATAGCTGAGAATTCATGTTTCTTCAGAATTTGTGTGTTAATTTCCTAACTGCCAATGTGATGTTATTAGGAGATGTGGCCTCTGGGAGGTAGAGCCATCATGAATGGGATTAGGGCTCTTATAAAAAAGGCTCCAAAGGTAAGTTTCCTTGCTCTTTCTACGCTGACATGTTACAGTGAAAAGATGGCCATCTAGGAAACAGACCCCCACAAGACCTGAATCTGCAATGCCCTGGTCTTGGACTTCCCAGCCTCTAGAACTATGATCAATAGATTTCTGTTGTTTGTCACACACATAGTCTATGGTATTCTGATCTAGCAGTTCAAAAAGCCTAAGACATACTGGGAATCATAAGAAGTTCAGATTTCCCACCTTCTCCTGGTCTCTCACCCTCATGCATGGCACATTATACCTTATCAGTGAACTCTTCCCTTCTCACTGGATTTGTTATTTCGAACTTTTCCTCATAGTGCTTATCTGTTTTTTTTTTTAATAATTTGTTCTGTTTAGATATACATGATGCAGTGTATTTTCACATATCATTATATACATTGAGTATAACTTCCCATTCTTGTGGTTGTACATGATATGGAGTTACACAGGTTGTATATTCATATATGAATACAGGATATTTATATCCCATTCTTTCTACTGTCTTTCCTATTCCCATCCCCCTCTCTTCCTTCATTCCCCTTTGTCTAATCCAATGAACTTTTATTCCCCCTCACCTTATTGTATGTTAGCATCCACATATCAGAACATTCAGCCTTTGGATAAAGAAAATGTGGTATATATACACAATGAAATAGTACTCAACCACAAATAAGAACAAAATTATGGCATTTGCTGGTAAATGGATGGAACTGCTTTGTTTTTCTAAACTACCCCTACTTAGTTTATTTAATTATTTATTATCCATCTTTTTCCATTACAATATAACCATCATGAAGTCATGAATTTTTTTTTATTTTCTGATGTCTTTTCAATGCTAAAAACAGTGCTTGATTCGTAGTAGAAAATTGAAGGACACTTGTTGGAATGCTCTCTACTAGTAAGGAAGACAAGGCACTTGGGAAAAGATTCTTAGATTGTTTTAGTCAGTTTTTTTCATTGCTGTTTCCAAAAGATCTGAGAAGAATAATTATAGGAAGGAAAGTTTATTTTGGTTCATGGTTCTAAGGTCTCAGTCTATAGAACTCTGACTCCATAGCTCTAGGCCCAAAGTGAGACAGAACATTATGGCAGAAGAGCATGATAGAGGAAAGCACCTCAGAACATGGCAACAGGAAGCAGAGAGAGTGCTCCACTCACCAGGGACAAAATATAAACCTCAAAGGCACACTCCCAATGACCTACCTCCTTTAGGCACTCCACACATGCCTATAGTTATTAAAAGGTTAATCCATATCAGTGGATTGATGTGCTGATAAGATTAAGGTACCCATAACCCAATCTTTTCCCCTGTAAATTTTCATGCATTGTTTCACACATGAGCTTTTGGGGACACTTCACATCCAAACCATAATGCTGGTCTTTATCCATTTATAGGCATCCGGCTCCATTCTTTGCTTTTGGCACCAACTCCCTTTCAGTTCCCTTCAGGATCTCTCAACTTGTTTTGCTTTTTCTGTCCTACACATAATAGCAGTGATCACCCTCTTTAGGCACCATGCTCAGCCTACCTTTTCAGAGTTAAGGAGTTGCTAACATATGCCCACTTTTCTTTTTCTTTTATGCTTTTTCTGGGAAAACAGCTGAGGAGATACTGGGGCTGGGAGACTGCTTTTTTTTGAAAGTCACGTTACTACAATCAGGGCAGAAATCTTGGCTGCTTCTGAAGTCTTTTTCCTTCTACTTTCTTTGTACTATTTCAGATAGATCTGGAAACCATTGGCAGAATTCCCTACCATTTTCTTTCCCCTTTACATTTTCATTTCTTTTATCTGTATTCAACACTCTAGCTAAGCTCTGAGAGATTATCTTTTTCAGTCTTCACCATGAAAGTTGAACTATAGCTATCTTTGGTTATTTCCTGCAACACATTGATCCTTGTGTGTCTGTATGTGTATGAATGAGGGTGCATACATGCACAGATACACATATCTGAGCACACCCACACATGCACACACATATACAAAATTTTGCAGATGAGAAACTCTGAAAAATAGAGAGATTAAATAACTTCTTGAAGGTTATTCAGACAACGAAGTCAAATTTCTTTTGAGTACATTTTTTCTTTTTAGTATATTTTAGTATACTCCATTTAAAACTACTGTTGAAAATATTGCCAAATCTTGTCAACTTTTATTAATTTAAAATTTTCACTATGAAATATGTTAAACTATAGACAAAAAGAGAAAATAGTATCAGGAAAACTTGTGTGCTATCCTACCTTTGCTTCAGACTTTTTTTTT
>JAJEJO010005109.1:715501-759111 GCA_020662805.1 Glaucomys volans | reverse complement strand
GAAATGGACCCCCTCTGCCAGGGAAGCTGCCAAACTCAGAGCAGTTCCAACTCTCTGCGGGAGTCAGTGATCCCAGGGGTTCCGGGCAGACCTCTCCAGGTGCAGCTGGAGGCCCCAGGAAGCCGGAGATGGGCACTCTCCGCCAGAGAAGCTGCGGAAGTGGCGCGGAATAGTTCCCACTCCCTGCCAGAGACTGCCATCCCAGATTTTCCCGGCCGGACCTCCCCAGATGCAGCTGGCGGCCCCAGGAAGCTGGAAATGGACCTCCTCTGCCAGGGAAGCCGCCAAACTCAGAGCAGTTCCAACTCCCCGCCGGAGTCAGCAATCCCAGGGGCTTCGGCCGACCTCTCCAGGTGCATCTGGAGGCCCCAGGAAGCCGGAGATGCTCGGTCTCTGTCTGGGAGGCCGCAGGCTGGTGCCGGAGCCGCGGCCAGTGACTCCAAAGTGCTGCTGGGGACCCGCACTCACTTGTTGGCTGGCGCAGACCCAGGTCGGTGGCTCCGAAGCAGCTGCAGGGTCCGGCGCTCCCATATGGTAGCTTCCTGCGGCAGGGCCGAGCCCAGCCCGGCTGAGTTGGTTCTGGAGCGGCACCTGGGGACCCCTTATATGTGCTTTGAATATAAAATCTCGTTGAGAGTCATATTCCTGCTGTTTGAATCCCGAGCAAGTAGGAATCCACGGAGCAAGTAGGAATGCAGCCTTCCTCTAGCCCGCCATCTTGGATCCGCCTGCTTCAGACTTTTTAAGGAAATAATCCATTACAGAAAAGATGATAATATCTGCTGCATACTTTTCCCTGGTCACATTCCCCATACTTCTTCCCCAGCTGTAATTGCCTTCATGATTTTTTAAGTAATCTTTTTGCTTGATTTTACATCATTCCTAGATAAAATGGATTTATATCAATATATACTTAATTTTATATTTTTAACTCAAATAATATGTCTTTGCAGCAATTGGCTTTTTAAACTCAATATTACCGTTTTGAGATTTTTCCATGCAGATAGAAATTTCTGTCTTCCTTTTTCATTCAATTGCTCACAGAATCATTGCATAAATATACCACAAATTATTTATTAAGCTTCCTGCTGATGTATTAGTTTTTTTCATATTTTGATTTTACAAACAAAAATGTTACTGTCTTCACTTGATTCCACCACTTGTCATATTTGACTATCCTTTATTCTATAGTTTTCTTTCTTGGTTCTGGAACCCCACCAGTCTTGGTTTTTCTTCCTTTTCCTCTAACTGCTCCTCTGTTCTTCTCTTCTCATCTTCTTATACTTAACCTAATCATGTTGGGATTACCCAGCTCTTGGTCTTGGATTCTTTTCCTTTCTCTCTGCCCTCTCTTTTATTTCTGTATGGTCTGATCTATTCCGATGACTTTAAATACAGGCTGAGATCTAATTCAGTGGAAGACTGCTTGCCTAGCATGTGTGAGACTGTGGGTGTGATTACTAGTACTATAATTAATACTTAAAAAATAGGTTGAGAATCCTCACAGTAATTTTTCCTGTCCATAGCTCTCCTCTGACATCCAGACACATGAATCATGACAATTGCCTACTTGACACCTCTTCTTGGATATCTCAGAGGCCAGTCAAGGTCAAATTTAAAACATCTAGGAATAAAATAACTCTTAATTTTTCTGTTTAAACCTGCGGAAGTGACTTTCTAAACTAGTCCGCAGTGATCTAACCTCCTGGTATTTACGTCCATGTCATATCTGTCTGTAGTCTCCTTCCCTTGAATATGGGTTCAAATAAATAGAGTACAGCAAAAGTGATAGGATATCACTTCCATGATAAGATTACAAAAACTGACTTCTGTCTTGTTTGAATTCTTTCTTGCTCTTCTTGTTTGCTTTCATGAAGGCATTTCCCATCTTGCAATATGATGATAAAGAGGTCTACATGACCAACAAACAATTGATTGTTAAAGTACATATACCCTTCAAAACATGATGTTAAACATGATAAAAATGTTGTCTGTCAACTTAAGAAAATCTAAAAAGAAAATAAATTAAGTTTGAAGAAAAAAACCTGAATTCTGCAAATAACAACAACATGAATGTGGAAGAATGTCCTGCTACACTTCAACTTTGTACTCACTGAAAACACTGCCAATACTTTGTATTCTTTTGGAAGACCCTGAAACAGAAAGACCCAGGTAAGCTGCTTCAAGATACCTGACCCCCAGAAACTTATGAGACAATAAGTGTAATTTGCGGGACAATATATTACACATTATTAAACATTTAATACCTATCACATTCACCACTTGGTTACTCAAGTCATAGAGTCTTTCTTAGCTTATCATTCTTTAGCTCATCTTTCTTTTTCATCCTTCACAGAAACCCATTTGATAGTCCTGTGGCTTTTGTCTGCAAAATATGACATGAGCGTTTCTACTTCTAATTACATGAACAGATACTAGACTAAGCCACAATCATCTCTTGCCTGAGATAAAACTAAGAGGTCCTTAGATGGGTCTCTTAGGGTAGGTTAAAGATGTTTTATTTTCCTGTCCTTTTTTGGTTACTAATTTATTTATTCACTTGACACATTTTTATATATCACTGAAGTCCTTTTTAAAATATTTTCAATTATTGATGGACCTTTGTTTTTTATTTATTAATATGCACTGCTAAGAATCAAATCCAGTGCCTCACACATGCGAGGCAAGCACTCTACCCCTGAGCCACAACCCCAGCCCTGAAGTCCTTTTCGAAATGCTGAAGATGGTGATAAAAACTTAATATGGTCCCTGAATCATGGAGTTTGCAATGAAATGAGGGAGAAAGATATTAAATTAACTGAAAAATATAAAAATTCTCTGAAGAAGAGATAACTGGTTCTCTGAGAATAAAATCATATTACTCTGTATTGTTACTCTGTACAGTTGTGCAGAAAGTGATGGTTAGTAAAGTTATGCATGTGCCATTATGTCCCATTATCTTACTAATTGTTCTCTTTCCTTAGTTACCCTCCCATATATAAATTGCACGAATGGGATCTTAAATACCAGACACTATGCTTGGATGTTCCACTCCCCTTCATCATCAGAGACATTATATTATATCTAAGAGGGAAAAGGCATTACATTTTACTATAATATAGAATGGGTGAGTATATATCATGTCATTCATCATGTTCTAATGCAAGCATGTGTGGTATAGGATCACATTGTTTCTTGTGATCATAAAACTCTTAGGATTGAAATGAGGACTTCTACTGATCGTTGGGTTAACTCTCCCCTGTAGTGGGCAGATTTGCACCATGGCTTCAAAATTGGTGATTTTCCAACATCTACATAGTCATTTCTAGTAACTAGCAACTCATTATCTCTCAAGACCACTCATTTAACTGTTAGAAAGTTGAAAGTGTTTTGACCTCATATATTACAATTCTGCTTCCCTTTGATTTGTGTCTGATGAACCTGTTTGCTTCTAGCAAAACTGAGTAATTCTAATCTAGAGTTTGTTGATATTTGACAGATTCTTATCAAATGGCTTTAACTTCCTATAACTAAGGCTTTTGGGTAGCCTATTCCTTTTGGGTCCTCACAGTTAGCTCAATCTATTGTGACATTTGTCCTATAGATTCTTTATCTATTGCAAGAGACAATCTTCAGATCAGGAGTTACAAGAAACTATAGTTTTCTCAACAACATAGACATTTGATGCAATTATCTTATGGATATGAGCAATCTGTAGGACAGAAACTTGAATCAGCCTGAAACAATTCCTTCCTGCTACATGAAGTATGACAGAATGATCATCAAAAGCTGTTCATGGAAGTCAACACTCATTCCTCAGTCTTTGCTTTCTGAAAACTGTTGGCATATAAATATAATTTTAAGCAACAAAAAAGTAAGAAAAACAGTCCTTATTTTTTAAAACAGTCAAAAGAAATATCTAAGCCCATGCTTCTTGTAAATTGAACTTCATAATGTATGTATTGATATCAAATAAAATATTTCAAGCTAAACTTTTTTCTAGTCAAAAGAAATATTAGTAAAGAAGGTATCTATGCAGATGAAATTATTCCTGATGAACAACAAGTGGAATACTAAATATAAAGCAATTGTTTGTTAATAAAACACTTAAAATTCTCTTCTCTAATATTTAAATATTGCCCAAGTCTTTGAGATTCCCATCAGATGGAAGAAGCAAGTTTATTACATGGGTCATTTGACTCTATTGTCAAACACTGAACTTGATATGCCAACATTAAAGGTGTATTTCTTTTCATTTGCTGCATAACAATTGCCACATACTTAGTGTCTTTAAAAATATACAGTTAATGTGGGCCAGGAGTCCATGTGTTTTATCTGGATTATGTGCTCAAGGTCTCACAAGATTGAAAGCAAGATATCAGGTAGGTTGTGTTCACTTCCAGGCTTATGTGGTTGTTAGCAAAATTCAGAATTTCTTTGCAGCTGGAGGACTGTAATCCCTGCTTTCTTATTGACTGTCAGCCGAGAGGTACTCTCAGCTCCTTTTGATTTTTCTCACAGCATGGAAGTTTACTTCTTCAGCAGCAGCAGCAGGAGAATCACTCTCAACTTTAGACCCTTTTTAAAAAAGTGTGCAGAGATAAATTTTTTTTTCTTTTTTTTTTTTTTTTTTTTTTTTTTTTTGGTCCTGGGGATTGAACTCAGGGGCACTCGGCCACTGTACCACATCCCCAGCCCTATTTTGTATTTATTTAGAGGCAGGGTCTCGCTGAGTTGCTTAGCACCATACCCATACTGAGGCTGGCTTTGAACTGCAATCCTCCTGCCTCAGCCTCCCGAGCCGCTGGGATTATAGGCGTGTGCCACCATGCCCAGCAGATAAAAAGTTTTGTTTGCTTATTTCAGTCCATTTTGTTTCCCAAAAAGCAATTTTAGGTTCATAGCAAAATTGAGAGGAAGGTATAGATATTTCTCATGTATTCCCTACTTCCTACCAACACACAAATTTCCTTAATATTAACATCCCCCACTCCAGTGGTATACTTGTTACAGTTGATGAACTTATATTAACACATCATTATCACTCAAGACCATAGTTAACATTACTGTTCACTCTTGGTATTGTACAGTATATGGGTTAGGACAACTCTATAGTGACACATACCACCCACTAGAGTACCATAAGAGTTTTACTGCCCTAAAAATCCTGTGTTCCATTATACTTCTCTCCCTCCCTACTAACTTCAGGTGACCACTGATCTTTTTAGTATTTCCAACTTTAGCTTTTCCAGTATCAGATATAATTGAAATCATACAGGATGTAGCCTTTTCAGATTGCCTTTTATCACTTAGTAATGTGCATTTAAGTTTTCTCCATGTCTTTCCTTGACATGATTGCTCATTTCTTTTTAGTGTTGACAATATTCTGTTGTCTGAATGTATCCCAGTACAAACAGTATCCCAGTTTGTTTATTTTCATCTTGGATATCTTGGTTTTTTAAGATCTGGACAACTATGAACAAAATGTTATAAACAACTCTGTGCAGGTTGTTGTGTAAACATAAATTTTCCATTTCTTTGGGTAAGCACCAAGGAGGGCAATGGCTGGATTATATGGTAAGAGTATGTGTAAGTTTACAGGAAACTGCCAAAATGTCTTTCAAAGTGGCTATGCCATTTTGTATTCCCACCAGCAATGAATGGGAGTACTTATTGCTACACAGGTTTGTCCACATTTAGTATTGTGATTGTTCTGGATTTCAATCATTCTAATATATATATAGTGGTATCTCACTGATGTTTTAATTTGCATTTCACTGATAACATGAGGTGGAACATCTTTTCATGTTCTTATTTGACATATCTATGTCTTCTTTATTAAAGTGTCTATTAAGTTCTGTGACCCATTTTTTTTTTTTGAACCAGGGTTTGAACTCAGGGACACTCAGCCACTGAGCCACATCCCCAGCCCTAGTTTGTATTTTATTTAAAGACAGGGTCTCACTGAGTTGCTTAGGGCCTCGCGAAGTTGCTGAGGCTGGCTTTGAACTCTCGATCCTCCTGACTCAGCCTCCCAAGTCGCTTGGATTACAGGCGTGCGCCACTACACCCGGCCTGACCCATTTTTTAATTGGGTTGTTTTCTTTTTGAGTTTTAAGAATTTTTGGTATATTTTGTATAGCTGTTCTTTTCAGATTTATCTTTTTTTTTTCATCCATTGGGTTTCATTTTCAGTAATTTTTAATCTAATTGGTTGCACATGACAGTAGAAAGCTTTTTGACACACCGTACACAGATGGAGCATAACTTCTCATTCCTCTGGCTATATTTTGCAATCACACCAGTACTGTAATCATACATGTATATAGGATAATAATGTCTGTCTCGGGCTACTGTCCTTCCCATCCCCACCAACCCAACCCTCCCCTTGCTCCCCTCTACATAATCCAAAATTCCTTCATTCTTTCTTACCTCCCTCCCCCATTATGGATCAGCATCCACTTAACAGAGAAAACATACTCCCTTTGGTTTTTTGGGATTGGCTTATTTCACTTAACATGATATTCTCTAGTATCATCCATTTACCTGCAAATGCCATAATTTCATTCTTCTTTAAGACTGAGTAATATTACATTGTGTACATGTACCACATTTTCTTTATCCATTTATCTGTTGAAGGACATCTAGGTTGGTTCCACAGTTTAGCTATTGTGAATTGAGCTGCTATAAACAATTATGTAGGTGCATCAATTAGCATGCTGATTTTAAGTCCTTTGACTATAAACCAAGGAGTAGGAGAGCTGGGTCAAATGGTAGTTCTATTCCAAATTTTCTGAGGAATCTCCATACTGCATTCCACAATGTTTGCACCAATTTGCAGTCCCACCAGCAATGTATGAGTGTACTTTTTCCCCCACATTCTCATCAACACTTATTATTGCTTGTATTCTTGGAAATTGTGATTCTGACTGGAGTGAAATGAAATCTTATTTTTGATTTGCATTTCTCTAATTGCTAGAAATGATGAACATTTTTTCATGTTTGTTGATTGATTGTATATCTTCTGTGAAGTGTCCGTTCAGTTCCATTACCCATTTATTGATTGGGTTATTTGTATTTACGGTGTTAAGTTTATTGAGTTCTTTCTATATCCTGGAGAATAGTGCTCTATCTGAGGTATATGTGCTAAAGATTTTCTCCCATTCTGTAGGCTCTCTCCTCACATTATTGATTGTTTCCTTTGCTGGAAACAAGCTTTTTAGTTTGAATCCATTCCATTTACTGATTCTTAATTTCTCTTCTTATGCTTTAGAAGTCTTGTTAAGGAAGTCAGGTCCTAAGTCTACATGATGAATATTTAGGCCTACTTTTTCTTCTATTAGCCACAGAGTCTCTATTATAATGCCTAGGTCTTTGATCCACTTTGAGTTGATTATTGTGCAATGTGAGAGATAGGGGTTTAGTTTCATTTTGCTGCATATGGATTTCCAGTTTTCCCAGCACTCTTTGTTGAAGAGGTTATCTTTTCTCCATTGTATGTTTTTGGCACCTTTGTCTAGTATGAGAAAACTGTATTTATGTGGGTTTGTCTCTGTGTCTTCTATTTTGTACCATTGGTCTACATGTCTATTTTTTTGCCAACACCATGCTGTTTTTTTTACTATTGCTGTGTAATATAGTTTAAGGTCTGATATTGTGATGTCTCCTGCTTCACTTGTCTTGCAAAGGATTTTTTTGGCTATTCTGGGTCTCTTGTTTTTCCAAATGAATTTCATGATTATTTTCTAGTTCTATGAAGAATGTCATTGGGATTCTAATATGAATTGCATTAAATCTGTATAACACTTTTGGTAGTATGGTCATTTTGACAATATTAATTCTGCCTGTCCAAGAATATGGAAGATCTTTCCATCTTTTAAGATCTTCTTCAATTTCTTTATTTAATGTTCTGTAGTTTTCATTGCAGAGGTCTTTTAACTCTTTAGTTAGATTGATTCAAGCATTTTATTTTGGGGGGGCTATTGTGAATGGGGTATTTTCCCTAATTTCTCTTACAGTAGATTCATCACTTATGTATAGGAATGCATTTGATTTATTGTGTTGATTTTATATCCTGCTACTTTGCTGAATTCATTTATTAGTTCCAGATGATTTTTGGTGGAAATTTTTGGATCTTCCAAATCATGTAGTTGGCAAATAGTGATAGTTTGAATTCTTATTTTCCTATTCATATCCCTTTAATTTCTTTCATCTGTCTGATTGCTCTGACTCGAGTCTCAAGGATGATGTTGAATGAAAGTGGTGAACAGATGTGTCTTTTGTAAATATTTTCTGCCAGTCAGTGGCTTGTCTTTTCATTCTCTTGACAATGACCTTCACAGAACAGATATTTTAATTTTAATGAAGTTCAGCTTATCAATTATTTCTTTCAATATTAAGTCCTTAGAGTCTAATCTAAAAATTTCTCACTAAACCCAAAGTCTTCTGGATTTTCTCCTACATTGCCTTCTAGGAGTTTTATACTTTGGCATTCTGTGATCTGTTTTAAGACAATTTTTGTTAAGGGTATAAAGTCTGTGTTTATGTTATCATTTTAAAAAATTTTATGTAGACTTTCTTTTAAAAGGCTCACCTCTTTATGTCAGGCCCACTCAGAATAAACTCCCTTTGACTAGCTGAATGTCAACTAATGAGGGATATTAGTTACATCTGAAAAATCCCTTTATACTTGCCATATGAGATAACCTAATCATGAGGGTACCTCTGCCATCATATTGACAAATAATATCCACACATAAGGAGAGGGAATTGCAGAGGCTATGGATAATGAGGGTGGCAATTTTGGAGACCTTGGAATTCAGTTTACCACATTCTGTGTGCTCATTTCTGGTCAGTCTCTCTGATCCTCACCTTTGACATGTGGAAAAATGAGAATTGTTAACATGTCTCAGGACCCCACCCCAGAAGCAACTCCTTCTTTCCCTTTATAGTACTGTGATAAAGATAGAAAGTAGCGTGGCTTGTAGAATCATAAGAAACTTTCCACATGGGCTTCCTGGTAGGAGAATGCTTTGCCTCCTAGTTCAGCTCAAAGGACCAGGCTTTCCCAAAAAATTAGTGTCTACATTTATAGCATCTCTCAAGTTCCTTTCCATTCCAGTTTCACTCTCATTAGAACAGCACTTCACAATAAAGAGAAGTGTCAACCATAGTAGGGATGATGGAGTAAACCTACAAATGAGACCTTTCCCAGGAAGAGCAGTTGGTACTTAGGTTTCTCTTCTAGTTTTCTCAATGTCTCTTAATATTGGCCATCAACTTGGAAAGCTTCATATTTTATTTATTTATTTGTGAGAAAAAGGAGAATGAAGTTTTATTGCTTTGCTGGCAAAGATGAAACACAGGGGATTCCTGTCCCAGGTTCTGTGACTCTGCACATCAGGGGCAACAGCAGGTTTTTTGTTTGTACCTGGCATTGATCTAGGGGCACTTAACCACTAAGACATGTCCCTGGCCAACCAGCTGGTCTTCCTTCCTTCCTTCCTTCCTTCCTTCCTTCCTGTTTTGAACCTAGAGGTATTTAACCACTGAAGTACCAGATGTTTTTCTATTTTATTTAGAAACAGGGTCTCATTGAGTTGCTTAGGGCCTTGCTAAATTGCTGAGGCTGGCTTTGAACTTGCAATCATCCTGCCTTAGCCTCCTGAGCCGCTGGGATTATAGGTGTATGTCACCATGCCAAGCAACAACAGAAGGTTTTTAAAGAGTTGATGCAAAGGCTACATTCCAGGTGTTCCCTGACATGGTTTGTAATTCACTTGTTAATGTGGGAGATTTCTTAGATCTTCTGGCACCATCTCCAAGTCTGAATTACTTAGTTCCTATGGTGGGTGTGTGTTCCAGGATACGCAACTAGGCCTAGGATAGAGAAGAAGGGTAATCCTATTTCCAATGATATTAGGGAGGGGGAGGGGAGAAGAAAAGAAAGAAACGTTTCCCTTTTAAAAATTAATCCCATTGACAAAGCAGCAAGGACTATATTCAGAGCATAAAATGGACCACTGTTATATTTCCTCAGTGTAAATTTCTACTTTCAGTTTCTATGGAAAAAATGGGCAGTGGTGTATCCAAGTTGGGAAAGCTTCATGTTGAGCTATTCAGTTGGGCCTTATTTCTTGGCAACTGAAATTTCTGCAAATTCAGCATCAGTTGCTACAACAGATAGACAAAACAGAATATGTTCTTTATGGCAAATCTGGAAATGATGATGGACAATAAGCTTCTAACAATTCCTTTATTACAAGAGGAATCTGAGCCATTCTAAGATAAATGTGTCTGAAAATTGTTAGAGAAGGCATTTTCCATTAGGAAAATGCCTAATAGGGAGAAAAATGAAAATGAAATCAAGAACCAAGTTTGAGCTAGCCATTGACTTACTAGAGATTAGAAATACAGAATGTTAGATGAAACAAAGCAAATGGAGGAGGAATAAAGGCTGTATTTTGATGGTACACAGTCCCCTCTTAAGGTGAAGTGCCTAGTATTACTCATGTCAAATCCAACCGAGTGTCTTCTTTTCTAAGGTAGCCTACCAGGAAGCAATAATATCTCTATGGATAAATATGGGTGAGGACCAACAACAGTATTTATAAAATACCTATTATAATGCCTTTCAAACAATGAATTCACATAACAAATGCTAGCAGGCAATATTCTTAAAAGAAATAGATTTGCATAAAGTAATACCCCCAGAGGGAAAAACTATAAAGTAACAACATCAGTGTTCACAGTAATTTATGGGAAGATTGGAGACAGGAGGAGTGACTACAGAAAAGCCATGTTTGAACATGATTGGTAGTTCTACAGATACAGGGATGGTCATGCCTTACCCATGACATTCATCTTGGTAGAAACTGTAGTGAATAGAAGCATATATTATCTGTGTTTATATGATAAATGCTATATGAAATAATTTTTCATAAGAATCTTTCAAAATTAAATTCACAAAGGATATTTGTCAGGTTAAGAAGACATTTGGCAAGTTAGAGGAATTCCAGAAACAAAAGATCACAGTGTTAATGGATTCAATGTCCACGGTGTGTATTTTCCATTGAAAGCCAGAAATTATCAGTGTAGATGATGAGCTGAGAGCATGAGAACTGAAGAGACATGTTGGTTTTGTATCACTATGGCTTGTGATTTTCAACCAGGGGTAAAATTGTCCATTAGGAGGCATTTAGCCGTATTTGGAGACACTTTGGGTTGCCACAACTTGTGGCGGAAGCCAGTGCTACTAGCATCTTTGGGCAGAGGCCAGAGATGCTATTAAACATCCCACAGTGAACAGGACAGCTCCCACAAAAAGGAATCATCCAGCCCCCAAAGGCATAGTGCCAAGGCTACAAAACTCTGTTTCTGGAACTTTAATTCTATTATTGGATAAAATAAGGCTGGCATGTGCTTCATCCAGGTTCTGTTATGTTAGTCACATACAGAATCACAAAGTTGTACTTTGGTGTTTTACCTTTTTCCAAACCAACACTACATAAAATGAGAAAAAATTATTTTATATATATATATATATATATATATATATATATGGTTTATATATATATATATACATATATATATAAACTTCTTAAAAAATGAGAAATCCTCTCTCATAATCTACTTTTATATGATTACTGAAGTTGAAAATTTTATGTACCTCTTTAAACTGTTCAATGTTTATTATTTTAGAAATTTTCTGTTTCTTGGTTTGGCAGTTGCTGTATTGTGACATTAATATGGTTCATATACATTTGCATTGCCAAAAAAACCCAACACTACAAAAAGCATAAAATTTACCATGAGGGACTGCGGTTGTAGCTCAGTGGCAGAGCACTTGCTAGCATCTATGAGGCCCTGGGTTTGATCCTCAGCACCACAGAAAAATAAATAAATAAAATAAAGATATTGTATCCATCTACAACAAAAATATTTTAAAATTTACCAAGATATATATGATAATAAAAATATCATACATGTCTTATATAAGAATATTAATTTCATTACTGGTGAGAAAGAATACGCTTTGCTGAGGATTTTTAATGCATCTGCTGTTTAATGTGACCCATAGTAATAGATCTTCTATTCCAGATTGCATTAGCAGTCAGGAAATTCAGTGTAAAACTTGAAGATCAGTCATAATTTTTGAGCATTTGAATATGACAACTTGAAAGTTTGTATCATTCTTTTCTTTGGTTATAATTTTCTTCTTATCTTTAAATCCACTGCTCCATTATATATGACTTTCTTATTAGCAGAAAGAAAGGACTTCTTTAGCTCTAGAGAGTTTCTAATCAATTTTAACATGAACTAATGAGATTATTTATATGTAAGTGTTATTGTGAGATCCTTCTAAGTAGTGTACTTTCAATGCATTTTGCATCAAATGCATTATTGGAATGTCAGACAAACACTACATTCTAGGTAATCCATTGAGGATAAGACAGATATGATCTCCCCATCCATCATCTGGGGAATATAGATAAGTGGGCAACTGAAACTGTACAAGTGCCATAGTAAGGGAATATGTCCACAAATAAGGCACTCCAACACATGTCTATGGGTTTAAAATGATATCATGAAAGACATGCTAACCAAGATGATATCTGAAAGATTAGCCAGTAAAGGGTAAAGTATACAGGCAGCGATTGTTCCAGGTAGGAGAATAAGATTGTAGGCAAGATTCCAGAGGCAAGAAATGGCACAGTCTACTTTAGGGAAGGAACAATGGTAAGAACTGCTAGAGAAGAGTGGGATGTGAGTAGAAAGGTAGGGAGAAGAAGAGGCTATACAGCTGGAGGAGTAACTAGGTGTCTTATCAAGAAAGTATATGTAAGTTGTTTTGAAGTTTGGGCTGTAAGAACAAAAGGTTACTATTGAATGGTTGTAAGCAGGAGAATCACAAATCAGGGGTATATTTTAGACTGTTCTTTCTGCTTTCAGGGTAGATAATGGACTGAAACAGGACCAAGTTGAACTCAGGAAGACTTCTTAAGGGCCACCTGTCTTCTTCCAGAGCCAAGGATACCTGTGGTTTGAAAGAAAATTGTGACATGGGGGGAGACGAGTGACAAATACATGACAGGGTCAGGAAAGTTTAGGGGATGGAATCAGAAAAATTTCATGTCTCACTGGATGTGTTACCTGAAGGCATGGGAGAGTTCTGGCCTTAACTCCAGGGTTTAATTTGATAGCATCATTCAACAAGACGAAAACAGGAGAAGTTTAATGGGAACAGAAAATACACAAAATAAACATGTTGATTTTGATATGCATGCTTGAACAATCAGATGGTATAATCCAATGTGCAGCTTTTAATTTGAAACTCAAGTGAGAACTTTTGAACAGTGACATGGATTTAGGAATCACCATCATATATTAATTCAATCTTTAGGAGTGGAGATTGAAAAGTAAACTAATCAAGAGGGTAGTAGAGGAATTTCAGCTTTTCCAAGTTAGACCGAGAAGAGTAGCATATAAAAGGATTAGAGAAAGATCTCCTAAATATGTACTGGGACATTGCAACATGTGATTCCATAAGAGTATGTTTTAAATGAGGAAATCTTTGGCAGTATTTAGTGCTAATGGAAATATCCATTGATTTAACAATAGGGTCATCATTGACAATAACAGATATTTTCAATGGAATCATTTGACCTTAAAGACAGGAGAACAATAGGAATAAAAACTAGAGTGCACTATAGTTCTTCTATGGTTTGTATGTGGCTTGTCCCCCAAGGGTTTATGTATTGAAGTGTTGGTCCTCAAAGTGGTGGTAACAGGCAGTGGTCCTTAAAGAAATAGGGCCAATTGGAGGTACTTAGTTCATTTCGAGGCATATCCTCAGAAGGAACTATGGAATCCCACTTTTCTACTTCCTGTTTGGCAATGTGTTCCCTCCCTCTTGCTCACATTCCTGCTGTCTGTTGTGAGGTCCTTACCTGAGCAAAGCTAATGCTGGAGCCATGCCCTTGAATCTCCAGAACTGTGAGATAAATAGACGTCTTTTTGTATAGCATTAGCCATCCTCAGGTATTTTGCTGTATTAACAAAATAGACTAGTACAGGATCCAAGAAAGGAAATTTCAAAAAATTTTGGGAACTAGAACATGTTTGATTGATGAAAGTAGGTGCCAACTGAGAATGGAAAATTTGAAAGTATAAGATAAAGATAAAATGGTTTCTAGAACACAAATGAGGAAACTGCCCTTAGGTGGAAGAAAGAGCATCTTCTGATATAGCCAAAAGGATCATGGAAGTTGCTGGTATATTTGAGTCTTTTAGAGATAGATAAATAAGTACTTGCCTGAGAGTTTGTTTCTTCTCTAGAAGTTGAAAATAAAGTATCTGAAAATACGGGGAAGCAATGGAAGAGCTTGGGGAAAGTTTGAAATAGTTGCTGTAGAAATTGGGAAAGAGCGAATAACCCAAGAAAAACAGAGGGTCAAAGGAATTCTGAGGACTGTTAAGGCCAGTTGTCTTCAGTGTGGTCCCATAAATCCATTCTGATTTCAGTTCTTAAAAACATTTGTCAGCATCTTTGTAAAGATGGTGCCAGTGTAAACAGTTTGGTTTATTAGGGTTAAGATTTGTCTGTGTGTATTTGAAACAAGAAGCAAGGAAATTGTGGAAATAAATGTCCATAAAGCTAAATTAAATGGAGAAGAAAGTGAAGACAAGAGATAGAAGTGATGGGTTCTGATAAAATAATACACCAATAAAGGATATAGGAGGTCCCTCTGAGGTTGAAAAACAGCTAATTGGAAGAACTGAAGGCAGAGGAATTTGTGGTTCAAAGGAAGTCACATGAGTTTACAGTTTCAGATACGGAAACTTTGTAGGTGAAGGCAATATAAAAAATTTGCCATGAAAAAAGGTTGATAGGAAGTGAAAATGAATCTAATTACTGGTGGGGAAGTTGAGAACTTGAGTGACAAAGTTGTTAAATGGAATATCTAAACAATTTTCAATTACCAAAGTAGTCAAGGTAGACTATTAAAGGAGAAATGTCTTGTTGGTATAAGGGGAAGATTTAAAGGTAATGGAAAGGGGGACAGAAGAGAAAGGTAGTATTGGGTATCATACACAGGAAAAGTATTTTAAACCAAAAATTCAAGACTGATGGTCTACAGAAGTCACTGTGCAGGGCAAGGAGGTCTAAGATCTACTTCCTAATCATACTATTTATATTATGAGAAGAATATGGGTTTCAAGAGATGAGGAGATAAATCAGCCATAATTTCATCATCCTTGGCAATCATTGTCAACACATTTAAGATGGCACTGGAGATGGGGTACATATTGGTCAGAGTGGAAAGAGAACATAGACAAAATGGCAATGAAGTCATTGATCTGTGGCTATGGTTGGGATAGAGAGGGAGATGGATACAAGCAAGATCAGTATTCAGATGATCAGTTAATTTTCCTACTCACAAATGTCAATTCCTGAACATTATATGTGTGCAGAAGGCCTGCACGAGATTTTAGCACTCTGCTTTCTGACCCTTCATTCTGGGCCCCAATCCATGTAGCTCCTGACTCCTGCTGCTTCTGTCAACTGGGAGTTGATTTAGCTGAAAAGGTTGTCATCCAGTGCATAATTCTTGTTTTACATGAAGCTTCCTGTTAAGTCACTGTCTTCATCATTACATATTTCAGACCTTCTGTGTAGAACAACAATTATAATACTGTGGGGCCCAGTCTTTCTGCTTCTTTCACTGAGAGGGTGCACTCATCCACTATCTCTGTAGTCCAAGCATTCAAGAAATAGATTCAGTCAACTCATATTAAGACATCATCTCACTCCAATTACAATGTCTATTATCAAGAATACAAGCAACAATAAGTGTTGGCGAGGATGTGGGGACAAAGGTACACTCATCCATTGCTGCTGGGGTTGCAAATTAGTGCAGCCATTCTGAAAATTGGTGTGGAGATTCCTCAGAAAACTTGGAATGAATCCACCATTTGACCCAGCTATCCCACTCCTTGGCCTATACCTAAAGGACTTAAAATCAGCATACTACAGTGATGGAGCCACATCAATATTTATAGCAGCCCAATTCCCTATAACTAGATTGTGGAACCAACCTAGATGCCCTTCAATAGATGAATGGATAAAGAAACTGGTGTATATATATATACACAATGGAATGTTATTCAGCCATAAAGAGTAATAAAATTATGACATTTGCAGGTAAATGGATGGAATTGGAGAAGATCATGTTAAGTGAACTAAGCCAATCCCCAAAAACCAAGGCTGAATGATTTCTCTTATAAGTGGTTGATGACACATAGTGAGGTGGAGGGAGGTAGGGGAAGAATGGAGAAGGGATGGATTGTATAGAGGAAAATGAGGGGTGGGGAGGGGGTGGGGAAGGAAATATAATAGAATGAGACAAACATCATTACCCTATGTATATGTCTGAATAGGCAAATTGTATGATTCTACTTTGTGTACAACCAGAAAAATGATAGTTGTACTCCATTTGTGTACAATGAACTAAAATTAAAAAAAAGAATGAATTTCATGGTATGTGAATTATATCAATAAAAATTAATTATAAAAAAACTCATAAAACAGCATGAAGGCATTACTTGGAGTCATGCTTTGGTTAACTGGTATATTTCTTTGCCAGAACTATTGTGCTTATGTGTGTCCATGTCTATATGTGTATGTGTACACACAACTGATAAAAGCACTGAGTGTGTGAGTGTTTCCTACAGCCCTGGGTATATGCAGATCTAGCATCACTGTAAAAGGTATGCAGGGGGCTGAAAACAGGAGTTGGCAGTTGTTCCTCTTAAAACAGTACTTTGCTCCTCCAAGTCTGCATGGAAAGCAGTCAGTCTCTTGAACAAGTTGCGCCTGGTCTTGGCATCATTAAAATTCTGTTCTGCTCAGTGTTACGTCATTTATGCAATCGGGATGCTCCATTTTACACATCCAAAGTGTTGAAACTTTTTAATAAATAAATTTTTTATTTGACATTAAATCTAAGTGGAGTGATTTTCCATGTAGAAAATAACAGAATAATTGTATTTTGGAGGGCAATTCCCTTCTTAGGCTAACATTTGTAAGTGCTTTTATAGCTTCCAAAGCTCTTTCATGTCTGATATGATTTGTTGTTTATACAATACCACAGAGTAGGTACTGTGAGCCCCAACTTAGGGATGAGTAAATTGATTTTCAGAAAGGTCCATTTAAGTGATGAAGTTAAGCTAAAAACACTGGTTTTGTGAAACTCTAGGGATCTTTTTGTCATAAAGTGCTAACTTTGAGCAAGTGAGATTTCTAGTGTGATACCAGTTTTTATTGTAATAAAGTGTGTTCAACTTGATCTCTAGCTGTATTTCAAGGTTAATACTTTATAAGTGGAACTAAATCATTGAAGCTTAGGCCAGGGGCTAGAAGTTTATTTATTGATCCAGTCCAGTCTCTTGGGTTTCTTGATATTTGGTGAGATGGTATATTTGTCAGTGCATTGGAAAAGCATTTTGTTTCCTCTAGAATGAAGAGCACTGCTGTTGAATTTTAAACGTAAGAAATGACTGTCCAACTGGGCTCTGGGTACAAAGCAAAAACAACAAGCCTCATGTTGGTACAGGAAAAAATAAAATAGGTAATTTCTGAAGAGCCTTTCTGTCAACTTCTACTTAAATCTAAGCCTTAAAAATGTTGGGCATGTATGGTAGCCTCTGAAAGTCTGCATGGTAATGAAATGTATCATTGTATTTCAAAGCTACATCCAATGAGGTTATTACTAATTAAATATGTTTATTTTCAAAGATTTTGCACTTTATATAGTAGTTTTTATTAAAATGAATATAATGTAACTAAATTATAAGCTATCAAAGTATTTTTACATGAAATATTTGTTAATTACAAAGGATAAAAATTTCTCTTTGCCATGAAGAAATCTGATGAGCACTCCCTAACCCAAATGATCTGAGTCATTATTTACAATAATAGGACACATGAACATGTTGTGTCTTCTAATGTGATGTACTCTGAAGAACACTGCATCATATCTTTGATAGCAATGTTATGAAAAACAAAGGCAGAGAAGTTGCCTTTTAATCTGGCAGAGAATTCCAGAATTAAAGAATATAAAGAAACACAACAAATTAATGTAAGGAATGACATTTAGATCAGAAAAACAAAATTGTTACATAGGATATTAATAAGGAAACTTTCAGAACAAAAAGTTAAATAAGAAAACAGCAGTATCTTTGCAAACAATTGATAATACATTGACATTTCTTTAGAAATGATATAAATTGATTCACATGTTATTTTAATAATGATCTAGAACTAAGAAATTAGCAGATTGCAGAGAATCCATTGAGTCTGCTCCATTATTTTAAAATGCACTAAAAATAAGAAATTCTAGCTGGTGTGTATCTGTAGTACCAGCTACTTCATTGTCTGAGGCAGGGAGGATCATAAAGTTCCAGGCCAGCCTGGGCAACGTAAACAGGAAGGAATGGAGGGAGGAAGAAAGGAAGGTTATATGGATTAATTATGCCTATGTAAAGTGAAAATTTTTATTACAGAGCCCTACTTCCACTCAGGCATTGTCTAACCTGTACTGGTTAGTTGTACTTACATAGAATTTTAGTGCTTGGGTAGAATTTATTTCAATTTAACTACTCTAACTTAAGTGAATAATTTGAAAGATATTTTGTCCTTTATTTCTTTTCCACCTCCAGGTAACTTTCATTTTTTCATTTTATTTGTTCTTATTAGTTATACATGACATTAGAATCCATTTATACATTTTAATGGATCATCCATAAATGGAATATAATTTCTCATTTTTCTGATTATACATATTTCAGGATCATATCAGTCATGCACTCATCCATGTACATGAGGTAATAATGTCTGTTTCACTCTACTATCATTCCTACCCCCATATCCATTCCCCTCTCTTCACTCCTCTCTACCTAATATAAAGTAACTCTATTCTTTCCTGTCTTCCACTCCTTATTGTGAATTAGCTCCCACATATCAGATAAAACATTTAGCCTTTAGTTTTTTTGGTTTGGTTTAATTCATTAAGCATATTCTTTAACTCCATCCATTTATCAGCAAATGCCAGAATTTCATTCTTCTTTAAGCTGAATAATATTCCATCATGTATATGTATTCATGTATGTATATGTGTTTGTGTGTGTGTGTTTGTACACACAAACATTTTCTTTATCCATTCATCTGTTGAAGGGCATCTAGGTTGGTTCTACAGTTGAGTTACTGTGCACTGAGTTGCTATAAATATTGATATGGCTGTGTTACTGTAGTGTGTTGATTTTAAGACCTTTAGCTATAAACCAAGGAGTGGGATAACTGGGTCAAATGGTTCTTCCATTCCAGGCTTTCTTAGGAATCTCTGTACTGCTTTCCATAATGGTTGCACCAATTTGTAGTCCCACCAGCAGTGTATGAGAGTATGAGAGTACCTTCTCCCCCATATCCTCGCCAACATTTAATATTGCTTGAATTCTTGATAATTGCCATTCTGACTGGAGCAAGATGAAATCTTGCTTTTTCTAGTTTTTGAAGAATGTCATTGGGATTTTAATAGGAATTACATTAAATTTATATATCACTTTTAGTAGTATAGCCATTTTAACAATATTAATTCTGCCTATCCGGGAGCATCAAAGGTCTTTCCATCTTCTAAGGTCTTCTTCAATTTCTTTCTTTAGTGTTCTGTAGTTTTCATTGTAGAGGTCCTTCACCTCTTTAGTCAGATTGATTCCCAAGTTTTTTTTTTGAGGATATTGTGAATAGGGCAGTGTTCCTTATTTCTCTTTCAGTGGATTCATTACTGATGTATAGGAATGTGTTTGATTTATGGGTATTGATTTTATATTCTGCTACTTTACTGAATTCATATATTATTTCCAGAAGATTTTTGGTGGGATTTTTGAATCTTCCAAATATAGAATCATATCATTGGCAAATAGTGATAGTTTGAGTTCTTCTTTACCAATTTGTGTACTTTTGATTATTTTCTTCTGTCTAATTCCTCTGGTTAGAGTTTCAAGGACTATGTTGAATAGAAGTGCTGAAAGAAGGCATCCTGTCTTGTTCCAGGCTTTAGAGGGAATGCTTTCAATTTTTCTCCATTTAGAATTATGTTAACCTTGGTTTTAGCATATATGGGTTTTATGATGTTGAGGTATGTTCCTATCATCCTTAGTTTTTCTAGTGTTTTAGCATGGAGGGGTGCTGTATTTTGTCAAATGCATCTATTGAAATGATCATGTGATTCTTGTTTTTAAGTTTATTGATGTGATGAATTACATTTGTTGATTTATGTACATTGAACCCAATCTGCATCCCTGAGATGAACCCCACTTAATTGTGGTGTACAATCTTTAAAATATGTTTTTGTATGTAATTTGCCAGAATTTTAATGAGAATTTTTGCATCTATGTTCATCAGGGATATTTGTCTGAAGTTTTCTTTCCTTGATGTGTCTTTGTCTGTTTGTGGTAGTAGGGTGATACTAGCCTCATAGAATGAGTTTGGAAGGGTTCTATGAAAAAATCCACCAAAAATCTTCTGGAACTAATAAATGAATCCAGCATTGTATTTCATGGAATAATTTGAGGAGTATTGGTTTTAATTCTTCTTTGAAGGTCTTATAGATCTCAGCTGAGAATCTGTCTGGTTCTGGGCTTTTCTTATTTGGTAGGCTTTCATTGGCTTTTTCTAATTCATTACTTGAAATTGTTCTATTTAAATTGTGTGTGACCTCCTAAATCAGTTGAGGTAGGTCATGTGTCTCTAGAAATTTGTCATGCTTTCAATATTTTCTATTTTGTTGGAGTATAAATTTTCATAATAGTTTCTAAGTATCTTATGTATTTTAATTATGCCTGTTGTGATATTTCCATTTTCCTCAAGTATTTTAGTAATTCGGGGTTTCTCTCTTACTTTCTTTGTTAGTGTGGCTAGGGGTTTATCAATTGTATTGATTTTTTTTTTTTACAGAACCAACTTTTTCTTTTGTCAATATTTTCAACTGTTTCTTTTGTTTCGATTTCATTGATTTCAGCTCTGATTTCAATTATTTTCTGTCTTCTACTATTTTTGGTGTTGATTTATTCTTCTTTTTCTAGGACTTTGAGATGTAATGTTAGGTCATTTATTTGTTGACTTTTTTTCTTTAAATAAATGAGCTCAATGCAATGAACTTTCCTCTTAGTACTGCCTTCATAGGGTCCCAGAGAATTTGGTATGTTTTATAGGTATTCACATTTACTTCTAAGTATTTTTTCATTTAATCCTTGATTTCTTCTACTATCCATTCATCATTCAATAGTGTATTATTTAGTCTCCATGTGTTAGAGTAGCTTCTATTTTCTATTTTATCATTGATTTTTAATTTCAGTCCATTATGATCTAATAGAGTGCAGGGTATTATCTCCTTTTTTGTATTTACTAAGAGTTGCTTTGTGGCATAAGATATGGTCTATTTTAGAGAAGGATCCATATGCTGCTGAGAAAAAAAGCATATTTGCTCATGAATGGATGAAATATTATATGTAGGTCTATTAAGTCTAAATTATTAATTTTATTATTTTGTTCTATAGTTTTTTTTTTGTTTAGAATATCTGTCCAGTTGTGAGCGAGTATTATAGTCACCCAGTATTATTGTCTTGTGGTCTATTTGATTTTTCAAATTGAGAAGGGTTTGACTTACATAGATGCTCCATTGTTTGGGGCATAAATATTTACAATTGTTATGTCTTGTCCCTGTAAAATTCCCTGCAGTAGAATGAAATGTCCTTCATTGTTCCTTCTGATTAACTTTGGCTTGAAGTCCACTTTATCTGATGTGAGAATGGAAACCCATGCTTTTTTACACAATCCATATGAGTGATCTTTTTTTTTTTTTTTCTTATCCTTTGACCTTCCGCCTGTGGATGTCTTTGCCTATGACATGAGTCTCTTGGAGATACCATATTGTTGGGTCTTGTTTTTTAATCCAATCTGCAACTTTATGTCTTTTGAATGATGAGTTTAGTCCATTAATATTCAAGGTTATTATTGAGATATGACTTGTATTACCGGTCATGTTCATTTATTTCTGGCTTTTAATTTGATTTAGTTTCTCTTTTGACTATTCCTTTAGGATTGTTCGTTCCTTCACTGATTTCCACTTTTTTTCAGTTCACACATGGACTATTTTGTTGAGAATGTTCTGTAGTGCAGGCTTTCTAATTGTGAATTTTTTAACTTTGTTTATCATGGAAGGTTCTTATTTCATCTTCAAATCTGAAACTTAATTTTGCTGGGTATAAAATTCTTGGTTGGCATCCATTTTCTTCTAGAGGTTGAAATATGTTGTTCCATGTCATCCTAGCATTGATTTCCTGGGTGGAGAAATCAGTTGAGGTTCAAATTGGTTTTCTCCTACATGTAATTTGCATTTTTTTCTCTCACGGCCATTAAGATTTTATCCTTATTCTGTATTTTAGTCGTTCTCATTATAATGTGTCTTGGTGTGGGTCTGCTGTAGTTTTGTACATTTGGGTCCTATAAGTATTTGATTTTCCATGTCATTCTTTAGGTTTGGGAAATTTTTTTGATATTATGTATTTGAAAATATCGTGCATTCCTTTTGTTTGTATCTCTGCTCCTTCTATCCTGATAACTCTTAAATTTGGTCTTTTCATGTCATCCCATAATTCTTGGAATTTCTGTTCATGAATTCTTACCATCTTCTCTTCATGGTTGACTTTATTTTTAATATTAAATATTTTGTCTTCATTGTCGGAAGTCTGTCTTCCAAACGGTCTAGTCAGTTGGCGATGCTTTCCATTGTATTTATAATTTGATTCATTGATTCCTTCATTTCAAGGATTTCTGCTTGTTTTTTTCCACAATCTCTAACTCTTTATTGAAGTGATCTTTCACTTCCTATATTTTCTCTTTAATTTCAGTATTTATACCATCCATTACTTCACAGATCAGATTAACTATGTACATTCTAAATTTCTTCTTGGACTTTTCTTCTATTGTGTTGTCAGTGGCTTCTCCTATTGGGACATCTTGGTTTGCTTGTGGCATTTTGTTCCCTTGTTTTTTCACGTTGCCTCTGTGATTTTCCATCTAGTTGTGTGAATCTGAGGCAATACAGATTCTACCCTGTAGACCTATATTGTCACTGAAGATTTCCACTGTCCCACCTTTAAGAGGGAGACCAATATCAAGAACACCCAGTGCAAACAATATACAGTCTCAAATCTAATAGCTCCCAGCAAGGTGTCCACTGCCCTCTCACTTTAAACAGCAATGATGAGTTTAATCACTGTTTAAAATAAAGACAGAAAGTTTATCAAATGGATTTACAGTCTCAAATAGTGGACAAAGAAAGGGCAGAAACAATGCAGTACATGGTGTTCATGAGTGAGAAAGAGAGAAGCAGAAGCAAAAATCCACAGGAAGAGTGCAGAGGAACCAAGAGATTGGCTGTTATGTAGAGAAATGGTAGAAAGGGAATCTAGGAAGACAGACAAGTGAGAGGAAGAATACACATAAAGAGAAGAAAAAAATTAAAATATAAGGATAAACAGAATATACACCAGAATTGCAAAACACCATGCACATACTACTGTTTTCAACAAACTGATGCACAAAAAACACCCAAGTTCCAAATATGGTGGAGAAGAAAAAAATAAAAATAAAAGAAATCTCAGTGGAAAACTGAAGTACTGTTTCTGCCAGCATCCAAAAGCTTCTCAGTCCTGTCTCTGACTTCCCACAGGATAGCCTGGCCCAGACAGGCCCTGGCAGTCCTAATCACTATCTCACCTATCTGTGCCTCAGATGTCCTGGGTTCAGCCAGGTTGCAATCCCAAGATCTCAGTGCCAGTGGAATTTGGATAGACACCACTAGGGATGAGCAATCGTGAGAGATAGTAACTAGATGGTGGCAACCCATCTCCTAGGAGGAAGACCCCGTTGCAGCCAAACCCATAGGCACCCTGACACTGAACCTCCAGGTCCTGGCTGGTGTCTCCAGACAGGGGCAGCTGTGCCCTAAGTTGTCAATGGCAGGAAACCCATCATCACCACACACAAACCCAAGGCTCTGGCTGGTGGTCTCAAAATAGTTGTGACTGCATGCAACCAACCTTGGTGTCTCCCTGGCAGTGGACCTCTGGGCAGCAGTGGCAGCAGTAGTAGCAGGAGTTGGTAGTAGCAGGCAGGGGGTCAGTAGCAGCTATGGAGGTCGGTGGTGTTGGCGGCAGGTTGGAGGACAGTAGCAACAGTAGAGGTGGCGGCAACTGTGGCTGCGGCTGCAGCAGCATCCGGAGAGGAAAACTCCAGGTGATCTCCAGGGAGTGGCAGCGGCTTTGGTGACAGTGACAGTGATAACTGCAGCAGCAGCAGCAGCAGCAGCGTAGATGGTAGCCAGGTGTCCAAGGCAGTGTCGAGGGCAGCAGACCTCCAGGAGATGGCAACTGGAACAGCATCAAGAGCAGCAGCACTGCCCAGAGAAAAGACCTCCAAGCACCTGCAGCAGAGATATCAGGGGCAGTTGTGCCCCAAGAGAAAACCTCTGGGCAATGGCAGCAGTGCCCACAGCTGTGGCACCCAGGGAAAAGACATCCGGGCATCTACAACCTCATGAGCTGCAGTGACACTCTGAGAATACACCTCTGGGTGTCTGTGGCAGTGGCTTCAAGGGAAGCTATTTCCTGCCCCCAAGAGAGGACCTCTGGGTGGCATCTACAACAGAATGAGCAGCTTTGACCCATTTTGTCCTTTATACATAATACCTTTTTAAAAGTTTGTCTATAGATTTGGCAATACTAAGATTATTAAATAGACATCCATTCACCATTAACATAGTAGTGTGGGGAATTGCATTAATTTATAGATCTTTCTGTTTTCATATTTCACCATTTAATATTCCACCTTTACACCTCTCAGTGGATCTAAACTTGACTAAATATCCTAGTAGGATACATTTTTCTATTCATTAATACAAATACTTATTGAGCAACTACAAGATTATGACCCTTTGCTGAGTACTGGAATTATACAGATAAATGTGCTGTTTTTTTTCTCATACAGGCAGTGTACTGACTTACAGAACTTCCACATAATTCTCCAATATTCTCAACTAACTAACAGGTATATATGTAGAGTTTTAGCATGAGAGGACAAGAAGATCTACTTCTGTACCTGTTTTCTCATATGACATATCTGTTAGGAAGCATTATTCCCCTTTATACCTATTTATTTATTTATTTATTTAGGATGCAGCTGCAGCAACATCCAATTGATATGTAGTCATTCACCCACCACCACTATCTAGATATGGAACATTTCCATCATTTAAAACATTCTTCATGCTCCTTTATAGCCATCTCCTCTCCCCCTCATTCCTGGCCCCTGATCTGATATCTGTCCTTTGATTACAAAGATTGGTTCTTTTATTTTAATGAACTTATTAAAATGGTGGGATTTATGTCTGCCATTTTATTTCAACAGTTAATAAATTCCTGTGTTACTCATTTATTGCCTCCTTTTGTGATTTGTTTTAATGTTCTAACTTTGTTCTTTTTAAAGTTTCCCCCAATTGTTTTCTTAGTGGTAACTCTAGTGACTACAATGTACATCTTAAATTGTAATATTCTACTTCAAATTAAAATAAAGGCTTCTTTTCTTTTTTTTTTTTAAATAAAGATTTCTTTTGGCTTTGAGTGATTGGCTTGGATGATCTTATTTTCGTCCGGTACAACACTTGGATTCTGCTTTTTATTCCCTGAAGATCTGTTTTCGTTTATATTATTTTTGTTATTTGTCTATAGTGTTATTATTTTATGCACCTGCCTAGATTTAATAGCAAAATCTGACTTTCCTGTGATGTGTGGTAGAGTTCATGGTCATTGCTCTCTCTGTTGAATTATTTTCCTAATTTTAATTTTTACTTGGTATTTGTAGATGCAGCTGTTCTATCTGCAGAGCTTAACCCCCAGGCAATGATTTAGGCAGAGGTTGTGCTCAAACACTTGGAGGTGTCCAAAGGTCACACTCTATAGATTAACTTGTATGGGGGTTGGGAGCACATTCCATATTCAGGCAGTTTTAAACCAGAATGATGGTGCTCACCTGTAATTCCAGCTACTCAGGAGAAGATTCTGGAGAATAGCACATTCAAGCCCAGCCAGGACAATTTAGTGAGATACTGTCTCAAAATTTTAAAAGTAATAAAAAGTGATGGTGATGTAGATCAGTGGAGAGCAAGTGTTTAGCATATGAAAGGCCCTGGGTTCCCTCCCCGTATGGGGGTGGGGCAGACAGGAAGAACAAAGTTCAGGCAATTTTAAAGTCTATTTCAGCTTTTACTTTCCACTGGGACCTTGTTTCTCCCTGACCATACTTGTAATTTTCCTAGTCATTCAAAGATGTGTACAGAGCTTTTCTTGTGCTTTTGAGGGGCTCTCATTTCCAGCAGTACCTCCTTGTTAAATTTCTGGGTGGTTTCCCACTGGCCATTGAACCCCAGGCGAGCAGGGCTGTGGTTCTCTCCCTTTTGTTTCCTACTGAGCTTGCTATTTTTACTAACAACACTGCTGAGCATGGGGTTTCAATCTCTGCTCAAATCAAGCCAGCCCTCTCTGGCAGTGAAAGTGCTGGTTTGCAGTCTAGCCCCATACCCTTTAGCTGCTTTTGTCATCTACTGAACCAGGCACTGGGGGTGGGAGCAGCTCCAGGCAAGAAGGCTGCCGACTCTCATAGTTCTTACCTCAAGTTCTAGTAGCCTTTCATGATTAAGCGTTTCTCTATTTGTTATTTCTATTTGTTGACTTTCTGGATCTCTGAAATGCTTATTTATGACCATTTTGTCTAGCTCTATATGTGCTCTGAGAGGAGGATTTGCCACAATTCTCACCCTGTCACAAAGTAAAGTTCTGCCACCCATAAGGGATTTAAAGGAAAAATGTATGATTGTTTTTGTGGTGAAAGAAAGAATATGCAGTTAACTTAGTGAGCTAATGATGAAAGCCTGTAAATCAAATAAGGATATAATTAAAACTGATAAGGAATAAAACTGGAACATAAAATAAATAGCATGTTTGAATAAGAGAAAAATTTAAAAGCTTCTGAGGCTGAGGGTGTAGCTCAATGGTACTTACCTAGCATGCACTTGGCCCTGGGTTTGATCCCTGCACTATGAAAAAAAAAACAACAACAACAAAAGTTTCTAAAAGTAAGCATCATATACTTTAAAATTCTACATAATCAGACTTTGACTATGTTAAAAAATCAGATGTGGACCCGGCATGGTGGCTTGTACCTGTAATCCCAGCAACTCAGAAGGTTAAGACAGGAGAAAAACAAGTTCAAGGCTAGCCTCAGCAACTGAGTGAAACCCTAAGAAATTTAGCAAGACCCTGTCTCTAAAATAGAAAATAAAGAGGGCTGGGGTTGTAGCTCAGTTGTAAAGCATCTCTGGGTTCAATACCCTGTACAAAAAAAAAAAAAAAAATCAATGCTAGAAGTGACCTTTCAAATAGTCTCTAATCCACTGGTCCTCAAACCCTGAGCTATATATTATTGGGGCCTTTAAGACTTGGGAAGATTGTTTTATAATTTGTACCTCAAGTTATTTTTTTCTTTCTTAAAAATGTTTTTATTAGTGCCTTATAGTTATATATAATATTCATTTTGGCATAAATGCAGAATATAATTTGTTCTATTTCAGTCCACAAGTACTTCCCCTTTTTCTCCCCTTTTCTTTCCCCTGTGCCTCTTTCTCTACTGCTTTTTCTTCTATTCATTTATTATTTTTAATTGATATTGCATAGATATATATAAAGATGAAATTCACTATGTTATGTGCACAGTGTAATTTGGGAACGATTTAACATGTTTTTTAGAAAGCTACATCTATTTAAAAGGCTACATTTTAATCAACATAACATTTTTCTCTACATTTTGATATTAAAATGTCCGTTTTATTATAGGAAGTTCTAGCAATGGAGAATTATACATATCATGTTCTTATTTAGCAAAATTAATTCTTTCCCACTGCATGTTATTCTCTAGCATTTTGAAAATTTACTCAAGGTCCTGAAAAGTTAAATGCTTTTCTCAATTTCATTCAATTATACCATTTTTTAAAGAGTAGATACCATTTTATGATAATAAAAGTTTGTTCTTCTTGAGAAATCCTTTTTATATAACTGACAAGAAAAATGAATTACTGCTTTCCCTTCTGTTGTAATTTAGCTATTTGAGTTGGTTTTTTTCCAATTTTCTGCATGATACAATCCTTATTTGGGCTGCTCGGTGAGGGAAGTAACCCATAGTTCTTTTTTTATGTGCTGATGAACTCAACTGAGATCCTCATGCTTGCTAGGCAAGTGCTATACCACTGAGCTAAAATACACAACCCAGTTCTTAAGTCTTTCTTTTTAAAATCAATTAATGATTAGATGATTTTATAGTTAGGAAACCAGAATCATAGTCACATAATCTGGTTATATTCTTATCACAAAACATATGTTCTAAAAATCCAGAGTTTTGTATGCATATGCAAGGGATTTATATATCATATTATTATTCTAAGAGTGTAAGAAAAGCATCAAATTCATTGTTGTTCTTTTGGTTGGTTCTAACTGAAAATACATGAACTTTATGCTGTGGGAACCACATTTATTCATTTAACAATCCTTTTGTTCCTGGTACTGGAGAACGAATCCAGGGAAACCTATCAGGATCTACATCCCATCCCTTTTTTTTCTGAGACAAGGTGTCAGTAAGGGCTGGTTTCCAATTTAAAATCCTCATGCCTCAACCTCCTGAAGAACTGGGATGTGCCTCCATTATCTTTACATGAGTGATTTTCAGGTGTCTACTTCATTGGTCCTCATACGAGAGATGGAACAATCAAGTAAGAGAGAAAGCCAAGTTTGCAGTGTACTAATAAGCATCATCAGGGAGTATGTGCAAAGTATAAAATAAGTTCAGGTGACAGACATATTAGCATTGGACAATTCCAGTGAGGCTTGTTTGAGGAAGTGGCCAATTTGAGCCAAATTTTGAAAGACAGGTAGGGTTTTCTTTGACACTCTGTCAGGCACTAATCAAGTGTGTCAAGTATTTCATATTTCGACTTTTCTTTTTTCTCCTTCTCTTTCTCCAGGGATTGAATGCAGGGACTTAATGACTGTGCCATATCCCTAACCCTGTTTTTTGTTTTGTTTTGTTTTTTTAAATTTTGAGGTAGGGCCTCACTAAATTGCTGAGGCCGGCCTCAAACTTGGGGGCATGACTATGGGTCATACCCTAACTTTGGGTCAACCCTAACTTTGTATCTGGAGACTGGAATCTCTCTCTCTCTCTCTCTCTCTCTCTCTCTCTCTCTGCTTCCTGATGATGTGAGCTGCTTCCCTCTACCATATTCTTCCACCATGATGTTCAGCGTCACTTTGAGCCCTGAGGAACAGGGTCGGGCTTCTATGGACTAAGACCTATGAAATCGTGAGCCCCCAAATAAACTTTTCCTTCTCTATAATTGTGCTGGCAAAATCCTTTTAGTCACAGCAGAGAAAAAGCTGACTAAAACAGAAATTGGTACAGAGATTAGGGTCCTTGCTGTGACTAACCTGACCATGTGGTTCAGAAGCTTTTGGAGCTTCCTAAAATTGGTGGAAGGAATTTTGAGATGCTTAGTTGTAGAGCTTGAAATGTTTTTGATTGTTGTAAGTGGAGATTAATGACTGATTCTGGTGAGAGCTCAGAAGACCAGAATGGCAATAGGACTATAGTCAGTACAGACAGGGCTCAAGAGCATTCAGAAAAGGAGGACTCTATTGGAAGTTGGAGTAGAGGCCATTCGTGTTATGTTCTGGCTGAGAAGTCTGCATTTTGCCCATGTCCAGACACTTTCTATAAGGCTGATTTTAGAAGCAATGGACTTTTTAATCTGGTGGAAGAAATGTCTTGGCAACATAGCGTTCAGGCAGTGGCATGGATTTTGCTGGCAGCTTTTAGCCAAGTTTATTGTGATAATCAGGAGCAGAAAACAGAGTAGAAATATTTTGGAAACGTGGATTTGAAAGGCAGGAGTAAAACTAGGGCTAAGGAAGTTACAGTTGTTACAGACATTATTGCCACTAAAGAAATGCCAAAGACTGTGCCTAGGGACAATGAGAAAGATGGCTTGAGGTCATCTCAGGAGCTGGCAAGATCACACCCATGTCAAGCTCAAGGGAATAAAAGGTGAAAATTCTCTTGAGAAGAGGAGAGTGGGGCAGCTTTCTTGCACAAGGGGGCCTAGGAAGTTTTTTCAATATGCTCAGCCACCCCAACCCTCAGATGCGGCTGCAGCATTGATTCCTGGAGACTTGGCAACTGTTTGAGATGGTGGCAGTCCTTGGCGTGAACCACATGGTGCTGGTTCTGCAGGAATGCAGGATTCTGGAGTAAGGGGGTCATGGAGGCTTCCACCAAGATTTCAAAGGAAGACCTGGGAGGCCAGGCAAAGTGCAGCAAGTTTGGGGTCCCTGTGGGCACCCCCTGAGAAGTCAAAGTGTGAAGATGTGAGGAGGAAGTTGAAGCTGCAGTGAAAAACCCCGAGATTAAGAGATTAAGAAACACCAGTAATGTGGGACATTGTCTTAGGAAATCTGCAGGAATTGAGCACAGACAAGCCAACAGGAAGACCATAAGAGCAGAGCTACACATGCCATTTGGGGAGATCATCACTATGCCATGTGCCCCAGATGCTGGACATGAAGCTTCAGGACCTGTTTGTCTAGCTGGGTTTTGGTCTTGCCTTGGTCTCATCCCTTCTTTCTATGCCCCTATTTTTGTAAATGGAAATGTTTACTCAGAACCTTTATATGTTGTTGGATATATGTAAATTTCTTTTAATTTTACAGGAGTTCACAATGCAAGATTGCCTTGAGCCTCAGAGAAGACTTTTGACTTGAATTTGAGCAATCTCAGAACTGTTTAGATTATGGGTACTCTTGGAAATGGACTAAATGTATTTACATTGTCAGATGAGTGTGAGCTTTTGGGGGCCAGGGAGCGAAATATTATGGTTTGTATGTGAGGTATCCCCCAAAAGCTCGTGTGTGAGACAATGCAGGAAAGTTCAGAGGAGAAATGATTGGGTTGTGAGAGTCTTAACCCTATCAGTGAAATAATCCCTGATGGGATTAACTGAGTGGTAACTGGAGGCAGGTGGGATGTTACTGGAGGGAGTGGTTCATTGGGGGTGTGGCTATGGGGTATGTATTTTGTATCTGAAGAGCGGGATCTCTCTCTCTCTCTCTGTCTCTCTCTGTCTCTCTGGGCTTCCATGATGTGAGCTGCTTCCCTCTGCCATATTCTTCCACTTCCAATTCTTCCAAGTAAGATGTTCAGTCTTACTTTGAGCCCCAAGGAATGGAGCTGACCTTCTACGGACTAAGACCTATGAATCCGAGAGCCCTCAAATAAATTTTTCCTCCTCTGTAATTGTGCTGGTCATACCCTTTTAGTCACAGAACTGAAAAAGCTGACTAAACAGTGTCCATAAATAAATGTTTGTTGGAACACAACCAGGCTCATTCATTTACATATTGGCTATGGCTGCTTTCACGTTAGAATGGTAGAATTGAGTAGTTTCAATAGAGACCCCATGGCACACAAAGCCTAAATTTTTAGTATTTGATCTTTGTAGAAAATGTATGCCACACCCTAGTCTAAACACATAATCAGGAATCTTTTTGAGGGTTAGGTTGAAGATATTTCTCTTTGAATATATTTTGTGTTTATTCCTAGGATTACTACCAATAAAAGACTACCTTTTATTATTTTTTTCTTGGGTTGGGGTTTCAAAGTTCATTTTTACTTTGCTTCCAGGGCCATTAGAATTTGGGGAATCATTTTAAATTATTCATTCAGTTCTTAGTTTGCAGGTTCTTAGAAAACAGCATCATTTAGCATCTGAACCTAAAACCTGTATGAGAGGTGGTCTGCAATTTCAAATTTCAGGGGAAGATTTCAATTTTTTCCTAAAAAAGCCCTTCTCAAACAGACATATTACCCTGTTTTTCTAGGCCAGTGTTGGAATTTTTTTCCTTGTCTATTATTGAGGTATATAGCTAGTCAAGGATCTTTGATAAGAAGGAAATTAAAAAGGGAATGGAGATTTAAGAAGGGAAAATTATGCAGGAAAAAATTTGTTGAATAGGTGGGTACATCTAAATATGATGACAGTATGAGATAATGTCCTTATTTTGGGGGCAGAAAAGCAAGCGGAAGATAAATCAATGGACTTCTGTGATATATAAAACAGAAGGAAGTATTTTCAGCATTAAGTTGTTCTAAAAATCCTGTATACTTTGGAGTAGGTAGACATATAAATCAATTTGGGACAAAGTGTATTTTTAGTAAAGAAAATCACTATTAGGGATAAAGACAGCTACCACACAATGAAAAATAGAAACAACTCAAAGAAACACATTCTAAAATTTTACGATATAATGAGAATATAATCTTAAAGTGGTGACAGTTGACAGTGGCACACACCTGCAATCCAGGCAGCTTGGGAGGCTGAGACAGGAGGATCATGAGTTCAAATCCAGCCTCAGCAAATTAGTGAGACCCTAAGGAACTTATTGAGACACTGTATCTAAATAAAAAATATATAAAGGGGTGGGGATGTGACTGAGTGGTTAAGTGCCCCTGGGTTCAATCCCTAATACCAAAAAAGAAAAAAGTATATAATTTAAATATATAAAGAACACTATTTACAGAATTACAAGGAGAAACCAGCCAGTACCTAAAAGAAGGTTTCAGGAAACTACTATAGGCAAATGAAACATTTACAAAAACTGACCAAGAAATAAGTCTATCAAATTTCAAAATATTAGTATCATAGAGAATATACTTTTTATTACTGTTGGAATAAAGTTAGAAATCAGTAACAAGCATATAACAAAAAAATCCCCTTTATAATTGAAAGACGAAAAGCACATTTATACTTAATCCATGTATCCAACAAGGAATTATAATAGAGAACATTTATAATTAGACAATGATAAAATAATACTGTCTTTTTATTTTTTATTTGTTCTAATTAGTTGTATATGACAGAATGCATTTATATATTTTAATAGATCACACATAAATGGAGTGTAATCTCATTTTTCTGGTTGTACAGTTGTATGATCACATCAGTCATGCAGTCATACATGTACATGAGGTACTAATGTCTGTTTCACTCTGCTATCATTCCTACCCCATACCCCTTCCCCTCCCTTCACTCCCCTCTACCTAATCTAAAGTAACTCTACTCTTTCCTATTTCCCCCCTTATTGTGAATTAGATTCCACATATCAGAGAAAACATTCAGCCTTTGTTTTTTTGTGTGTGTTTGGCTTAATTCACTTAGCATGATATTCTTTAATCATGATATTCTCATCCATTTACCAGCAAATGACAGAATTTCATTCTTCTTTAAAATTAAGTAATATTTCATCGAATATATACCACATTTTCTTTATCCATTCATTTGTTGAAGGGCATCTAGGTTGGTTCCACAGTTGAGCTATTGTGAGTTGAGCTGCTATAAACATTGATGTGGCTGTGTTACCGCGGTATGCAGATTTTAAGTCCTTTGGGTATAAACCAAGGAGTAGGATAGCTGGGTCAAATGGTGGTTCCATTCCAGGTTTTCTGAGGAATCTCCATAATGCGTTCCATAATGGTTGCACCAATTTGCAGTCCCACCAGCAATGTATGAGTGTACCATTTCCCCCACATCCTCAGCAACATTTATTATTGCTTGTATTCTTAATAATTGCCACTCTGATTGGAGTGAGGTGAAATCTTAGAGTAGTTTTGCAATTCCTCTCATTGCTAAAGATGATGAACATTTTTTCATATATTTGTGGAATGAATATCTTCTTTTGTGAAATGGATCTTTAGATCCTTGTGCCCTTTAATTGATTGGGTTCCTTTGTTTTTTTTGGTGTTAAGTTTTTTGTGTTCGTTACATGTTGTAGAGATCTATGCTTTATCTGAGATACCTGTGGTAAAGATTTTCTCCCACTCTGTAGGGTCTCTCTTCACATTATTGATTGTTTCTTTTGCTGAAAAGAAAGCATTTTAGTTTGTTTCCACCCCACTTATTGCTTCTTGATTTAATTTCTTGCACTTAGGAGTCTTGTTAAGGAAGTCAGGTACTAGGCGGACATGATGAAGATTTGGGCATACTTTTTCTTCTAGTACTTGCAGGGTCTCAGGTCTAGTGCCTAAGTCTTTGATTCACAGTGAGTTGAGGTTTGTTCAGGGTGAGAGATAGGGTTTAATTTCATTTTGTTACATGTGGCTTTCCAGTTTTCCCAGCACAATTTGTTGAAGAGGCTGTCTTTTTCTCCACTGTATGTTTTTGGCATCTTGTCTAGTATGAGATACCTGTATTTATGTGGGTTTGGCTCTGTTTCTTCTATTCTGAACCATTGGTCTTATGTGTCTGTTTTGGTGCTATTACTATAGCTCTGTAGTATAGTTTGAGGTCTAGTATTGTGATGCTCCTGCTTCACTTTTCTTACTAAGGATTGCCTTCACTCTTCTGGGTCTATTATTTTTCCAAATGAATTTCATGATTGCTTTTTATAGTTCTATGAAGAATGTCATTGGAATTTTAATGGGAATTACATTAAATTTATAAAACAATTTTGGTAGTGTGGCCATTTTAACAATATTAATTCTGCCTATCCATGAGCATCTTTCCATCTTCTAAGGTATTCTTTAATTTCTTTTTTTAGTGTTCTGTAGTTTTTGTTGTAGAAGTCTTTCACCTCTTTTGTTAGATTGATTCCCAAGTTTTTTTTTAGGAGATTGTGAATAGGGCAGTGTTCCTTATTACTCTTTCAGTGGAGTCATTACTGATGTGTAGGAATGTGTTTGATTTATGGGTATTGATTTTATATCCTGCTACTTTGCTGAATTCATATATTATTTCCAGAAGATTTTTGGTGGAATTTTTTGGACCTTCCAAATATAGACTCATATCATTGGCAAATAGTGATAGTTTGAGTTCTTTACCAATTTGTGTACTTTTAATTACTTTCTTCTAATTACTCTGGCTAGAGTTTCAAGGACACTGTTGAATGAAGGTGGTAAAAGAGGGTATCCTGTCTTGTTCCAGGTTTTAGAGGGAATGCTTTCAATTTTTCTCCATTTAGAATTATGTTGGCCTTGGTTTTAGCATATATGGGTTTTATGATGTTGAGGTATGTTCCTATCATCCCTAGTTTTTCTAGTGTTTTTAACATGAAGGGGGGCTATATTTTTTGAAATGTTTTTTCTGCATCTGTTGAGATTATCATATAGACTTGTTTTTAAGTCTATTGATATGATGAATTATTACATTTATTGATATAGATATGTTGAACAAAACCTGCATTGCTGGAATGAAACCCACTATATCTTGATGCACTATCTTTTTAACATGTTTTTTGTATGTGATTCGCCAGAATTTTATTAAAGATTTTTCCATCTATGTTCATTAGTGATATTGGTCTGAAGTTTTCTTTCCTTGATGTGTGTTAGTCTGGTCTTGGTATCAGGGTGATATTAGCCTCATAAGAATGATTTTGGAAGGGTTCCCTCCTTTTCTATTTCACAGAAAAATTTAAGGAGTATTGGTTTTAACTCTTCTTTGAATGATTTGTAGCAGTCATCTTAGAATTCTTCTGGTCCTGGGCTTTTCTTATTTGGTTTTCTATTTCATTACTTGAAATTGTTCTGTTTAAATTGTGTGTGGCCTCCTGATTAAGTTGAGGTAGGTCATACATCTCTGGAAATTTGTCAATATCTTCAATATTTTCTATTTTATTGGAGTATACATTTTCAAAATATTTTCTAATTGTCTTCTGTATTTTAATTATACCTAGTGTGATATTTTTGTCTTCCTCAAGTATTTTAGTCAGTTGGGTTTTCTCTCTTTTTCTCTTTGTTAGCGTGGCTAGGGGTTTAACAATTTTATTGATTTCTTTTAAACAACCAAATTTTTCTTTTGTCAATATTTTCAATTGTTTCTTTTGTTTCAATTTCATTGATTTCGGCTCAGATTTCAATTATTTCCTGTCTTCTGTTTTTTGGCATTGATTTGTTCTTCTTTTACTAGGACTTTAAATGTAATGTTAGGTCATTTATTTTTTGACTTTTTATTCTTCTAAAAAATGAGCTTAATGCAATGAACTTTCCTCTTAGTACTGCCTCCATAGTGTCCCAGATATTTTGGTGTGTTTTACAGGTTTTCACATTTACCTGTAAGCATTTTCTCATTTCATCCTTGATTTCTTCTACTATCCATTTGTCATTCTATAGTGTATTATTTAGTCTCCATGTGTTAGAGTACCTTCTATTTTTTATTTTATCATTGACTTCTAATTTCAGTCCATTATGATCTGATAGAGTGCAGATCATATCTCCTTTTTTGTATTTACTAAGAGTTGCTTTGTGGCATAAGATATGGTCTATTTTAGAGAAAGATCCATGCTCTGCTTAGAAAAACAGTGTATTCACTCGTGAGTGGATGAAATATTCTATATAGGCCTATTAAGTATAAATTACTAATTTTATTATTTAGTTCTATAGTTTATTTACTTTTTGTTTAGAAGATCTGTCCAGTAGTGAGAGAGGTGTGTTATAGTCACCCAGTATTATTGTCTTGTGGTCTATTTGGTTTTTCAAATTGAGAAGGGTTTGACATACATAGATGCTCCATTGTTTGGGACATAAATATTTACAATTGTTATGTCTTGTTGCTGTATAATTCACTTCAGTAGAATGAAATATCCTTCATTGTTCCTTCTAACTTTGGCTGGAAGTCTACTTTATCTTATATGAGGATGGAAACCCATGCTTGTTTACACAGTTCATATGAGTGATCTTTTTTTTTTCTCATCTTTTGACCTTCAGTCTGTGGATGTCTTTGCCTATGACATGAGTCTCTTGGAGACACCATATTGTTGGGTCTTGTTTTTTAATCTAATCTTCAAGGCTACGTCTTTTATCTTTTGATTGATGAGCTTAGGCCAGTAACATTCAAGGTTATTATTGAAATATTATTTGTATACATGGCCATTTTGTTTTATTTCTGGCCTTATGGATTTAGTTTCTCCTTTGACAATTCCTTAATGTTCTTCCTCCCTTTGCTGGCTTTCATTTTTTTTTTTTCAATTCATCCTCATGGAATAATTTTTTTAGAATATTCTGTACTTCAGGCTTTCTAATTGTATATTCTTTTAACTTTGGTTTATCATGGAATTATTTCATCTTCAAATCTGAAACTTATTTTTGCTGGGTATAAAATTCTTGGATGGTATCCATTTTCTTTCAGAGCTTAAAATATGTTGTTGCATGACCTCATAGGTTTGAGTTCCTGGATTGAGAAATCAGTTGAGATCCCAATTGGTTTTCCTCTATAATTAATTTGAATTTTTTCTCTCATAGCCTTTAAGATTTTATCCTTCTTCTGTATTTTAGTTAGTTTCATTATAAGGTGTCTTCGTGTGGGTCTGCTGTAATTTTGTGCACTTGGGGTCCTGTAAGCCTGCTTCATTTGATTTTCAATTTCATTCCTTAGGTTTTGGAAATTTTCTGATATTATGTCATTGAAAAATTGTGCATTCCTTTGGTATGTATCTCTGATCTTTCATCTATCCTGATAGCTCTTAAATTTTGTCTTTTCATGTTATCCTCTAATTCTTGGAAGGTGTGTTCATGGATTCTTAACATCTTCTCTTCATGGTTGACTTTATTTTCAATATTAAATATTTTGTCTTCATTGCCTGAGTTTCTGTCTTTCAAATGGTCTAATTGTTGGTGATGCTTTCCATTGAATTTATAATTTGATTTATTGATTCCTTAATTTGAAGAACTTCTGCTTGTTTTTTTTCCACAATCTGTACTCTTTAGTGAAGTGATCTTTCAGTTCCTGTGTTTTCTTTGATTTCTTTTGTATTTTCTTTATACCATCCTTTACTTTGCAGATCAGATTAATTATGTACATTCTAAACTCCTTCTTGGACATTTCTTCTACTGTGTTGTCAGTTGATTCTCTTACTGGGGTATCTTGGTTTGTTTGTGGCACTTTGTTCCCTTGTTTTTTCATGTTACCATGTGTTTCCCCATCTAGTTATATGTATCTGAGGCAATACAGATTCTACCCTGTAGACTTATATTGTCCCTGAAGATTTCCAGTGTTCTACCTTTAAGAGGGAGACCGACATCAACAACACCTAGTGCAAACAATATATACCCTCAGCACTAATAGCTCCCAACAAGGCATACCCTGCCCTCTTGTTATAAATAGCAACGATGGATTCATTCACTGTTCACAATAAAAATATAAAATTTGCCAAAAGAATTTAAAATCTAAAATAGTAGACAAGGAGAGAACTGAAATAGTGTAGGACATGATGTTCATGAGGGAGAGAGAGAGAAGCCAGAAGCAAAAATCCACATGAAGTGTGAAAGAAGAACCAACAGAGATTGACTTTTAGGTAGAGACAAGTTAGAAAGGGAATCCAGGAAAACAGACAAATGAGAGGAAAATACATACAAAGATAAAAAAAATAAAAATAGAAGAATATATAGCAGAACTGCAAAATGCCATGCATATATTACTGTCCTCAACACACTGATGCACAAAAAACACCCTGTTCTAAATATGGTGAAGAGAGATGCCAGAGAAAAATAAAATAAAATAAAATAAATCTCAGTGGAAAAATGAAGAACTGTCTCTGCCAGCATCCAAAAGCTTCTCAGCCCTGTCTCTGACTTCCCACAAGACTGCCTGGCCAGACAGGCACTGGCAGTCCCAGTCACTTTCTCAACAATCTGTGCCTCAGATGTCCTGGGTTCAGCCATGTTGTAGTCCCAAGATCTCAATGCCACTGGAATGTGGGGCAAGACCACCAGGGATGAGCAATCCTGAGAAACAGTAAGTAGATGCCAGCAACTAGCACTCACATGAGGAAGACCCCAGGTGCAGCCAAACCTGCAGGCACCCCAACATTGAACCTCCAGGACCTGGCCAGTGTCCCCAGAGAGGGGCAAACTTGCTGGCACCCCAGACCCCTGTGGCCAGTGTCTCAAAATGGATGTGGCTGTGTTCAACCAAACCTTGAATCTCCCAGGCAGGGGACCTCTTGGCGGTTTTGGAAGAGGTAGTAGTGGCTTTGGTGTCTGCAGGCAAGGGGTCAGCAGCAGCTCTATCGTCAGTTGCATTGGTAGCAAGTGGGGGGGGTGAGTGGAAACAGTGTTGGTGCTGGTGGTGGTGGCAGCTGTGGCTGCAGCTGCAGTGGCACCCAGAAAGAAGATGTCCAGGTGACCTCCAGGTTGTGGCAGCAGCTTTGGTCCTGCAGTTGCGGCAGCAGTGGCAACAGCAGGAGCAGCAGTGGTGGCTTCAGTGTAGATGGCAGCCCCCCCTGGCAAGAAGATCTCCGAGTGTCCTGTCCGAGGCAGCATTGAGTAAAGACTTCCAGGCATCTGTGGCAGTGGTGTCAGGGGCAGCTGTGCCCCGAGAGAAAATCTACAGGCGATGGCTGCAGTGCCCAGAGAAAAGACCTCTGAAACAATACTATTTTTTAGAATTTGTGAGATGTTACTAAATTGGTTCTTGGAAGAAAATTTATAACCATGAATTGTTAATAAAAACAAAACTGAAAATTAAAATGTATATTTGTATATATTTACATGTGTGTGTGTATATAAGAGTATTTTCAAAGAACAAAATTTTATTTTGCTAATTTTCATATCTTGGTTGTCTATTTTCTACTCTTTATTATTCTTTCTAATGTCTTTGACTTTTTTCTAACATCTTAACTTGAGTTCTTAGCTCTTTAATTTTTAGGTTCCTTCTTTTTGTTAAACTAATAATTTTCTCTCCCAAAACCACTTTAGGTATATCCTACAAGTGCTGAAAGATGGTTTTCCTTTATCATTGTTTAACTACAAATGTTTTCTAATTGTCTTATAACTTTTCCTTTGATCCATGGTACAATTATAAATGTGCTTCTCAACTTCCTAGCATACAAAGCATTTTTTGTTTTATGTTTGTTACTGATTTCTAACTTAACTACATCATGATCGAAGTTTGTGTAATTTTCAAATACACCTATATATGCCAACATTGGTCTCCAAGGTGTACCAATTTATATGCCAACCAGTATATATGAAATTTCTGATCATGCCACATCATCTCCAACAATTAACATTATCAACTTTTAATTTATGTCAATATTGAGTGTATGTTGTTATCTTATTTTAATTTGTAATTGTATGAGTACTGACAATAGTAAGTATATATAGCTGCCCATTTAAGTAATGTGGCAGTATCCAGTAAGGTCAAAGAAATTTATATCATATGACCTCATAGTTCCATTTCTGCCGAAAATTATTTCACAGTTGTGTGTAAGTATGAAAAATCTCGAACAAAATATTTATATTATCACTTTGATGAGCCAAGTATTATAAAAAACACAAATATCCATCAAGAGGAGAATGGATAAATAAGTTGTGGGATGTTGCTATAATGAAATACTAATAAGCAAGCTCTCGTCTTCTGGCGCCATTTTGCGGCATCTCCTGGAGAGAGCTCCTGCCTTCAGCAGCCTGAATCCCCAGCCCCAATGGGATCTTAGGCCCTTCGGTGCCATTTTACGGCGTCCCCAGGAGAGAGCAACTGCCTGCGACTGCCTGAGCCCCCAGCGCAGTGCTCAGGCCTGCCTGGGCTCTCAAGCCCAGTGTCTCCCTCACTGAGCACAGTTCTGCGCCCCCACCCCAACTTGGTCTAGTGCCCAGGCCCACACCCTGGCCTGCTGTCTAGCGCCTGTGCTGCATCTGATCGTCTATCAACACCAGGCCGCCTCTGCCCAGAAGCATTGATCATTCCCAACCTGGAGGTAGTGGGACAGCACCCTTCGTGGGTCACCGCTTGATCAAGCACCTCTCAAATATCAGGCCATTGAAAAATAAGATGTTTGAACTGGATAGTATATTTTTATCACAGAATGTTTTTAAATTAATTGTAGTACTATGATTATTCCTAATATACCCAATACATTCCTACCTTTTTCTTCTCAATATGGTTATCATTCTATCTCTCTCTTAAATATCTGTTTCCTCAGAGAATCTCTTTTTTTCTCATGCTAACAAACTGTTTCTTTTAGTTCCACTTCCACTATTCATATGACATAGTACATCTATAGAATCACTTCTTATCTCCTTAGTGTTTTGTCCTATACTCTCCTCATTCTCCCTGTCCAACATTAGGATTTGCAGTCCTTATTGCAAACTTACTGGTTATGCTGTAGATAATAATTTGAAGTCATCACTGTTTATTAAGACAACATTGTTAATATCTTAATAGGGACTATTTAGATTAAGGACACATATTGTTTATATGGTGTGCTGCCAATATTGATCTCTCAATTCAAGGGGAGGTATTGAAAATAGGCAGGAACACTATAAGTCTTTAAGGGGAAACTGCAGTCCCTCTGATTCGCACTACTAGAGGGGAAGATACACTAGCAACATGAGAAAACATGGGAAGAAACTTTCCCAAACAAACCCAGATACTGTACCAAAAGAACCCAATGACAACATGGCAGAACCATTGTCAGAAAGGGAGTTGTACATATTTAAAATGATCTGAGAACCAAATGAGGAGTCAAGAGAGCAAAGGAAGGCAATGCTAAAAGAGCAACTGCAAGAAGCAAAAGATCATTTCAATAAAGAGATAGATATTCTGAAAAAAAACAAACAGAAATCCTTGAAATGAAGGTTACAATAAACCAAATTAAAAACTCAATAGAAAGCTGAACCAACAGGCTAAATCACTTGGAAGACAGAACCTCACACAATGAAGACAAAATATTTAATCTTGAAAACAAACTCAACCAGACAGAGAAGATGGTAAGGAAACATGAACAGAACCTCCAAGAGATATGGGACATCATGAAAAGACCAAATTTAAGAGTTATTGGGATTGAGGAAGGCACAGAGATACAAACCAAAGGAATGAATAATCTGCTCAATGAAATAATATCAGAAAATATCCCAAATCTGATGAATGAAATGGAAAATCAAATTCAAGAGGCTTATAGAACACCAAATGCACAAAATCACAACAGATCCACACCCAGGCACATTATAATGAAAGTACGTAACATACAAAACAAAGACAGAATTTTAAAGGCTGCAAGAGAAAAACATCAGATTATATATAGGGGGAAGGCAATATGAATATCAGCAGATTTCTCAGCCCAGACTAAAAGTAAGAAGGACCTGGAACAACATATTCCAAGCACTGAAAGAAAATGAATGCCAACCAAGAATCTTATACCCAGCAAAACTTACCTTCAGATTTGAAGATGAAATAAAATCATTCCATGATAAACACAAGCTAAAAGAATTCACAAATAGAAAGCCTGCACTAGAGAAAATCCTCAGCAAAATATTCCAAGAGGAAGAAATGAAAAACAACAATGTAAGTCAGCAAAGGGAGGAATTACCCTAAAGGAACAGCCAATTAAAGGAAAAACCAAGTAAAATTAAAATCCAAACAGAAGTCAAAATGACCGGGAATACAAGTCACATCTCAATAATAACCCTGAATGTAAATGGCCTAAACTCATCAATCAAAAGACATAGACTGGCAGATTGGATTAAAAAGAAAGACCCAACAATATGCTGCCTTCAAGAGACTCATCTCATAGAAAAACATGCCCACAGATTAAAGATAAAAGGTTGGGAAAAAACATACCATGCACATGGACTTAGTAAAAAAGCAGGGATTTCCATCCTCATTTCAGATAAAGCAGACTTCAAGCCAAAGCTTGAAGGGATAAAGAAGGACATTCCATACTTCTTAAGGGAAGCATAAATCACCAAGACATAACAATCATAAATATTTATGCACCAAACAATGGCGCATCCATGTAGGTCAATCAGATCCTTCTCAATTCCAGGAACCAAATAGACCAAAACACAATAATACTGGGGGACTTTAACACTCCTCTCTCACCTTTGGACAGATCTTCCAAGCAAAAATTGAACAAAGAAACCATAGAACTCAGTGACATAATCACTAATTTAGACTTAACAACATATATAAAATATTCTATCCATCAAAAAGCGAATACACATTTTTCTCAGCAGCTCATGGATCCTTCTCTAAAATAGACCATATGTTATGCCACAAATCTACTCTTAGCAAATACAAAAAGATAGAGATACTACCTTTTATTCTATCAGATCATATTGGAATGAAATTAGAAATCAACAATAAAGTTAAAAACAGAAACTACTCCAACAACTGGAGATTAAATAATATGCTATTGAATGATGCATGGATAACAGAAGACATTAGGAGGGAAATGAAAAAATTCTTAGAGGTCAAAGAGAACAAAGATACAACATATCAAAATTTCTGGGATACTATGAAAGCAGTGCTAAGAGGAAAATTCACTGCATGGAGTACATTCAATAAAAGAATGAAAAGTCAACAAATCAATGACCTCACATTACAGTTGAAAGCCCTAGAAAAAGG
>JAJEJO010005109.1:680687-715101 GCA_020662805.1 Glaucomys volans | reverse complement strand
GGAAAGAATTCCCCCTGAGAACTGGAACAAGGCAGGGATGCCCTCTCTCTCCACTTTCTGTTCAACAATGTCCTTGAAACTCTCGCCAGAGCAATTAGACAGACCAAAGAAATTAGAGGAATGCGAATAGGAAAAGAAGAGCTCAAACTATCCCTATTTGCTAATGACATGATTCTTTATTTAGAAGACCCTAAAAATTCCACCAGAAAACTTCTGGACCTCATAAATGAACTCAGTAAAGTAACAGGATATAAAATTAATGCTCATAAATCTAATGCATTTTTATTTGTAAGTGATGCATCCTCTGAGAGAGAAATTAGGAAAACTACCCCATTCACAATAGCCTCAAGTAAAATAAAATACTTGGGACTCAATCTAACAAAAGAGGTGAAAGACCTCTACAATGAGAACTACAGAACACTAAAGAAAGAAATTAAAGAAAACCTTAGAAGATGGAAAGATCTCCCATGTTCTTGGATAGGCAGAATTAATATTGTCAAAATGGCCATACTACCAAAAGCGCTATACAAATTCAATGCAATTCCAATTAAAATCCCAACGATGAACCTCATAGAAATAGAGCAAGCAATCATGAAATTCATTTGGAGGAATAAGAGACCCAGAAGAGCTAAAGCAATCCTTAACAAGAAGAGCAAAGTACGGGGTATCACAATACCAGACCTTCAACTATATTACAGAGCAATAGTAACAAAAAAAGCATGGTATTGGCACCAAAATAGACAGGTAGATCAATGATACAGAATAGAGGACACTGAGAAAAACCCACATAAATACAGGTATCTCATACTTGACAAAGGAGCCAAAAACATACAATGGAGAAAAGATAGCCTCTTCAACAAATGGTGCTGGGAAAACTGGAAATCCATATGCAGCAAAATGAAACTAAACCCATTTCTCTCACCCTGTACAAAACTCAACTCAAAATGGATCAAGGACCTAGGAATTGGACCAGAGACCCTGCACATAAAAGAAGAGAAAACAGGTCCAATCTCCCATCATGTTGGCCTAGGAACAGATTTCCTTAACATGACTCCCAAAGCACAAGAAATAAAAGAGAGAATCAATGATTGGGATAGAGTCAAACCAAAAAGCTTTTTCTCAGCAAAGGAAACAATCAGCAATGTGCAGAGAGAGCCTTCAGAGTGGGAGAAAATCTTTGCCACACACACTTCAGATAGAGCACTAATCTCCAGAATCTACAAAGTACTCAAAAATATTTACGCCAAGAACACTAATAACCCAATCAATAAATGGGCCAAAGAAATGAACAGACATGTTATAGAGGAAGATCTACAAGCAATCAACAGATTTATGAAAAAATGTTCAACATCCCTAATTATAAGAGAAATGCAAATCAAAACCACCTTAAGATTTCTTCTTACCCCAATTTGAATGTCTTTTATTAAGAATATAGGCAACAACAGGTGTTGGCAAGGATGTGGGGAAAAGGTACCCTCATACATTGCTGGTGGGATTGCAAGTTGGTGCAGCTACTCTGGAAAGTGGTGTGGAGATTCCTTAGAAAACTTGGAATGGATCCACCATTTGACCCAGCTATCCCACTCCTTGGCCTATACCCAAAGGACTTAAAATCAGATTACTACAGCGATACAGCCACATCAATGTTCATAGCTGCTCAATTCACAATAACTAGATTGTGGAACAAACCTAGATGCCCTTCAATAGATGAATGGCTAAAGAAACTGTGGTATATATACACAATGGAATATTACTCAGCCATAAAGAAGAATAAAATTATGGCATTTGTAGGTAAATGGAGGATGTTGGAGACTGTCATGCTAAGTGAGATTAGCCAATCCCCAAAATCCAAAGGCTGAATGGTCTCTCTGATAAGTGAATGATGATGCATAATGCGAGGTGGAAGGCAGGCAAAAATGGAGGAAGGATAGATAGCATAGAGGGAAGGGAGGTGTGGATTCAGGGTGGTGGGGAAGAATAATAACAGAATGATACAGACATCATTTCCCTGTGTAGATGTGTGAATGCACAGTTGGTGTGACTCTACTTTGTGTACAACCAGCGAAACAATAGCTGTACTCCATTTGTGTTCAATGGATCAAAATTAAATGAATAAATAAAAGTAATACTAGTAAGCAAGAAAAATGAAAGAGCTAGAGCTATGTGTATTAATATGAACAAATATTATGTTGAATGACAAAAAGCATATTGCATACAGATACATAACATATGTAGTTTAAATCATGTAAAACTGTGTTCAGAATATATGTCTATGTAGTAAAAAATATAACATTATGGATGGAAATAATAAACAACAAAATCAGATAAACACAAACTTTAGGGAGTATAGGGAGAAATATACATAGAGAAATCTAAATATATTTGTCATGTCTTATTCATATTGGTGATTGGTACACAAAAATTTTTAATAGTAAATTTTTATACTTTTTTAGTAGATGATTTAGCAAAGGAACCCATACTAAATACATGCTAATTTGGAAGAAATACATTTGGATAAAACACTTTGTGGTGGAAATGCATTGAGAAAATACTGGAGTTTCAGAAGTATAAAATAATTTTTAACTGTTTGATCAGGCAGAAAGTATGAAGAATATAATGAATTAGAATGCCTTTTATTACAACTTCATAAACTTAAATTTTCTCTATTTTAACTTGAATTTCTTTGAAGCTTTCCATTCAGGGGAGTACAAAATAGAATAATATTGAGAGGACTAAGATATTATTATTTTTTTGGTTGGCATTGAATTTGAAATTTGAAGTATAGTATTGTTTACAATTATAATGATCCCAGAGATCACTTATTCCAGTTCTTCTATTCACTCCTTTTAGAGAAATCATGGCCATAGAACCATCCATCTACCCATGTACCCAACCATCTACCATGCATTCATCTATCCATGAATCCAATAAATGCCCCATATTGTGCCAATTGTTGGGTAAAGTGATTAAAAGAAACCATGGTCCCTTTCCTATAAGCATCTAAGAAAGGAATATAGGAACATAATATTAAATCACCAAAGGAGTAGAGATATATTCTGAATGCTTCGGAAGCACAGAACATGGGAATAATAATTTGGTCAGGGGAGGCAATTTTTATTTGCATTGACTGTAAAAAATATAAAACATTTCATTTAATGGAGCCAACATTCTTTTTGCTAATCTTTTAGACATATTTTTGACGTACCTCAAAGATATTTTTAAATTTTTGAACCATATAAGGTTTATTGAATTAACTGGGCAATAAGGTCCAATGGCATTCTGCCATTTAGAAGTGTTATGCTAAGTACAGATACCTAAATTTTACTAGGGTTGATATTCTTGAAGTTATTTCTTCGAGTCAGAAGTGGAATCAAATGAGACCTTTGTAAATCACTGTGTCAGATTTATAGAGAAGGGAAGCTTGTAAACCTGTCTCTTGTCATTAAATGTCCTTTGATTTTAGCTTACAGCCTGGTATATTGATGGTCTAACACATCAAAGAAATGTATGTGGATAGTGTTTTGGTCTCACTCAGTAAGAAATTCAGAGGGAGTGAAGAAGAGAGGACATCTTAGTTCTCAAATGCTGTCTTTAAAGCATTTTCACAAATAAAGTTTTTGTTGTTTAAGTGAGCAAATGAATATATACTCTGACTTCCACAGCAAATTTGGTGTAATAGAAAAGTGCAGGTCAAAAACTAAGGAGACATAAGCTCTCTCATCTTATTAGTTCTGTCACTTTGTGGCATTCAGCAAATCAATCAGCCATTCCAAAGGAATCATTAAGTATCTAGGTGTCTTTATCTGCTTTATCCTGTGGACATTTAACTACCCGATAGGCAGGGTTTCCTCTATATTTTGTACTTGAGAAAAAGTTTGATTATTGACTTTCAATTGAGTCCTTTCTAAGTCTCTCATTTGGTAGACTGTAGAGACTCTAAAATATCCTGTTAAATATTTTAAACAACCACCACTAACAAAAAGCTACCTACACAAAATTAACAGTACTTCCTTAATTTTATCATCATGACATGGCAAAATTTAAGGCCAGACAAAGATAGCAAGATATCAAGGAAGTTATTGGTGCAAAATCAATTAAGGCCTACACATCACAAATGAAAATGGGAGCAGAAGACAGGTGAACAACTTAAATGTGGCCAGGTCTTAGTTATGAGCCTTTCTAAATTCTCTCAGTAGTAATAATGAGGAAATGGATGAATGGCTACTGTGTGGTGGAATAAAGTTCTTTTCCTTACCCCTTCTAGACTCATGGCCAAGACCTCCATAATGAAAGACAGATTTCCAAGAGAAAAACTTACAAATCCATTTAGCATAAGCTCTAAGTGGCTCAGGAGCATTTATAAACAAATGAAAACCTGAAAAAAAATATTAAACATATATTTTTGAGCTAGGTTTGATGAACTTCAGGCAGTTGTAGAGAAGCATATTTGATCTAATGATGATAAACTGGAGAGAATTCAGCAAAGCCTGTTTATCCAGAATCTTCTGCGTCCATATGTCTTCAGAGAGAATGGTGGTATTTTCCTATTGGTATGAGGGGCACACAACTTCTATGAGGGTCTTATGACCTCTTTCAATGAAAGTCAGAGTCTAGGTTTCTGGCCTGCTTCAGGGGAAAAGGATCTAGGGAGTGGTGTGAGAGTAATCTACATGCTTCTGCAGTTTTCTCAAATTCCATTCAATTAAGATTGTGGTGTAGTGTATCCTGAAGCCTACTAGCCCATCAGTTCCAGTTATGAGTTTCCGGATGACTATCAGCACTTGCAGATCCACCGACAGTGGTTAAAGGACAAGCAGGTGAAAAGGTCGACAAACATCTCACTGAGGCCTGCTCCTTGAGTCTGTTCTCAGTGTTCTGGTTCGCCTTCAAGTCATAGAGACTCCTTACAACTCTTTAGTGTCCTAAAAGTCTGACTGATACACATACCCCTATCCCAATTTTTGTTATTCTTTTCTTCTCTATTTCCCTTCCATATTATTTACTAATGTGTTATGTTGACTGATGAAGCATTTTCCTCCTTTATCTAGAATGTAATCTCCCTGAGGACATCTGTCTTTATTTGGTCGCCATGATTATTTTAGTCAGGAAATATTTGTTGAATTAAATTTAATTAACTCTAGCCAGATGAAAATGGAAAGTTTTCATTTGGAATAGATTTTACTCCTGAGAAGAGAAAAGAATACAACAGAACAGTACATATCAAAAATTTTAAGCAACCTACATAAAACATGTTTGATATTTAATTTTTTTTCTTTTTTTCCAAATTTCATTTTTATAGTCTGCATTTTCATTCATTGTGTACAAATGGGGTACAACTTTTCATTTCTAGGGTTGTACACGATGTCGATTCACACCATTCGTGTAATCATACATGTACATCGGACACAGAAGTGTGACATAAGACACAGTTTTAAAGTATACGTGTTTCCAATGATGAGCATGTGAGGGGTATGTTAATTAACTTGATTTAATCATTTCAAAATGTATGCTCTTAGCAAAACATCACTTTGAACATTGTAAATATATACAACTTTTATTTTTCAATTATACTTTGATAAAGCTGGGATTTTTTTTTGTGGTACTGGGGATGCAACCTAGGGCCTTGCACGGGCTAGGCAAGTGCTCTACTTCTGAGCTACCTACCCATTCCAAAAATGTTATTTTTTAAAAAAATACAGATATTTCTAGTCTTTCTGCCTGACCTTACTCAAAGAAGAAAAAAATGTTGGGCTCCCTTTGCAATAGTTAAATAAGGTGTTTGGAATGAACCAGAGAATGAATGGAGGAAGATGAGGCTCAACTTTTTTTCCAGAATCCCGTAGGAGGAAACTCAGTAAAATAGGCTACCTCTGTTTTTCAGTCTATAGAATTCCACAGAGCAGGAAGAAATATAGCCCACTAGAGATGGTAGGAAAGGAATACGAGTCTTGCTTCTGGGGTTTATAACTTGAATCTGATTTCATGTTTGTACAACGTGTAGTTAAACAGTTTAGAGATGAGACCTTTTATTTGGAACTGTAGTTTGAACCCCGATCCTTGTGGTATGCTAACCATGTACTCTAACACTGAGTTACACTCCCAGCCCCTGAGAAATGAGACATATTAAACAATTACTATTCTGTTTGTTGGGATGTCATGGGTATACAATTCATACAGGCTCCAGTGAATAAAGTGCAAGTAAAATTTCCCAAGTCCCTCCTTCCCAAATGTTATCTTAGCAATTTTGTTTTTTAAACCCTTAACATTTAAACAAACTTCTTATTGTAAACCTTTCATACATAATCGTAAATATGGACATAATATTTTAAACATAGGAGTTATCAAACTGTATATATCATGGACAACTTTCTTCATTCAATAAAATATTATGGATACATCCATATCATTCATGTCAGTACATTCTGGCAAGCTTATTCTTTTTAATGACAATGTAACATTTCATGGTATGAATAGACTGAAATTTATTTAACAATTTCTGTATTGATGGACATGTGGTGTCTCTGTTTGTTATAATGAATAATATAATTATTATCCATATACATATTTTACCAATTATGCACTTATATCTATCCAAATGACTCACAAAACGTAGTCTAGTTTAAAATAGGAAGAAGGTTACTTAAGAGTAAATTTTATTTTCTTCCTGTTTTTTCCCAATGAATAAGTACAAATTCTAGTGATTTTCTTAAAAGAATTACTATAAAATGCTTTGAAACAATAAAAACACCATACAGTAATTGTATGATAAATTTAATGTGAACATAATGAAGACAGGCATTTATTTTAATTACACAAATTTTGGCAGATGTCCCTTCTGCTTTCATTTATCAATTAGTTACATTACTAATGATGGTGTTTTGAACAGAGCATAATTTAGTCTCATCAGCATCACTGAAAAAAATCAAAAGCAGAATTACTATTTTTAGTTATTTCTCATGTTATTTCTTTCTTTTGGCTTAAACAGAATATATTTAAACATTTAGATCATCTCTGAGTGTTGTAAATTTGGTCTTGTGTTATATATTAATGAAATACATTAAGAGATAGTGAAATACAGAAATTTCCCTTTTTTCTCCAGGTCTTGTTGCAGCTGGAGATATTCTAAGAGAGTTTCCAGATAGAATAAATTGAAGTTTGTTTTCTCAAGGCCTCAAATATTTTAACCATTTTAACAAAAGTGATCTTAATTCGACATTAGTTACCTCATACAGTATTAGTTTTCTATTCTGAGTAACCACATGCAAGGGCTTAAAAATATAATTTTTTTTTCTCTTAGTTTCTATGGTTCAGGAGTTCTAACATGGTTAGCTGAGTCCTTTTCTCAGGGTCTCACTGAAATGTCACTAATAGGGTAGTTAATGAGTAGGCCACTTTAGACTTTTGTCTTCTCATGTTTATCTTCTCAAACAACTCATACTAGACTTCATTTAATAATTTTCGCAAATGCAGGAACCATATTATGAATATTTATTCCTGTATTTTGCTATTACATAGAGTCCAATTCTATATCAGCTTTTTTTAAATGAAAATTTTATTGTTATACATAGTAGTTGGGTTCATCCCAATGTATCAGCTTTTGAGGTATGATGACAATCTCCTTTTCTGCCTTTGCTTTCTAATCTTCTCTTCAGCTTTGATTTCTAGAGACCTGCATTTCCTAGGCAGTTTATCATTAGATAAGTAAGCAATTCTTGTTCTAGGGCTGATGAGAGGGATCTTTCAAAACTTAGACTGCCCACTTCTTCTCTCAGTATTTCTACAAACCCTCAGAGTTGTTTTTTCCCCACTATTTCAAATCTTTTCCAGCAACAGAGTCAAGGTCAGCAAAATAAAATTACGCAGGGAATTCAAAGGGTGTCACCTGTCATTCACAAGCAGAAATTACTTCATCCAATGTTGTCATAAAACAGAATTATATTCCATAGAAGGCTCAATCATCAAATAAAATGACTCTAAGCTCATTGATGGGCAAGTAGGAAAGTAAATGCCAATAAATAAAAATGGTACACCATGATGTGGTATGCCATTTTTCAAGTACTAGCTTCATAAATAATTTTTAATGTATATATTACAGGGTTCCTTATTATTGGTGATATAAAAACCATATGCTCTGAAAATGGGAATTTCTGTTGGTTCAGCATTCCTGGAGATTAGATATAGAATTAATTTTTAAAATGTTCATAGGATTGGGGTATATCTCAATAGTGGCATCCATGATCAGCATACATGAGGCCCTGGGTTTGATTCCCAGCACCAAAAATGTCTATATCAATTAAGATGTTATTATGCTTTGATTGAATAATTCAACCTGGGCCTTTATACTAAGGAAATCATCATATACCCAAAGAAATTTATACAAGTGTTTCTTATTTATCATGAAAGAAAATAAAAGATGATGAAACTAAAATATCTAATCATATAGAATTAAATTATTATATGTTATAATGTTTAAAACATGTATTTAGAGACAATTTTGTGGTCATGGAGAAAGCTCATTATTTCACTAAATCAGTTATTTTTCAACAAGGGACAATTTTGTACCTCCTTTCCCCAAGGAGGCTTTAGGCAATGTCTGGAGACATTTTGGGTTGTCATAATAAAGGGGCAGAGGTGCTGCTGGCACTTAGTAGAGACCAAGGGCTCTGTTCAACATCCTACAATGCACAAAATAGTCCTGTTACCTGACCCAAGTTCATCTCACTGCCTAAAAGCCAATACCCAGGAGATGGGAGTTGATGGGAAAGAAATCAGGTTTATTCAAGGGCCAGCATGCTCGCAGATACAGGAGAGCTATTGTTCCCCAAGAAAACACCATGTTGTGGAGCTCAGATACACAAAGGGGCTTTTACAGGGAAGGAAATGTGATGCATGGGGAAATGGGCAGGAAGAGTACATTTTGGACAGGTTCTTCATTATCCAGGGCATGTTTTTTTTAAAAAAAATTCTACAATGAACATTATAGTCAGCTTTGACCCCCTGGGGCTAGTTCCTGCAAGTTTTTAGACAAACTTTACTTTTCTGCAAGTTAAACCTCACAATTATTTACATGATTTGTTTCTTGATGCACAGAAGTAATGAAAAAGGAGGGGTGTTACACATTCTGATGTTATTTAAAGGTCACCAGATTTCTGAGTTTTGTAAATCTAAAGAAAGTTTATTTAGCAGTTAACATCTTAATTATTTAGGTATGGGTTTCCCTTCTTTAGAATTTAGTTTAGAATGCAGGTAAAGGGAGGGCAAGTAACTTTGTTAAGAACAATTTCCAAAGGGTGGCCACAGCTACAGTTCCCCACACCAAAGAATTGTATAGCTCAACAGTTAATAGAGCAGTGTTGAGAAATGTTGCATTAACCAAAAAAGTATGCTAACTTAAAATATTATTCCAATATAGTGAAAAAGTCCCACCTATAGAGTTGCCTATCCATCTCTATAATATCTCTTTAAAAGATGAGGACCCCTCCACACTCTTTCCTATGAGATTGAGCAAAGAATACTACTTAACAAACAAGTTGGTACTCAAAGATCACTGATTTTGAATGAATGAGTAAATTCATGAAGGTTCCTGGTTAGCCTTTCTCACCACTCTACACCTGCTGTGTGTACATTCCCTTCTTCTTTCCCAGTACCTCCAAAATCTGTTTTAAGCTCCTGTTATTTTCTAGCCCTGACTCTTCTACATAATTCTATATATTCTGTGTTTTCATGTATCAACTTTAAGATTATATATGTAATTTTATGTGCTGTGTCTCTGAATGTGCTACTGCACAGTTTTCTCTGAATCCTTGCTGTTGAGGAATAACAACTCACATATTTTAGTATGTGATATTTGCCCTGTGCCTCACTTAATCTTGCTGGATGGTGAGTAAATCATAATACTCTTGGAAAGGAGTTTTCCCTCTACCCTTCTGAGTTCTATTCTGGGGCTCCTGTACCAAAGAAAGATTGATAGAAGAGCAAGTAAAAGTTTATTAATGTGTATGTCTCACATCCACATGGGGAATACCCAGAGAAAGGCTCAACCATAAAGAGGTGACTTAGAATTTGACTTTTGTAGTATTTTCAACTATCCCAAAGAGAGAAAGGTGTGGGAAGACAAATTATGGGAAGGTGATTAGGAGAAGCACAGTAAACAAGAGGAAGTTTCTTTTGCAGATTAGCCTGTAAATCTCCTGCCCTTTAGTCTTCCTTTTCCTTGTTTACAGAGGGATACCCACTTAGAAATGGAGATTTCTCTTATAAATGTAAATTTTCCTTAAAGAGGTGACTTTTACTCTGTTCTGAGAGGTTCTCCTGTGTCTGCTGTTTCTCAAAATAATCAGCTCAAAATAATCCTTATGCAAAAGGGGCATATTTTTGTCTCCTACAATATTCATTTAAGAGAGAAGAAAAATGAGAAATAGATGAAATTCACCAATTAGGAAGATATGGAGACTGCGATGGCCAAATGGAGGGCTACAATTAGGAAAACAAACACAAGCAAACAAATAAAAAATGAAAGAGAAATTAATCCCATTTGTGATTGCCAGAGACCAAAGACATGTTATTATTTTTTTCTTTATTTTTCAACTCAAAAATTATTTCATATTTTATAATAAGAATAAATGTGATAAGGATATTTTCTTTTAAAAATTCATTATAAAATGTATGTATTTTCATGTACTTCTTGTTGCATCATGCCATGTATTGAAACGTGTGTGTGTGGTATTAGGGATTGAACCCAGGGTGCTCTACCACTGAGCTATATCCATAGCCCTTTTCTTTTCTTATTTTGAGACAGGCTGTCACTAAATTGCCCAGACTGGCCTCCAACTTGTGATCCTCCTGCCCCAGCCTCCAAAATAGCTCGGATTACAGACATGTGCCACAACCTCTGGCTGGAAGAATATTTTTGTTCCCTCAAAACTTCACAGTCTAACATAGATTTATTGTAAATTCATATGTGTTGAGCTGCCAGATTTGCCAGATTTCACAAAAATTTATTTTAATCTAGTTTGTTACTAATATTCTTATACTCAGAAAGAGAAAAACAGTTTTTATCTGCAAGCATTTAGAATAAGCAAATAAACCCCCTTGTCTTTTATACCCTTACATTTTTTTAATTAACAAAATAAAGTTTGATTTAAATTCAGGGCTCAGGATGAAGCTCAATGGTAGAGTACTTTTCTAGCATGTGCAAGGCCCTGGGCTTGATGCCCAGCACTGCAAAAAAGTAAATAAAATCCAAAGAGTGCAATCATGGGCATAAAGTACAATTCTACTTCCCTGCCCTCCCCCTATCCACCGTGCTGTGTGCTGTGCTGTCAGGACTCTACTGTTTTCATACAACCTCTGAGTCTACACACAAATGTGCGCAAACACACACAGGCACACGTACACACTGAAGTTTTCTGGTTTTTGGTGGTGGTGATTAATGGAATCTTCATTTTACTGAATGATTTTCATGGTTTGTCTTTCTCAACACATAGAAATCTATTTCACTTTTTGATGCTTTATTGCATTTTAAAATATATACATAAGAAAATTAGCTCTTAATATACATTGTTTCAGTGAGATATAATCATTACTTTTATGAATGAGTCTTCCCTTTCAAGAACACCATCAGTGTCTCCTTTAATTAGTCTTTAAAATGACACTTTAATGATGTAATGATATTCCTATAGTTTCTTCACATTTTTGTTAAGTTTATTCATGAGGTTTGTAGAAATTGTTTATTTTCTTCATGCAGGTTGGCTAATATTGATTGTAAGGTTATTTGTTAATCAAAACTACAGAATGAAATTTGTTAATACTTGACTTTGTAATTTTGTGTAGGCAGTAATAAGTGAGAGGGATTAGTAATGCACCTTATTTTGTGCTGTTTTCAGAGAATGTTGTCTTAGTGTTAAAGGGGAAGAAACATTTTCATCTTTGACTATATTGTGAACTACTTTAAATAATAGAATTATATGATTTTTTGTGTTTCTTAGTAGTTCTCTAGAAAATCATTTTTGCCTTTGTGGGGTTGATTTTGACTACCTTTTAAAATTCTTCTATGTTTATTATTAAATTCACATTATTTGCATCTACTTTATTTTATTTTAAAATTATTAGTTTTATAGAAAACTTATCAGTTCATTTAGATTTCCAGATCTATCAATACCACATATAGTTTAAAAATGAACTTACATTTGTTTTAATGAAGGCATTTGAATTCTACCCAGATGATTAATTATGGTGTTTGTGTTGGTGGTATTGATAACTATTTATATCATAGTGGTATTTTAATAAGCACCACATACTATCAGGTCTCATTTTAATTAGAGACTAATTAAAGATCAGGATGAATGACTGTTATTCCCTGTACTTTATACATATCTAGCTGGAAGGAACCCTGGAACATTCTACAATGTTGCACCTCATTCTAAGATGTATATATATATTTGCTAGTCCAAAAGCAATTGGTTGGAGTTCTTAGCTGTTTTTTACCTGATTGTGAGCTTGGAAGTTTCACCTTTGAATGCATCTTTGTGCATCCTTGAATGGTTTGTGGCAGAAATTATAATTTGACCATCTCTTTTTTCCAGGTATTATCCTATGTACTTTACATATAAAATCATGGACACTATATAGATAATAAAATACAGATTTAGGAGGGTATTGCATTTGTTTAACATTTCAGGGTTGGAGTTTGAACCAAATTCTGTGGTCAACAGGAAAATTCATGACATAGTACCACATCCCTGGAATAGAATTGTGATAGAATTTTCCAGGTATGTAGATAAATCAGTATAGTCCCAGAATATGCTTTTCTGGGCCTATTTAAAGTCTAAGACATTTGGTCAGAAAATATGTCCAATGTGTGACTTACTAGGCAGGTATCTTTTCCTAGAGGAGAATAAAAGTATTTTGTTACTGGAAATAATTGTATGTGAAACTTAAGCATTGCTGATAATCAAAATAAGGTTTAGAAGAACAAAAAATAAGGAATACCAAGGTTAACCTATACAGGAATAAAATAATAAATCGTCTACCATATTAGGTAATTGTTCCTGGTGTTCATTTAAAAAAAAAAGGAGACAGATTATGGGTATTATTGACAATATATCAATATGTCCTGGGGAATTTTATGGTAGGCTTCATATATTAACTAGTTGAGCCCCCAAACCACTAAGATATTAATTTTGGTAAATTAATATATAACTGTTGTTAATAAAGATTACTAAAAATTTGTGTTTTTTAACAATCTGGGGCTAATTTATGAAGGAAGGAATATGGTCGAACCCTTTGTGTTCACAATAAGTACATAGAATCCATATGATTTTTAAATGTCAGTGTGCATAATTAATTATGTCTATTTACTAAAGGGAGAAAAGATAGTTAATATGAAAATAGAATAATTAGGCTTCTCTGGTGTGTTAAAAGACATAAAGATTCCTATTTGCAAATACTATTGAATTTTAAATCATCCCCAGTTAGCGAATTGAGTGAGTGTTGTGGCTTTTAAAAAGCCAGTGAATACTAGAAGGAAATAAATCATTAAGCCTTTAAACAGATTTCTGTATGGTTCCAGGTACTCTGATTTATTCCTTTCAAACAGAGCTATCCCTGGTCTGGTTTAAGTGCTGAGCCACTCTAAGAAATGCACAGTGACACAGGGTAGAAGAAGGGAAGAAAAGGAGTGTGTGTCTTTAGCCAACACCAGTTACAATATCATATTCTCATCAAGGACTTATTTGGAACCTATAACAGTTCCATTGAAAGGATTAGGTGGCCTGACAGCCTAGCTACTTGGAATAGGCCTGGCTGCCTGATGGCTGTATTTCTCCTTTCTCTCATTTCACATCCATGTCAAACCTTGAGTCTACATATTGAAAGTGAATATCTCTTCTGGCTTCATGTATTGCTGTAGCAGTGTACCTACTGTGTCTGCTTTCATTTCTGCTTTTGGTTTGATGGTTCAAGGCTACATTTAATGGTTATTTTGAACAAAACATTCCCTAAATACCAATATTCTAGGAGTAGATGGGGACATAGACACACCTTATGGTTTGCTTATGGTTCTTATTTTTTAGGGAAGGGTCTTTTTTCATCAAAGTAATTTAACATGTATATTTTTAGTAATCCAAATCGATACCGTGGGATTATGTGAGAGGTTATTTATTTTTCATTATATATAAATCTCACTTATGCTGTATTTCTAGCCATTTAAGGTGCAGAAATTCACTATTGTTCAAACATTTAAATCTAACTCCATTCCTCTCCTGTAAACTATATCATGTCACAGCCATTGGGTTAAACTGTGAGCTATTTGATGTGTTTCAGAATCTTAAATCATTTGGTTGGGGCCCAAGATTAACCTTCTAGATAACAGTATCATGCAGTGAATTAAATTTCAGTACGTTTCCAATTTTGTTTCTTTCCCCTGCTATTTTTATTAACTTAAATAAATTAAATTTTCTTCCAAAGAAAAACACCCACCCCAGATCCTTCTTTTAGATTGTCTGTTCAAGTCATTTTCTGTTCCTGAAATTTACACTATGTAGTTTCAGGATCTTTATCCATGTGTAGGAGCAAAAGGATGAGGCACTGATACCAGATTTGAAGGGGTGTTACCTAGGAAACAAATCCAATTCTAAGACTGTGTGTTTCTGTAATCTTCCATTGTTGGAGCTCAACCCTTGAAATTTAATTTCCCAGGAACATATCTTTTGGTGAGCATGGTGTGCACAAAAACAATTGAAAGGATCAATTAAGCAAATATATTTGAATATCCAGCATTACTTTTCTGCCATTTTCCCTTTAAACAACTTGAGTTCTGCTTGCCCTTTAAAAAAATGTAGCTACTCTGGTCGTGCTTGTAGGGAAGGAAGAATTTAATTACAGAACATGTAGGTTTTTGAGTGTTTGAAATATTTATGAGGAGTAAAATATGAAATTCACTTATTCTAGGTCATGTAGATTTCCAAAATAATGTTTTATTTTATGTTTTTTAAAAATATTCTGGATAATAATTATTAACAGAAATGGTATATTATAGGCATTATTTGGGGTGACTACTGTAAAAGTCAAACTATAATTCCTATGGATTATACTCCAGATACCTAAAAATAGAACAAAAAAAAAATAAAACACAAGCACAGAAACAGCCCCAAGACATTAAAGAAGCATTGAACTCCATGATAGGTTTATTGCACAGTGAACTCCTTTCATGTAAGAAGGCCAGAAGATGGCCACAACATCCTTGACCCTCCCTCCTCCATTGGCTTGCAGACATTATTCAGGTCCTAGAAATGCCCATGACTGGGCTAGGGTTGTGGCTCAGTGAAAGAGTGCTTGCCTCACATGCATGGGGCACTGGGTTGGATCCTCAGCACCACATAAAAAAATAAAGACATTGTGTCCATCTACAACTAAAAAATCAAAAAAAAAAGAAATGCCCATGACCACTCAGGGCTGTCACTGATCACTCCTTATGGCCTCAGTCACCTAAAGTCAAGCACTAAATTGATATATTTCAGATGTAAATAACTTGTGTTTCCACAGGTTTGGTTAAGTATTTATATGCCCAATTTGCTGATCTGATGATACATCATGGTTTATCTTTCCCTCTCCTTTTCACAGTACATGACTATTGTAGGCAGAATAATGCCTTCCCACAAGATATTCCTGTCCTTATCCCAGAACCTGAGTATGTTACCTCACATGCCAGAACCACTCTGAAGTTGTGATTAAGGATCTTGGGGTGGGGAGATCATGTTGAATTGTCTAGGTGGGCCCAGTGCTATCGTAAGGGCCCTTATAAGAGTGAGGCAACAAGGTCAATGACAAAGAACATGTAAGGACATAGGGATGGAAATAGAAGTGGAGGAAGCTGGACAGTGATTTGAAGATGCTACACTGCTGACTTTGAAGATAGAGAGAAAATGACCCAAGGAATGCTGATGGCCTCTGGAGGCTAGAAAAGATAATGAAGCGGATTCTCCCCCAGAGCCTCAAGTGGAAACAATACCATTGGCACCTTGGATTAAGACCAGTGAGACACATTTCAGACTCTGGACTTCAAAACTGTAAGAAAATAAGTCTCGCTCATAACCCGCATGGGGAGGGAGTAGGTAACCATCAGAGGTGTGGGCCGGCTGGAAATATAAGCTAGGAAGTAATATTAAGAAATAAATATAAAAATGCAGGGAATTAATTAAGCAGGAGCTTGACTGTGGAAAAGACCTGATGGGTCTCATCCTAACAAAGCATAAAGCCCACAGAGGATTTATTTGTAGTGGAACACATTGAAGGGATTCAGTAAGGAGCTTCTTCAGGAAAACAGGATAATAGTGGGGAAAACAGGTCATTTGGGGCTTGGCAAGTTAAGCCCATCTCTGGGTGGCTGCATTTGAACCTAGGACTGTGATCTAAGGCGGGGCACCATCAAGATCTGGGCTTTATTGAACTGGAGAATTTCACCTGGTAGTTCCCAGAAAGACAGCCTCCCTGCCTTATAATGGCTCAAACAAATCCATAGTTCATATATAGCTTCCAACAAATTAGCATTGCTTTAAGTTAGTGTTGCTTCACCAGAAACTTCCTGAATTACTAAGTTTTTGGTAATTGTTATAGCAGAAATAGGAAACAAATACGATGACAATTTTATTTTCAAAATGGAAACTTTTTCTGATTAAAACAGTAACAAGCTCAGATGATGATGATGATGATGATGATGATGATGATGATGATGATGATTTTGGTGCTGAAGATCAAACCTGGGACCTCACAAGTGGTAGGCATGTGCTCTATCATTCAGCTTCACCCCTAGCTCTACCAGCTGAGATTTAAAAGTATAAACGGAGGAAGGAAAACCTCATTTAAAGAATATAATAGCCCTATTGACAACTTAACAACTTTTCTGTGTCAGTACTTTCTGACCCTCAACGCATCCCCTTTCCCTTTGCTCTCTTACTGCCAGTCTAATGAATGCATTATGCTATAGTGTGTTTTAGTTAAACTATGGAACTAGGCTACTTACTTTTCTAGTTTTCCCACTTAAGAGTAAGCTGTTTGAGATTGATTTTATTCTTGGATTCTAACTATTTTTTTTTTTTTTTTGCAGTACTAGGTGTCAAACTCAGGTCTTTGCAAATGCTAGACAAGTGCTCTAGCACTAAACTACATCCCCAGTCCTGAGCAAAATTCTCAGCACAGAGTAGTTAAATAATCAATAATTGCTGAACTTGCTGGTTAGTTGACGAGTAGTTGAACTTCTATTGAAACAACACTGTAATGTTTAGTGAATATTTGTTGAGTTTCTACTATATATTAGACTCAATTCTAGGCAAAAGAGGATAAAGTCCTTGTTCTTGAGGTTCTTATATCTATAAGGGATACATAGACAATAAACAGATAGAGAAGACAAATAAATATGTAGTACACTCTTCCCAGCAGTGATCTGTGCTTTGAAGAAGAAAAAAATGCATGCCGAATGAAGTGTATTAGATTGGTGCTATTTATGGAAGGAGGCAGGGAAGGCTGCCCCAGGATGGTGACATTTGATTAGAACCTGAAGGAAATGAGGGACTAAGCAATATCACCATCTCACTGAAAAGAAAGGGTCCTGAGCCAGGAAGATGCTTGATTGATTCAACAAAATACAAAGATGCCTGAGGAAGGAGGTCTTCCAAATAAGAGGAAGACTGGTAGCAGTGAGGTTGAAGAGTAAATTAGTTCAGTCATGGGGGCCACAGTTAGGCTTTGGACTTTTACCCTAGGTGTGGTAGGAAACTTTAGGAGGAGGCATGATGTGACAGCATAAAAGTATCTCTCTTGCTATATTGAGATTAGATTTCAGTTGGCAAGAGTGGATGAAGAGGGAATAGGAATCTAGGCAAGGTGGGATGGCAGCTTAGATCCCACTTGTCATGGCAGAGGTGATATATTTCCATGAAAGTTCCAATAGGATTTTCTTGTGGATTGGATGAGATATATGGGATATGAATCTAGAGTTCTGAAAAGAGGTCCCGGCTAGAGATATCAATTTTGAAAAGGTAAGTGGATAGAAGGTATTTCAACACTGGAGGCTTGATGAACTCACCTAAGGGGTGAGCGTGTAGCCCAGAGTGCCACAATATTTTGAGGTATAAGAGACTGAGAGGGATCCTCAGTGAGGGGGCAAGAGAACTGAGAGAGGTATCCCCAAAGTACACAAAAAAATAATTTGAAGGGGCATTTTAAGGAGAAATCAGCATGCCAAATATGTGGATAAAATGACAAGGAAGTTTCAATCATGAGAATTGACCTCACGGAATATTCTGAACCTTGTATGAGCAGTCGGATAGGCTGATAAAGACAAAGGCCTGATTGCAGATACGTCCAGAGAGAATGGGAAGGCACAAAGTGGAGACTGTGAATTGTAGGCAAAGCTTTCTAGGAATTTTGTTTATTTGTTTGTTTTGTTTGTTTGTTTGTTTATGGAACTGGGGATTGAACTCAGGGGCACTTGGACACTGAACCACATCCCCAGCCCTATTTTGTATTTTATTTAGAGACAGGATCTCACTGAGTTGCTTAGCACATTGCCCGTGCTGAGGCTGGCTTTGAACCTGTGATCCTCCCGTCTCAGCCTCCCAAGCCGCTGGGATTACAGCGTGCACCACCACGCCTGGCTTCTTTCTGGGAATTTTGTTGTAAACCTGAAGAAATGGAATATGAGCTAGGGGAAAATGTGGGACCAATGGAAGACTTTAAATTCTTAATAAAGGAGGTATTACAGAATGTTGAATGAAGCTAGTAGTGGTCTGTGTGTATTGATCAGAGAGTGAGAAATTGAAGATGCAAGCAAGATGAGAGACTTTCCTTAAGTGATGAGCTTTACTGTACAAGAGGAGGGTTGGTGTACAGCCAGCAGGTGAAGAGCTTGGCCATGTAAGTGGTGAGTGGACAGCTCACTTTTTAAAACAAATAACCGGGATATATATTTTAGCAAGGGATTGTGGGTGTGTGGGTGTGTGTGCTCATATGCATGTCTGGTGTAGGAGACTGAATCCAGGATCATGCACATGCTAGGCAAGTGCTCTACCACTGAACTTTACAACCAGCCCCTTAACAAATGATTTTATGTCATTTCTTAGTGGGAGGCATTTGAAGAAATGGGGTCTTGATGCCAAAAGTGTTTTTAAATAGATTTTTGTTTTGTCTTGCTTTGTTTTGTTTTGTTTTGTTTTGTTTTAGGAAATTTGATGGTTTCAAGGGTACAGTAAGATAGGACATATTTTAAAACCTGTATTTTCACAGAAAACACACATAGACAATTATCTAATCAAGTGGTTGTATTAGATATATTTGGATTATTTAAGTCACTTATTAGAACATATATCAAGGCTCTTCTTCACTTCTCCAACCTAGTGTACTTCAGTCAGCTTTAAACAGAAAATTGTGCACTAGCTGTGGACTGTACTACTAAAGCAGGTCATATAAATCAAGGATGGGAGAGGATGAGCACACAGGGCTAGTTCATTGTAGGGCCCTCCTCTCTACTGGGAGAAAAATAGTTCCAATGAGAGTGAAAAAAATAGCTTCAATATCAGTGAATCAGCATCATTGTATATAAAAGATGACCCTTGTATACAGAAAAATGTATATATTGTGGAAATGATATTTTCAATGTAATGAAGCAGCCTTTTCAAAAATGAGCTACAGTTGAACTAAATCATTTAAAGTGCAAGCCTTAGAGCTTCTTGAACATTTGCATTGCAAAGCCCTGTTTCATCACAGCAGTTCTGCAGCTGTATTGGTTATTACACTCTTTCAGGGAATGTGCCCTTCAGACTTATTTTGGATTGCCAAATCTTTGTCTTAGAAAGATATCTGATAGCATTTATGAAAGAGAGGTTAAAGTATTCACATATTGCAGGAGACAATGAGAGGATTGATTTACTTGCCCAAAGTGTATAAATAGTGCTGATTTGAGTGGGTCTGTGTGTATTGATCAGATCCAGTCAAGATATTCCTTTGGGGGCAACTTGATCTTTCCCTCCATCATTCCTTGAGTCTTTCCCTACCTTTCTATTTCTCTTCCCTATTCCCCTCTTCTCTTTTACCTCACATATGTGCCCTCTTCCTCCTTTCCACTCTCTCTCTCTCTTCCACTCCCTCTCCTACTTCCCCTTGGTAAATCACATGTATACCAGAGGATACCTTGAAGATCAGTGGAAATGGTCTCACTAAGGTTGCATGCCACCCAAATCAAAGCATCTGGTAAACAACTAATTTCTTTGTAGTGCTTAGAACATTATAAACCATTTTTGCACAAATTCTCCTTTAAAATTTTGAATGATACTGTGAGATTTGTATTTACTCTTGTTAGCCTATGATTTCATTAATTGGGCCTTGGAGAGAACAAGGAGCATAGGAGCTTTCCAAGGTTGCACAGATGGCAAGTGGCAAGACTAAGGAAACCTGGGTTGCGTGACTGCAAGACTCTTGCCCTAATGCTGCATAATCTGTGCCCCTGCTTGCCTCTTTGTTAGTGAAGGCAAACAGATACAAGTATGGGGCTATTGCAGCCTGACAAGTCTCCTGTGCCCTTTCTCCACCATCTTTTTCCTCTAAGATGATATAAACATTTCTAAAGCTCCAATTCCACCCTTATCAGCAAAGGAGAGACCAAGAACAGGCAGGCAAACATGTGGCCATACCAATAAGTAACTTTATGAGGAAATGGGCTTCCATGACACACTCAGTCCCTGGTAAACCTCAAACTCCTAAGTATTTTGAAAAATGTAAGTTTCCCACCATACTGAATATCATTCTTATTAGATTTTTATCATGTTTCATACCAATGTCCCTTTCAACTTCTACTCAGGAATGTAACATTTCTGTTTCTTTTCCAGAGACTGTTGTTGGAACTAAAGCTGTTTTTTATTCAACTTATCTTGAAATGCACCCTTGTATTAACAGAGGTGCAATTGCGAGATTCTTTACTCACCATGAAATATATTGCTACTGCATTCTTTTCCATTTCCATCTCTGTTCCAATTCATAAAGCTTTTATCTCGGGTTACAGCAATTATTTTGTCACCCATACCCTATAGTGCTCACTATAATTAGGTGTACAGTCAAATAACATGGCTTTATGGACTATGTAATTAATCATGCCTGGTTGCGTGAATTCCCTAGCATCCAACAATGTGGGACTGACACTAGCCCAACCTCCTGCCTGATTTCTTGCCCTAAGTGCTATGTAATTCAAAGAGCATTTACAGAAAAGGTTGTGGTCAGCTGAAAATATGGACAATAGAAATAATAGCTATTGGAGTGGTTTTGTAATGCTGAAATATATTTTTATTATGAGATTCTTTCATGCATTTCAGATACAGAGCCCATTTCAATAAACACACATATACCCATTTTTTAAATTATGGGTTATTTTTAAAATCATGGTTATTTTTGTTTGCTACAGGTATTTCTTTTTAAAACAATAAATAAAATATTACAGATGCAGATAGAGGTCTTTACCCTATTCCATTTTCTTCCTCTGCAGAAATACTAGAATCCTGAATGTGTATTTTCCTATCCATATTTGTATACTTTGGTTCTCTATTTATATCTCCCAACACTGTAAATTATATTATTTATGATGTTTTTTAGAACATAAGTAGTTCCATATTGTATTCTTTTGTACTATGTCTATTTTTTAAAAAAAATTCAAACTCATTGTATAAATATACCATAGTTTATTCATGTAGTCACTTTTTTATTTTATTCTGTGCTGGGAGTTGAATCCATGTCCTCACGCATGCTAGGGCTACCACTGAGCTATATCCCCAGCCAATGCACTCACTTCTTAGTGGACTTTCACATTGCTCCCAGTTTTGGTTAATATGCACAGCATTCCAGTGAATATTCTTGCACATCTTCCTTGCCCACATGTACGAGAATTTTTCTAAACTCAGGGTCTACAAACTTTGTGATGGGGCTAGATAATATTTTCAGCTTTGCAGTCTAAAAGGCCTCTCTGACAACTACTAATCTTTGCATAATAGCATGAAAGCAGTCATAGACAATATGTAAATAGATGGGTATGGCTTCGTGCCAGTGAAACTGTATTTATTTGAATTTCACATCATTTTGACATGTCATTATGACTCTTGATTTTTTCCTCTCAGCTTTTAAAAGGGAAAATTATTACTACCTCATGGTCACACAACTATCACTGGTCCTGATTCAGCCTACAGCCATGATTTGCTGACCCTTACTCTAGGGTTTATACCCCGAAGTGGCATTACTGTACCAAATGGTATGGTAATGTTACTCCATCACTACTAGATAAGACCAGATTACTCTCCGAAATCAATGTAATTATTTTTATGTTCCTACTCACATTTTCCAGTAGCCTCACTTAACCTTGGTATAGTCAGTTTCTAATCTGAGGTGTGTGCAATGATGTCTTATTGTTGTTTTAATAACGGTTTTCTACAAATCAGCAATTTCTTCTTTCTAGTCCTTCAGAATTAGCAGACAATATTTCATATGTTCATTAGCTGCTTGTTTTCACTGTTCTATTGATTTGCCTGTTTCCTTTTTGGGGTTTTATTGGTATGTTTGCTTTTGTTTTCTTCCCAATTTATAGACTCTTATTATATAATTTAGCTACTAATCTTTTGGCAGATATCAATACTACATTGTTTTCATCTTGGGTTCAGGGCATGTCTTTGATGTACTGGAATAGTTTGTCTAACTCATCAATATTTTATTAATGGTCATGATTTTTATAAAATAAATTTCCAGATTAAAATGTTACGTAATCTAAAGTCATTGATATGTATTTAAAAGACTAACACCACTACTCCAGTTCCTACTCCAAAATTGAGGAGGAGCCAACCTTGTCTCAGGTGAGCCCTCTCTTAATTTTAGTGGCATCTTTCCTCCAGCCCTGTCTCTTGGCACTGCCCCTGCATCCCATGCTTCTTTGCTTTCTCTTGTGAATCCTATTAAATCCTGCCCCCAAGTTTCCCACTTCAATGCAGTTTTCTAATATCTGTTTAGGATTTTTTTTTAAGAAAAGGAGATCAATATCTCAATATAATGGGATAATTGACTGATATAAAATTTTAGGTGTCAGTCAGTAAAATAAGAGGATTTTCTTGACTCCCTGAAATCAAGCCAGTTAGACTGCAGTAGACCTGACTTACCACTGCAAGATAAATGAGATTATTACTTCAACACCACATGTTATTGATTCAACATATGGTTCTTATATTCTATTAATGAAATTTGAGATAATAAGAATGCGTGAGTGTTCCAAAATGTATTACATGTTTTGCTAGCTTTTCTCCAGTAACAGAAGATTGAAAATACATTTGCTCAGCATGGTTCTTGCACCACGTCGAGTGACATAATTAAGATAATCTCTTTTATCCTATAATTCTTATAACAACATTCAGAGATATTTCCCCCAAATGCTTTAAATTACGGTGTTTCCAAAGAGAAGCACAGTGTTTATAAAGGGAAAAAGGATCTTTCAGTTTGTGTGGGAAGAGGGTTGTAATCAGTAATAAAGAAACTGAAGAGCAATAAGCTTGCAGGCAGCAGAAGGCAATTTCCTTGGCCACATCATGTCAGAAACTGGAGAAAGGGTGGATCTGATGCTTATGCAGGCTATGATTCAAATGCACCCTTGAGCCCAGTGATTGAGAATGGATGTGACCTGGAGGCAGTCCATAACTTTTCCTGGGCATAAAATGAACAAACTGATGCCTCACTTTCATCTTCTAGATCAGAAATTATTATTTTTATGTGCCTGTGTTTATCAAGCATGTCTGAGATGTGCCAGAGATCAAAACAGGTAATGTTTTGATCAGAGAGGAGGATCATTGAGCCAATTCTACCATCAGCACTACCCAAATCTGGGAGGACAGGCTACTGCCCAAAAACTAAGAGGCTGCTACCTGGAGGTTTCTAAAAAGGGAAAATGAATGGTGATGGAGAAACATGGGAAGAATCTGAAGACACTTTTAAGAGAACTCTAGAAGGAATTTTCTTCCTGTCCACAAGAAAAGAATAATGATACAACTCAGCACCAAACAGTAGAGATAAGAAAGAATTCTGGAGGTGGGGGAACAGATCTAAACAGATTCCTCCTGCTCTTTGTTCAAGGATATTCTGAACGTAATCAGGAAACCTCAGGGAAAGAGTGCACAGAGGTATCCAGTCCGAATCCTATAACAAAAAGAGAAGGACAGACCATGGAGCAGCCTGGATGGCAAGGTCTGAACAAGATATAGATGTTCATGGTAAAAATCTCCACATGAAATCCAAGGAAGAAAGGAAACTCTGTACAGTGAATTTTAGAACTTAGCAATGGAACCTTTAGGCCTTTTCTAGATTTAATGTCTCTTATTATCAGTTTCACAGTGGTGGTGGGGTTTATGACAATGGTGGTGGTAATGACCCCCAAGGAGGAGTAGAAAACACAGTGCTAGCAGTGATGAGATTTTTAATAGAAGGCAGCCTTACCTCAAAAGATATGTTCTGTATTATATGACCTGGAGATGGTCAAAATGGCTATTATTAGATAACCACACCACCAGTGCTTTCTTTCTTCCTTTGGTGCTAGGACTCAAACCCAGGATCTTATACATACTACACAAGTGTTCTACCACTAAGCTAAACCCCCAGGCCTACTTTCGTACCTTTCATACCATATAACATGCCATTGTTAAGAAGTGAGGAGAGGAAAGCAAAGTAAGTACCTGACCACTGTGGACCCTCATATTAAAGAGAAGAAAGATAAAGAAACATAATAACAGTATACTGGGACAAATGTTGTCCCAGTATACAGGAGTCTACTGTTGGACCTTAGTCCTAAAATTTTTCTGTGCCAAATAAATTTCATGATTGCTTTTTCTAGTTCTATGAATGATGTCATTGGGATTTTATTATTTTCTATTATAGCTTTAAAATATTTTTATTAATCATAAGATGGAATTTTCCAAATTTTTAAATTTTCATATAACCTTGTAAGTATCCATAATTATATCAGGTGTTCAAAGGCTATTATCTAAATCATGAAATGATTTTAACTATAAAAACAAAAGTTTGATTACGTATTTATTTTCTGCCTCTAGGTAATATACTTATATGTATATTTTTTCTTTTTTTTTCTTTTTTTTCTTTTTTTTAATCATTTAATTTTGATCCATTGAACACAAATGGAGTACAGCTGTTGTTTCTCTGGTTGTACACAAAGTAGAGTCACACCATCTGTGCATTCAAACATGTACACAGGGCAATGATGTCTGTCTCATTCTGTTATTATTCTTACCCCCCAACCTCAACCCCACCCTTCCCTTCCCTCTATGCTCTCTACCCTTTCTCCATTCTTGCCTCCCTTCCACCCCGCATTATGCATCATCATTCACTTATCAGAGAGACCATTCGGCCCTTGGATTTTTGGGATTGGCTAATCTCACTTAGCATGACAGTTTCCAACATCATCCATTTACCTACAAATGCCATAATTTTATTCTTCTTTATGGCTGAGTAATATTACATTGTGTATATATACCACAGTTTCTTTATCCATTCATCCATTGAAGGGTATCTAGGTTGGTCCCACAATCTAACTCTTGTGAATTGAGCAGCTATGAACATGATGTGGCTGCATCACTCTAGTAATCTGATTTTAAGTCATTTGGGTATAGGCCAAGGAGTAGGATAGCTGGGTCAAATGGTGGATCCATTCCAAGATTTCTAAGGAATCTCCACACTGCTTTCCAGAGTGGCTGCATCAACTTGCAATCCCACCTGCAACGTATGAGTGTACTCTTTTCCCCACATCCTAGCCAACACCTGTCTTTGCCTGTATTCTTAATAAAATACATTCTAATTGGGGTAAGATGAAATCTTAAGATGGTTTTGATTTGCATTTCTCTTATAGCTAGGGATGTTGAACACTTTTTCATATATCTGTAGATTGCTTGTAGATCTTCCTCTGTAACGTGTCTGTTCATTTCCTTGGCCCATTTATTAATTGGGTTATTAGTATTCTTGGTGTAAAGATTATTGAGCACTTTGTAGATTTGGGAGATTAGTGCTCTATCTAAAGTGTGTGTAGCAAAGATTTTCTCCCACTCTGAAGGCTCTCTCTTCACATTGCTGATTGTTTCATTTGCTGAGAAAAAGCTTTTTAGTTTGACTCTATCCCAATCATTGATTCCTGTTTTTATTTCTTGCACTTTGGGAGTCATGTTAAGGAAATATGGTCCTAGGCCAACATGATGGAGATTTGGACCTATTTTGTCTTCTATTAGGTGCAGGGTCTCTGGTCTAATTTCTAGGTCCTTATTCCATTTTGAGTTGAGTTTTGTACAGGGTGAGAGATATGGGTTTAGTTTCATTTTGCTGCATATGGATTTCCAGTTTTCTCAGCACCATTTGTTGAAGAGGCTATCTTTTCTCCATTGTATGTTTTTGGCTCCTTTGTCAAGTATGAGATACCTGTATTTCTGTGGGTTTGTCTCTGTGTCCTCTATTCTGTACCATTGATCTACCTGTCTATTTAGGTGCCAATACCATGCTGTTTTCGTTACTATTGCTCTGTAGTATAGTTGAAGGTCTGGTATTGTGATATTCCCTGCTTTGCTCTTATTGCTAAGGATTGCTTTAGCTATTCTGGTTCTCTTATTCCTCCAAATGAATTTCATGATTGCTTTCTCTATTTCTATAAGGTCTGTCATTGGGATTTTAATTGGAATTGCATTGAATTTGTATAGTGCTTTTGGTAGTAGGGCCATTTTGACAATATTAAGCCTACCAACAAAGGAAAGTCCAGGCCCAGATGGATTCACAGCCAAGTTCTACAAGACCTTCAAAGAAGAGCTCATTCCAATACTCCTCAATATATTTCATGAAATAGAGGAGGAAGGAACTCTTCCAAACTCATTCTATGAAGCTAATATCACCCTGATACCAAAACCAGAGAAGGACACATCGAGGAAAGAAAATTTCAGACCAATATCCCTAAAGAACATAGATGCAAAAATTCTTAACAAAATTTTAGCAAATCGCAGACAAAAGCATATTAAAAAGATAGTGCACCATGGTCAAGTGGGTTTCATCCCGGGGATGCAAGGTTGGTTCAACATCTGGAAATCAATAAATGTAATTCACCACATCAATAGACTTAAAGTCCAGAACCACATGATTATTTCAATAGATGCAGAGAAAGCATTTGATAAAATATAGCACTCCTTCATGCTCAAAACACTAGAAAAAATAGGGATAGTAGGAATGTTCCTTAACATTGTAAAGGCTATCTATGCTAAGCCCACAGCTGACATCATTCTAAATGGAGAAAAATTGAAAGCATTCCCCCTGAGAACTGGAACAAGGCAGGGATGCCCTCTTTCTCCACTTCTTTTTTTTGAACCAGGGATTGAATTCAGGAGCACTCAGCCACTGAACCACATCCCCAGCCCTATTTTGTATTTTATTTTATTTAGAGACAGGGTCTTACTGAGTTTCTTAGGGCCTCCCTAAGTTGCTGAGGCTAGCTTTGAACTCATGATCCTCCTGACTCAGCCTCCCGAGTTGCTTGGTTTACAGGTGTGCACCACCACGCCTGGCTCTCCACTTCTGTTCAACATTGTCCTTGAAACTCTAGTCAGAGCAATTAGACAGACCAAACAAATTAGAGGAATATGAATAGGAATAGAAGAGCTCAAACTATCCCTATTTGCTGATGACATGATTCTTTATTTAGAACACCCTAAAAATTCCACCAGAAAACTTCTGGAACTCATTAATGAATTCAGTAAAGTAGCAGGATATAAAATTAATGCTCATAAATCTAATGCATTTTTATTCATAAGTGATGCATCCTCTGAGAGAGATATTAGGAAAACTATACCATTCACAATAGCCTCAAGAAAAATAAAATACCTGGGAATCAATCTAACAAAAGAGGTGAAAGACCTCTACAATGAGAACTACAGAACACTAAAGAAAGAAATTAAAGAGAATCTGAGAAGATGGAAAGATCTCCCATGTTCTTGGATAGGCAGAATTAATATTGTCAAAATGGCCATACTACCAAAAGCACTATGCAAATTCATTGGGATTTTAATTGGAATTGCATTAAATCTGTATAACACTTTTGGTAGTATTGCCATTTTGACAATGTTAAGTCTGCCCATCTAAGAACATGGGAGATCTTTCCATCTCTAAGGTCTTCTTGAAATTCTTTCATGAGTGTTCTATAGTTTTCGTTGTAGAGGTATTTCACCTCTTTTGGTAGATTGATTCCCAAGTATTTTTTTTGAGGCTATTGTTAATGTGGTAGTTTTCCTAATTTCTCTTTCAGTAGATTCACTGATGTATTGGAACATGTTTGATTTATGGGTGTTGATTTTATATCCTGCTAATTTGCTGAATTCATTTATTGTAGAAGATTTCTGGTGGAATTTTTTAGATATTCTAAGTATAGAATCATATCATTGGCAAATAGTGATAGTTTGAGTTCTTCCTTTCCCATTTGTATCCCCTAGAATAGCCAAAGCAATTCTTAGAAGAATGAAGCAGGATACATTACAATACCAAATCTTAAACTATACTGTAGAGCCATAGTAACAAAAGTGGCATTGTATTGGCATCAAAAGTGACACATAATCCAGTGGTACAGAATAGAGGATACAGAGACAAACCCACATAAGTACAGTTATCTCCTACTAGACAAAGGTGCCAAAAACATATATTGGAGAAAAGATAGCCTCTTCAACAAATGATGCTGGGAAAACTGGAAATCCATATGCAGGAAAATGAAATTAAACCCCTATCTCTCACCCTGCACAAAAATCAACTCAAAGTGCATCGAAGACTTAGGCACTAGAACAGAGATGCTGCATCTAATAGAAGGAAAAGTAGGCCTGAATCTTTACCATGTTGGTTTAGGAATTGACTTCCTTCACAAGACTTCTAAAGCATAAGACGAACCAATCAAGCATCAAAAAATGGGATGGATTCAAATTGAAATGCTTCTTCTTAGCAAAGGAGACAATCAATAAAATGATGAGAGAGCCTACAGAACGGAAGAAAATCTTTACCACAGATACATCAGATACAGCAATGTCTCCAGGATATAAAAAGAACTCAAAAAACTTACTGGAAAAACAACCCAATCAATAAATGGGCTAAGGAAGTGAGCAGATAGTTCACAGAATAAATACAATAAATCAACAAATACATGAAAAAATATTCAATATCTCTAGCAATTAGAGAAATGCAAATAAAAACTAGTCTAAGATTTCATCTCACACCAGTCAGAATGGCAATTATTACAACAACAATAAATGGCAAGAATACAAGCAACAATAAATGTTGGTGAGCATGTGAGGAAAAAGGTACACTCATACATTGCTGGTGGGACTGCAAATTGGTGCAACCATTCTGGAAAGCAGTGCGGAGATTCCTCAGAAAACATGGAATGGAACCACAATTTGACCCAGCTATCCCATTCCTTGGTTTATACCCAAAGGACTTAAAATCAGCATATTATAGAGATGCAGCTACAATCCATGTTTATAGAAGCTCAATTCAGAATAGCTAAACTATGAAACCAACTTAGGTGCCCTTCAACAGATGAACAGATAAAGAAAATGTGATACACACACACACACACACAAATGGAGTGTTACTCAGCCTTAAGGAAGAATGAAATCATGGCATTTGCTGGTAAATGGATGGAGCTGGAGAATATCATGCTAAGCAAAATAAACCAGTCCCCAAAACCAAAGATCAGATGTTTTCTCTGATATTCATATGTTAATTCACAATAAGGGAATGGGCTGGGGAAGAATAGTGTTACTTTGAACTAAGCAGGGCAGAGTGAAGGGAGGAGTAGGGCATGGGGTTAGGAAGGATAATAGAATGAATCAGACTTTATTACCTTATATGCATTACAAAAAGAGTGTGATTCTACAACATGTGCAACCAGAGGAATGTGAAGTTATACCCCATTTATGTAGGATGTGTCAAAATGAATTCTACTGTCATGTATAATTAATTAGTACAAATTAAAAATTTTTGAAAAATCTTTTTTCCTTGCCCCTCTCTTCCAAATCTCTCCCCACCTCCACCATCATATTCAAATATAAAGTGGTTATTTCTTCATAGACTACCACTGACTAAATTAACCTGATTAGGAGGATAGGTTGAAAGCTCTGATGGCCTTCTTTAAAAAAAATAGTCTCAGTTTTGCAGTTAGTTTGAGCAGTTATATCTATAAGGAAATGACAATATTAAGTGATATTTAGAAAGTACTTACAATCTGCTAATCACTGTGCTAAACACTCTACTTAAAAGTATGACATTTAGGGCCCAGTGGTAAAGCACTTGCCTAGTATGTTCAAGGTCCTGGGTTCAATCCCAAGCACCCCTCCCCCAAAAAAGAAGTATGACATTTAACCATCATAGCATTCTAAAGCAGGTACAGCCAGTACCTTTTCATTTTAATATCCTTCATTTATATTATCCTCTTTATTTTCAAAAGTCAAGGAAAAGGAGGCTCATTCAGTTTAATGGACTCATCTTAGGAAACATAACTAGAAATCATCAGAGCCATAGATAGATCCATCCAGGTCTGTCTCTAATAGTTGAGCTCTTATTTAACTGAACTAAAATACTATAGTACTTGTAATGTGTTTTGAGAGTGAAAACTAATTCTAAGGAGGAGGGAGGGATGAATAGGTGGAACGTAGAGGATTCATAGGGCTGTAAAATTCTCTATGATACTATAATGGGAGACACTTGTCATTAGCCATTTGTCCAAACCCATAGAATGTACAACCCCAAAATGAACCTTAGTGTAAAGTGTAAGTTTTAGGTGACAATGATGTGTTAGTAGAGGTTCATTGATTATATCAAATATCACTCTTGTGGGGAATGTCAATAATGGAAAATGCTATGGATGTCTGGGGGAACAGGGCCTATGGAAAATCCCAATACCTTTCCCTCAATTTTCTATGAACCTAAAACCACTCTCAAAGAGAAAAAAAGAAGAAGAAGAAAGGAAATGATGGGGTAGACTGCACTTAAAAACTAATAAAAGTGGGCCAGGTGTGAAGGCACACACCTGTAATCCCAGTGACTAGAGACGCTGAGAAAGGAGGATCACAAGTTCAAGGCTAGCCTCAGCAACTTAGTGACAATGTGTCTTAAAATAAAAAAAGGACTGGGGATGTAGCTCAGTGGTAGAGCACTCCTGGGTTCAATCCCCAGTACCAAACATAATTAAATAATTGAAAAAATTGAAAAACAAAAATAAAATTAAGTCCATTGAACTGGTGATATAACTGTTTGGTTGAGCACTTACCTAGAAAGTGTGAAGTTCTGAGTTGCATCCTCAGCACTGTACACATGAACAAATAATAATAATAATAATGATAATTTGTGTAAAGATTAAATAAATAAATTATTCTGAGGCTTTTAGAACTGGGTTCAAATTGTGACTGGGACCTCACAACCTGGCCCATAGTATTGAGTCAGCAGGAGAGCTGCTGCAGGTGAACTGCATCTCCCCACTACCACCCCACTCAGCATTCTGTGAAATTTAGTTTTCTTGGAAAGAACTCAGTGATAATTAGGGAGCAGCAAGTCATTCCCAGACTTTATTTATAATAGCAAATTAGCAGCAAAATGGCCACTGACCACAGCAGTTGCTGAATTAGTTTGCCTGCACTGAACTGGGCTTCCCATGGGTCTTGATTGCAAAGAGCACTGGGAGATGGAATGTGAAATTGCAAAACAAGACATTTCTCACTTTTCATGTCCTACCCTGTTTTAATAGTGCTTTAACCCCAAAATCCTGGTCTCTTTTCCCTAATTAATACTTCACAAAATTGTTCTCTTTATTCTTGTTGAAACTGTTGCTTGTCCTTTTTTTGCCCCTGAAACATAGCCACAAGGGATTTTTTAATGCTTTCTTTCCTGGATTGAATGCAGAGTGGACACTTGGGGTAGAGGATTAAAAGCATGTTTCAGTTCTCTCAGAAGTTGGCTGAAGCACATCAAATACATGAATAGCATTTGATCCCTACAATAGAGCAATATCTTCACTGACTCTTGCCCTCTATAGAATAGCATCTGCTGGTCTTTTCCATGGGCAAGCTAGTTTTTAGATGGAGTGATACTGGAGAAAACATCAATTGCATCTCATGTTTTCTTTTCTTTCTTTTCTTTTCTTTGCCTTTCTTTGCTTTTCTATGGTTTTCTTTCCTTTTCTTTCCTTCCTCCCTCCTTTCTCCCTTCCATTCCTTTCCCTTCCCTTCCATCCCCTTCTCTCCCCTCCCCTTCCCTTCTCTTCTTTCCTTCTTTCTGTACTGCGGGTTGAACTCTGGGGCACTCTACTACTAAACCACATCCACAGTCCTGTTTTTATTATTTTGAGACAGGGTCACTAATTTTGATTGCTTGAAAATTGTGATCATCTTACTTCAAACTCTGGAGTACCTGGGATTACGGGTGGGAACTGCCGCACCTGACTCTTCACTGCACCTTCCATCCTTGACAGAGAAATGACATCCTGACCTGTTGCTGGGGTTTACAAGACAGAGTAGTGTCTTGAGATAGAAATCTTATCTAAATGTCTTTAAAATCAGCTTTGAAAAAAAGTCTACTTGTCACAAGCAAAGATGATTATAAAGGAACTCCTATTACCAGCTTAGGAGTCCTACTTGAAAACTACAGATAATCAAATATATACCTGCTGTTCCCATTTCAATCTGGAAATTACTGATTTCCCCTTGGCAACCCATAGGGATCAAGGATCCTTGAGGTATGACAATTGAAAGTCTTCTGATTTTTCTCCCTCCACAAAGAAGTTTCTTACTACTTTGTCTTCTCTTTGATGACCTTTCCTTAGCCCTTGATACTGTCTACCTTGTTTCTAGAAACTCCTTGCTCACATTCTATAAAATGATTCTATTTTCATTTTCTCCCTGATTCTTCAGAGACCATTTTCTGCAGTAACTTTCCTCCTTAAATAAGTACTCATCCTTTTCCATGCCCACCACATTCAGCCTAGATAAGTTCAAATCACCTCAAGTTTATGTTCTTTCAATAAGCTTTGCAAATGCTAGCCCTGCACCAGGTCTTTTAGTGCATGATTTATCACTTTTCTGCTTAATTTATTCCTCCATCTCTGCCATCACCCTTTTTTCTCATTCCTTTCTTATTAATTCATTCTCCTTATGATTTTATTAATTTAGATGCTGTAGAAAGGACCCAGGATCTCATGCATACTAAGCAAATGCTTTCCCACAGATATACCTGATCCATAAGCCCCTTCTTATGATTTTACAGAGCTTATGATTTCTTTGATTTTCAAGTTTGAAACACTTAAAATATTTGCATTTGTGTGTGCATACTTGCATAAATATTCCCCTGATACTTCGTTTGCCTATCCATCCCCAATTTATTCTTCCCTGTAGAAATGGTTCTGTGTGCTTTCAATGGGGACAGTTCTGCTTGCACCCCGCTAGGCACCTATCCCTCTTTCTTTCCCAGTAAGTAGCACTGATAGAATTTTCTTGATTTTCTATGAACTCTGTTTGAATCTGCTTCTTGGAACCCTAGACGGAAGACTGAGCATTTGTTTCTCTTTTTAGCCTGTGTTCAGAAACTCTACTTTCTGAGTATGAGGATGGAGTGCTAGGGGTTTGGAACTAAAAAATGAGAAATTAATCTGGAAAGTTTCCTCCTGCCTTGTGAAACTCCTACACCAGTGGGTTCCTGTGTCAGGCAAAGGCATGACTGTTTCTCATAGAAGAACATCTCCCATATTTCTACCCACTTAAGGGCCATCTGGCCACTTTGCAGAGAAAATGAGTGAGGGTAAAATCTAGAGGCTTTTCAGACTTCTGTTTGGCCAAACTGTGGAATTTTGTATTTGTAGTTCCCTTTGATTCACTGCTGCCAATTTGTTTCTAGATACCATTTTATAGTGTTCCTAACCCCAATTTTAATCCCCAGGGTTATTTTCTCTCTATCTCTCTGTGTCTCTCTCTCTGTCCCTCTCTCATTTTGGAAATCAGACCAATAAAGTATTACATGTTTCTACATTTTGTCTTTAGCATTGCAAACACTGATTTTCCATGAGGTGTTCATCTTGTTGCTGCATAACAAATCACCAAAATCTTTTTTTTAAATTTATTTTTTATTCACACAGTTCATATAATCTTACATTTACATAGGGTAGTACTGTCTGTCTCAGTCTACTAGTTTTCCTGCCCCCATCCCCTCCCGTCCCTTTTTCCTCCACACCATCCATACTTCCTCCATTCTTTCCTATCCTCCCCATAACCCTTGCCACCCCCCCACCCCCTCCCACCCCTGTTAGGTATCAGCATCCACTGATCAGAGAAAACATTCA
>JAJEJO010005109.1:475636-675687 GCA_020662805.1 Glaucomys volans | reverse complement strand
AGGCTATCTTTTCACATTCTTGATTGTTTCTTTTGCTGAGAGAAAGCTTTTTAGTTTGCACCCATCCCATTTATTGATTCTTCCTTTTATTTCTTGCGCTCTGGTAGTCTTGTTGAGAAAGTCTGGTCCTAAGCCAATATGAAGAAGATTCGGACCTACTATTTCTATTTGGTGAAGAGTCTCAGGTCAAATTCCTAGATCCTTGATCCAATTTGAGTCGAGTTTTGTACAGGGTGAGAGATAGGGGTTTAATTTCATTTTATTGCATATGGATTTCCAGTTTTCCCAGCACCATTTGTTGAAGAGGCTATCTTTTCTCCACTGTATGTTTTTGGCACCTTTGTCTAGTGTGAGATAACTATAATTATGTGGGTTTGTCTCTGGGTCCTCTATTCTGTACCATTGGTCTATTGTCTATCTCGGTGCCAATACCATGCTGTTTTTATCACTATTGCTCTATAGTAGAGTTTAAGGTCTGGTATTGTGATACCTCCTGCATCATTCTTCCTGCCCAGGATTGTTTTGGCTATTCTGGGTCTTTTGTTTTTCCATATGAATTTCATGATTGCTTTTTCTATTTCTGTGAGGAATGTCATAGGAATTTTTGTTGGAATTGTGTTAAATTTGTACAGCATCTTTGGAAGTATGGCCATTTTTTGATTCTTCCTATCCAAGAACATGGAAGATCTTTTCATCTTCTAAGTTCTTCCTCAATTTCTTTCTTTAATGTTCTGTAGTTTTCGTTGTAGAGGTTTTTCACCTGTTTTGTTAGATTGATTCCCAAATATTTTATTTTATTTGAGGCTATTTTGAACGGAGTTGTTTTCCTCAATTCACTTTCAGATGATTCATCACTTATGTAGATAAATGCATTTGATTTATGTGTGTTTATTTTATATCCTGCTATTTTGCTAAATTCATTAATTAGGTCTAAAAGTTTCCTGGTGGAGTTTTTTGGATCCTCTAAATATAGGATCATGTCATCAGCAAATAGTGACAGCTTGAGTTCTTCTTTTCCTATTCGTATACCTTTAATTTCTGTGGTCTGTCTAATTGCTCTGGCTAGCATTTCCAGCACAATGTTGAATAGAAGTGGTGACAGTGGGCATCCCTGTCTTGTTCCAGTTTTTAGTGGGAATGCTTTTAGTTTTTTTCCACTAAGAATGATGTTGGCAGTGGGCTTAGCATAAATAGCCTTTACAATATTCAGATATGTTCCAACCATCCCTATTTTTTCTAGTGTTTTGAGCATGAAGGGGTGTTGTATTTTGTCAAATGCTTTCTCAGCATCTATTGAAATAATCATATGATTCTTGACCTTAAGTCTATTGATGTGATGAATTACATTTATTGATTTCCAGATGGTGAACCAACCTTACATCCCTGGGATAAACCCCACTTGATCAGGGTGCACTATCTTCTTAATATGTTTTTGTAAGTGATTTGCCAGAATTTTGTTGAGGATTTTAGCATCTATATTCATCAGAGATATTGGCCTAACGTTTTCTTTTCTAGATGTGTCTTTGTCTGGTTTTGGTATCAGAGTGATGCTAGCTTCATAGAATGAGTTTGGAAGGGTTCCCTCCTCCTCTATTTCATGAAATACTTTGAGGAGTATTGGAATGAACTCTTCTTTGAAGGTCTTGTAGAACTCAGCTGAAAATCCATCTGGACCCGGGCTTTTCTTGGTTGGTAGACTTTTGATGGCTTCTTCTATTTCATTGCTTGAAATTGATCTGTTTAAGTTGTGTATGTCCTCCTGGTTCAGTTTGGGAGGATCTAAAGTCTCTAGGAATCTCTAAAGTCTAAAGTCTAAAGTCTAATCTCTAAAGTCTAAAGATCTAAAGTCTCTAGGAGTCTCTAGGAATTTGTTGATGTCTTCAAGATTTTCTATTTTATTGGAGTATAGGTTTTCAAAGTAGCTTCTAATTATGTTTTGAATTTCAATGGTGTCTGTTGTGATATTTCCTTTTTCATCACAAATTTTAGAAACTTGAGTTTTCTCTCTCCTTCTCTTTGTTACCGTGGCTAAGGGTTTATCTATTTTGTTTACTTTTTCAAAGAACCAAATTTTTGTTTTGTCAATTTTTTGAATTGTTTCTTTTGTTTCAATTTCATTGATTTCAGCTCTGATTTTGATTATTTCCTGTCTTCTTCTACTTTTGGTGATGAACTGTTCCTCTTTTTCTAGGGCTTTGAGATGTAAGGTTAGGTCGTTGAGTTGTTGACTTTTTATTCTTTCTTGAATGCACTCAATGCAATGAATTTTCCTCTTAGTACTGCTTTCATAGTGTCCCAGAGATTTTGATATGTTGTATCGTCATACTCATTTACCTCTAAGAATGTTTTCATCTCCTCCCTGATGTTTTCTGTTATCCATGCTTCATTCAATACATATTATTTAGTCTCCAGGTGTTGGAGTAGTGTCTGTTTTTTCTTTTGTCATTGATTTCTAATTTCATTCCATTATGATCCGTTAGAATACAAGGTAGTATCTTTACTTTTTTGCATTTGCTAAGGGCTGCTTTGTGGCATAACATATGGTCTATTTTAGAGAAGGAGCCATGTGCTGCTGAGAAGAAAGTGTATTCACTCATTGATGGATGGAATATTCTATATATGTCTGTTAAGTCTAAGTTGTTCATTGTGTTACTGAGTTCTATGGTTTCTTTGTTTAGTTTTTGTTTGGTAGATCTGTCCAGTGGTGACAGTGATGTGTTAAAGTCACCCAGAATTATTGTGTTGTGGTCTATTTGATTCCTGTAATTGAGAAGGATTTGTTTGATGTACATGGATGGGCCATTGTTGGGGCAAAAATATTTATGATCATTATGTCTTCTTGATTTTTGGTTCCCTTAAGCAGTATGTAATGTCCTTCTTTATCCCTTCTGACTAACTTCGGCTTGAAGTCCACTTTATCTGATATAAAGATCCAAAATCTTAGTGGCTTAACCCACACACATTTTTACAACACTCTCTATGGGTCATCCTCAAACATGGCTTGGCTGGATTATCTGCTCAGGGACTGACAAGTGTACATTTCTGGTGTCAACTCAGTCTGCAGGTTCCCTGGGACAGTCTTCTTTCCAGTTCCTTCCAGTTGTTGGCAGAAACCATTTCCTTAAGGTTGTAGGACTGATGTCTTTGGTTTCTCACTGCCTGTCAGATGGAGGCTGCCTTCAGATCCTAGAATAGTTCCCTAATACATGGCTCACTGCGTAGGCTATTTGCAACATGGCAGCTTGCCTCTTTAAGGCCAGCAGGAGGTTCTCATTCCAATCTTCTAAGAAAAGAGTAACATATTATGCAGTATAGTCATGGGAGAAATATCCCATCACCTTTTCTTTTATCTCTTGGTTAGAAGCAAGTCACCATTTTCATCCACACTCAAGAGAAAGGGTTCTACAAGAATAATCCATTGATGGTTATCTTGTGGCAGGAAGAATGAAAGGCTGGGCATTTCTTAACAAGGTTCCTCAGAATTTCTTCTTTTCCTTCCTGTACCAGAAACATCTCTAAAGACCCAGAAACCCTCTGAATGGAGACTATTAAGCTCCAGATGCAGGACTTTCCTACAATCAAGAAAGAAATTCTTAAAGTATCTTATTTTACAACCCATAAGCATCAAAATAATTTTGGTTGGTTTACTTATCTAATGGTGGTTTCCAGTCCATGCAATAATTTAAAAATAGAGTACTAGTGTCTAGGACAGTATTTCTCAACCTCAACATTATTGACATTTGAGGCTGGAAAATTCTTTTTGGTGGGATTGTCACGTGCATGGTAGAAGGTTTAGCAACATTCCCAGCCTCTGCCTATGAGATGCTAGTTGTATTCTCCACCTGTCCACTTGTACCATTTAGAAAATGTCTCCAGACACTGGAACATGTCTCTTGGAGACAGTGATGCCTAATCAATTTCAGAAGAGATCTGCTAAGCTAGGGTCTTACCCCAGGTTTCTATTAAGGAGACAGTGGGCATCTCCTGATTGCAATAAAATCCATGCAGTGTAATTTCATGGAAACATAATTAGGGCGAAATTGGTATGAACGCAGCTGTGAGTGTATCCAACTGCATTCAAACTAATGATCTAAGGCACTGGGAATTTGAGCAGACTTTAAGCAAACTACTAGGATCTCAAGGATCATAATCCTAGCTTGGACTGCAACTTCTGTATATCCAGGTCACCCCATCTGTAAAACAGGTATATTTTACACACATCTGTAAATTAAAAATATTATAATCACAGAAAAATTTCTTTAATTTATAAATTCTTGCATCCCTTGAAAATCCTTCTCTCCCTTAACAATGTACCTGGTAGTTGAAGGTATCTGTATTTACCATTGACAATCTCAGGATATTTCGTATATCAGAAGAAATAATGAAATTTTATAACTTACATAAATAAAAAATTAATAAAAAGCTCTTTTAGGAGGGAATACTGGAGATTGACCCTAAGGCTTCCTGTGTGTTGAACATGTTCTATCATTGAATTACACCCCCAACCCCTAATGAAAACTCTTTTGAAACATGTGATTTGATTAATAAATCTCTCTATACATGATCCTTTTTCCAAAGGTTTGTTTCTGCCCCGTTTTTGTATGTGAATTTAGGACTCCAATATTCTAACCCTTCAAATGAGAATAAAATGACACAAGTAGAAATGAAAGTCCTCAGATACATATTTGGCAGTCCATTAGAAATTGCAGTTTGTATAGATGGCCCCATAAATCTAAATTATTGGTACTCATGAAAGATTATTTCCATTTATTTTGTTTTATTATGTAATATTTTTTGTTCAAGCCAAGGTAGTTTTAAGTCCTGCCAGTTCTACAGTCATAACCTCATGATTTCATTTATTTTATAAACATCTGCAGTCTTGAACTTCCTTCTTTAGGTCATTCTGCTATTGGCAGCATTAATTGAAATATATTCTGCAACCAAGGTCTTAAAATAGAGAAAGCCTGCTAATAACCTGCTACAATATAAATTGGCTTGAAACATGAATATCTCTTTACATTCCAGGATTTAAATAAAAAGTAAAATCAAAGATAAATTATGCCTTAATGTGCCATTTGGATTATTAGCACATTTATGTAGAAATTAAGTTCTTACATTTTGAAAATTGTTGCTGAACCAATTATTTTTGGAAGCTCTCCAAGATTTAGCACCATATCCTTCCAATCAATAATGTGCTTCTTTCTCTGAGTGCAGATAGAATAAGAACATCATACCTAGCAAGAGAGGATGACAGTGTTATTTACCAACTCTGTAACTCTCTACTCTCCCTTCCACAAGTTAGCAAACTATTTCTTGCTTTACTTCAGTTACCAGGTTCAAATTCATTTTTCTCAATTTAAATTCTAGAATGGCTTTTAATCTCTAGGTTGACCATGCACTGCTGATGGTCTTGGTTTGCACCTGTTTTCCTGGTCTCATTTTCAAAACCTCCATTCACTCTTGAAAGCACTCTACTTTTTTTTTTTTTTCCTGCAGTGCTGGGGATTGAACCCAGGGCCTATGTGCTTACAAGGCAAGCACTCTACCACCTGAGCTATATCCCCAGTTCACACTCTACTTTTGATGATGATCTTTGTGGTTCTGCTTCTCCTAGCCCTTTCTTCTTAGTGGAGAAGCTGTCCATCTCTATTTAAATGACATCACCATAGGTGTCCACCAGGGAGTGCTCTTGTTTCTGGCTGACATCCCTCAGCTAGACTTGGTATTTTCTCCTGGCAGATTTTAAGAAAAAGGAGGAGAAACTAACTCATGGATATCTGTGAGAAAAAATTAGTTAGACACGATGCTCTTAGTAGAGCTTTTAAGGCTTGGAAGTAAAAACAGCATAGTCTACTCTGAAACCACAAGAAAATATCAGAGCCTTCAGAAGGAATAGAAGACAGTCATTGGGGAGGGAAAAATAGGAGGAAGTATCTAGACTTCAGGAAGTTGTTTATGGTGTGATTGGGAATTATAATTCAAAAGAATTTATGAGCATGTCCCTTTCAGTAATGATTCCAGTTACTTTTCTAAGGAAGTCTAGAAGGTCAATGCAAACATTGCCATAGGTTTCTTGAATAACTCAGCTAAACAATAAAAAAGCTGAATTATTTCTTCATAAAGACATCAATATTGTATTTTTATTGCCTTCCAAAAATGTGTCTGACTTAACTCGTGTGAATTATTTACCTATTTGTTTGCCTTTCCTCCCATTTAAAGGGCTGTTTATTTAAGCTACCCACAGGAAACTTCATCATGGCAAATCTTTTTGTGCTTTTGCACATTGCTTCTTTTCATGGGTGAAGTCACCTTGTACAGAACAGCCTTTTCATGAGACCAAGAGATTAAGTTGTTCTGGTTTCCCACAGCCTGTTGCCCAGCAGGAAACCCTGGTCCCTCACACACGAAGGCCACCAAGAATGAGAATAAACTCTCATTTGTTGCATTTATTTTTCTTGTTTGCAGACACAACTTGTATTTTGTAGCTGATTGAGGTTAATGCTGACATTTTCCTCCCTTCTAGGATAATGGTATCTTCTTTTCAACTTAATTTTTCTCAGAAACTATACTGTAGGACTGCAAATATAGTTACTTACTACTTCATGTGAACAAAGCAGTCTTCATCTGGCAGTTTTTAGATCATGGAGTAAGTGATGGTGAACTTGTCATGACTTGATTATTTCTCTTTTCTGTGACTTCTTTCTCAACAATGACCTTGACTATTGTCTTATACACTCTGAATTTCTACCAGAGAGGAAGAAGACTTGTAGATCACTAACAGGCTGAGAAAGAACAACAAAGCTGCCTGAAACCTGTCTTACCCCTGATGGCACCTAGAACGCTTCTTTTACAATACTCGTTTCTTCTATTTAATTCCTTTGGTATAAATTTAGATTCTAATGGGGAGGGAGAAATATATGGCTTGTCAATTCTTTTAGGAGTTGTACTTTTCATTTTTTATTATATTTGAAATCCCCCAATGTCACCAGAATTGACAGCTCCTACCTTAGAAAATTTCATCAGTACTCTCTGCTGTGTTATGAAACGAATTTCCTCGTTGCTGTGAAATTTACAATGTAAGAAAAGAGCCACCATAAATATTCTTCTCTCTCACTATGACATTATTCAGTCAGTGAGTTATACTTTTGAAATTACCTGATGTAACCCAAATTATATTTTCAGATTCTTTTTCCTTTCAGGAATGAAACACAAGTCATTTCCTATAGGTGACCCATTAATTGGTAAAACAAAGTGAGATTTTAATCAAATTGTATGATAATATGAGATGCAATTAATTTATTTATTTGTTCCTTGAAAGCACCTAATTATATTTTTATGAAGCTGTATGTCATATTATCAGGGGATCACAAGCAATTGACAAATAGAAAATAAAAAGCAGCATGAATAAAATGCCTATAGTTTCAACCCAGTATATTTAGAACTCAGTGCTGGGGATAAAAGAAAGCATGTGATTGACATTAATAGTAGTTCAATAATTAACTATGACAATATTATTTACTAATGCTGTATAATATCACCAGATGGCAAATTTTACCTGGCAAATGTGACTTCAGAGTTCAATTAAACAAAGTCTTTTTATGATTCTACCATATGGCAATTACTGTGCTAAACATGTATATTTCAATTGAAATATAATTTGAATGTATGGGGTGGGGTTCATGTCCTATTAGAAACCTTTGGACATCCTTTGAATACTAGAAAAAATTAGTTGTTCTATTTGTATTATGAATAAACACCCCTTAATGAATTTATAAAAAAATGTTGGTTTGGCTAGATAATTGCTAGCTATTTTCCCTGTGGTTTTTTTACTTTTTTTTTTTTTTTTGGTACTGGGATTGAACTCAGGGGCTCTCCACCACTGAGCCCCATCTCCAGCCCTATTTTGTAATTTATTTAGAGGCAGGGTCTCACTGAGTTGCTTAGGGACTCCCTTTTGCTGAGGCTGGATCCTCCTGCCTCAGCCTCCCAAGTGCTGGGATTACAGGCTGTGCCACCACGCCTGGCTTTTTTTTTACATACAAACAGTATTTGCAAACAATAAAAATTATGGAGAAAAAGCACTTTTAAGCCCATTTTTATATAATAACTATGGATATCACTAGTATCACTTACAGACATGATTTTATTGGACTACCTTCTAGCCATTTTCACATATATTCATATGTGTGTACAGATGTGTGCATGTTCAGGGGATGATATTCTTTTGAGATTTCACATACACTCAAAGCACACACTCTAAATAAAACGGGGAAGGAATGGCTTTGTAATGAAGTATTATAGGAGTGCTGCAGTGATTTTTGTCCTGAGAATGTGCAGATTTCTTGAACTTGTTAAAGGCTATAAAACTCCTTCAGTAAAATGTCTTGCTTAATTTTGCTTTACTCACCATTTCCCAAACAATTTTGACCACTGGTCTGTTTTGTGTTCTGTGTTTCTTGTTTTCTCTATTACAGTAACTTGGAGCACACATCTAGGCTAATACTGACGTTTTCTATCAAAAAGTTTATGGCCCATTAAGTATTAATGTCATTAATACTTAATCATGAAATTATCAGATTAAGAAATTTTTAGGGTTCTGGAGAAATCAAAGCATGCAGATATCTAAAGAAAGAGGGTGATGTGAGCACCTCTGTTTCAAAGATGGGGAAAATGTTAGTCAAGTTTCTATCACTGTGACAAATACCTGAGATAATCAACTTAAAAAGAAGAACCAGGAACACTGGCTCATGCCTATAACCACAGTGACTCGGATGTCTGAGGTAAGAGGATCACAAGTTCAAAGCCAGTCTCAGCAACTTAGTGAGGTCCTAAATGACTGAGACCCTGTCTCAATAAACAAAAAGTAAAAAGGACTGTGGATATGACTCAGTGGTTAAGAGCCCCTGGGTTCAATCCCTGGTACCAAACAAATGAAAGGAAGAAAGGAAAGACACAAAGAAAAAGAGAAAAAAAACCTTTTGGAGTTTTAGTTTTAGAGGTTTCAGTCCATGCTCAGGTAGACTCTCTGCTTTGGGGCCTGTGGTAAGGCAGCACATCATGTCAGGGTTAGGAAAAACATTTGTCTCATGGCAACAAGGAACCAGAGAGAGAGAGAGTGGAAAAGATCAAGTTCCCATGATCCCATTCAAGAGTGTTATGCCCCATGACCTAAAACCTTCCACCATACACTACCTCTTAAAGGTTCCACCACCTCCCAATAGCACCACATGCTGAGGACCATGCCTCCAACACAGAAGCCTTTGTGAAACATTCCAGACCCACGCATAACAGCAAACTAGAGAGGTCTGAGTGACATGTGACAGGTAAGGCCCTGCAAAGTCAGGCTAATCCTGAGAGTACTATATTCATTTCTGGTGCTAACAAGTTACCACAGTAACTTGTTAACAGTAGTTTAAAACCACACATATTTATTCTTTCATAGTTTTCAGGTTCAGGAATCAGGCATGATTACATGAGGTTCTTTGTTCATCATTTCACAAGGCTGCCATCCAGGTGTTGACTGGATTATGTTCCATTCCTGGGGGTCCTTTTCCAAGGTCACCTGATTTTAGGGAGAACTGTTTTTTGGTGCTGTAGTGCTGAGCTCCTTAGATTTCTTGCAGCTGTTGGCTGAGGCCATTGTCACTCCTAGGTACTTCCTGATTTTCTTTTCATACAGCTCTCTCCCAGGCCACACAGAGGCTCTTCCTCACAGCATGGCAGTTTACTTCATTCCAATCTGCCAGGACAGAGTCTTATATAACATCCAACACCTTTGCTGAACTCTTTTGATTGGAAGCAATGTACAAGTATCATACTCAAGAGGGGAGATTAAATAAGGCTATATAACACAAACATTAGGGTATGTCCACCAAGAGCACCGAAGGTCTAATGGTGGGAGAATTGGGTGAAAACTCAAAGAGAAGAAAAAATTCAGAATATGGTAGTGATGATGGCAGCCTTTCTAAACTGACTTCCCAGTTTCATAATTGGGCTCCATTCTGCCCTGCTCTATAGCCAGCATTTGACACACAACTTTATGCCCTCAGTGCTCTCCTCTCAGAATTCCTTGCTCATTGTTGCTGTCACCCAGGTTCATCATCGAGATTCAGGAAGACTCCCAGGTAGATATGTCTGTTTACCCAAGCTAGGTTATATAACATTTTGGCCTCTTTGGTAGCTTCACCTCTTTCTGGCAGCAGTATGCACTAAGGCAAGAAGAGATACAAAAGCCTTGTTCAAGCAGAAACAAACAAAAAAATGCCCACATTATTAAGCATGTTTTCCTTGAATACAAAATATAGATTTTTTTCCCTGTTTGGCCTTCAAAATGACAAGGCAAAGAATTCATACTTGTAAAATTTTTCTCTTTCTTCCACCGAAAGCATGTAACAGCCCTACAACACAATGTACCATATAATTACTAACCAAGTAGTTGGTTATGATTCTGCTGTTCAGCTGTAGAAATTAGCACATTCTTATAATCTGATGCAAACAATTGGCCCCAAAGAAAATCAATAATTGTGTCCTCTCCTATTAAATTCCTGTCAAGATTTCATAGAAAAGTGGGTTGATGGAAAATTCATGGTGCCTTTGCTGCAGAACTGCATCTGTTTTTGTGCTCTCAGGATGATCATCTGCCCCATAAAGATGTAAACTATGGACCTTTCCCATGGAGTTCTGTGGGCAGAGGAGCTAAGTGAGTGAGGGGGAGTCATGTGTCTTGGGTCCACATTCCCACCTTGTCTAAGTGTATTCGGGCTGCTGTCACAAACTACAATAAACTGGGTGGCTTACCACTATGGGAATTTTATTTCTCTTAGTTCTCAAGTCTGAGAAGTTCAAGATCAAGTTGCTGGCATATTTGGTGTCTGGTGAGGGCTGCTTCCTGGCTCATATATAATGACTTCTTTCTGTATCTTTATGTGGCAGAACAGGCAGTAGAGCTCTCCAATACCTCTTTTATAAGGACAATAATCTTATTCATGACCCTAGCTCACCTCACACAGACCCCAACTCCTAGTAGGGGTCTCCTACTTAGGAGGTAGCATTTCAACATACAAATGGTATTGAGGGGGTATAAATGTTCAGTTCTTTGCAGCCCTCAACTGTGAATTGGTTGTGTGGTCTCAGACAGCAACTTGACTTTTAGAGTATGTTTTCTTGCCTTTAAAATGAAGAGTTCTTTGCAGTTCTTAAGTGCTCTGAGCTCTGTGTAAAGAATGACATGTTCCTCTGTGTTTAGCAAAAGACTGGAGGTGGTGAACTGGTGCTGGAGAATTGAAGGGTTTTTGTGACAATCCGAGCAGAACAGCTGTTCTTTCATTATAAATTTCTCTCTCCAGGGAATGGTGACTTTTATTATCTACATACTATATATAAAACAGAAATCACTACCTGGCAATACAGCAAAATTTTACTAATTGGCCCCTATTTACTCTCATGTAAGTCAGCCAAAATAATTTTAATTCGATATTGAGGAATGGACTACATATAGAAAAGGCCTCATATTTTAATTGCATGGCTTAATGAATTTTTACAAATCAAATGCACCTACATAACTGACACTTGGATTAAAAAATAAAACTTTAGCAGATGTCCCTGAGAGAACCCCTCCCATATGCCCCTTCACAAGAATAACAAGTGTCTTAACCTCCGACAACACTGGTTCGTTTCACCAGGTATTGAACTGTATATAAATGGATTGCACAATTTTGTTTGACTTTTACTCAATATTATTTATAAAATTTGCCCATGTTGATGTGAGTGCTGTAATCATTCATTTTCATTGTTGTGACATATTCCATTAAAAGAATATAGATGTTTCTTTAGTCATTGTACAGTCAGCATTTAGGTCGTTTCCAGATTTTGACTGTTATGAATGGTATTGTCATGAATATTCTTTTGATGAATATGTATATATATATGTTTCTGTAGAGAATACACCAAGGAATGAAATTGCTGAGTCACAGAATGTGCTTTTGGTAAGAATTTGTAAATAGTGTCTGTTTTCCTAAATGGTTGTATTTACCTGTGGTCCCATCAATTGTGTGTCAGAATGCCAGTTGCTCTTTGTCTTTTTCATTTTCACTGTTCTGGTGGATATATAATAATACCAACAGTATTTCATTTGCAACAGGTTTTCATTTGCATTTCCCTAATATCTAATGTAGTTGAGTATCTACTCTTATAGGTTGGTCATTTGGATAAACTTTTGTGAAGTGTCTGTACAGGTTTTTCAACCATTTACCTATGAGGATATTTGCTTTTTGTTCCTTTGTAACTTCATTTGTATACTTACATCCATATTTACATAGGTTTATATGTGGGTGCTTTCCTAAATATATATACAGTGACAACCAATATACTTTTAACTTAATGAGTGTGTTTAGGGTCTGTAAAAGTTCCTGCTCTGGACATGGTGCAACAAGAGATGCATGCGAGAAACATAAGTTAAAATCTTTGCCAAAAATCATTGACAGTTTGGGAAACAAAGTGACCACATGAGCTGCAACTGTGTGGGGAATGAAGTGCCTTGTTGAGAGACGAAGTCCCCTGAGTACTGCTGTATTTGAAGAAGTACCCTGGATAACATGCCAACAGTCACATGGAAAGATGTAGTATCTAAGACGACACATGGAAAATAAATAGGAATTAGAGAAATTGCAGAAACAGCGTGAGTGAATCTGAAGGGACAAGCAAAAGTTTAATTTACTCCTGATCTAATCAGAGTGGGGAATTTTGGGTAGAGCTGTGTATACATCTAAACCCATATAAATGTACATTATTACCTAAAAATCATTCCTTTATAGGAGTTTAAAAATAAGGAGAGAGACAGTGAAAAAGGAAGCATGGCCTTTCTTGATCTGGAATGGCCAGAGTGTATATAACGCCTGTATCAGTTTCACTGCACATTTGCCTTTCTTTTCTTGGGTTTTCCATCACATACTTTAAGCTCATATTTTCAAAGGCATTTTTTATCCTCCCATTCTTTGTTTGAAATTAGCACATCAAATATTAGTGAGAGATGATTGAAGGAGGGAGACACCTCCATTTATTGCACATAGAGATTTTATTCTTCTCTGGTCAAATGTTTTGTGTGTGTGTTCAGGATTGAACCCAGGGCCTTGAACATGCAAAACATGTGCTCTATTACTAGGCTACCCCCTTAGCCCTAGGCACATTTTTTGGATATGTAAATTAATCCCTTAAAAAGTAAGATTGAATGCCTATGGCATTCCTGTGACTGTCCTGAGCACATCATGTGTCCTTATTCATTTAATTTTCACAACAACCCTGTGAATTTGTCATCATTATTATCATCCCTGTTGTTGGAATGGGAAGCTGAGGCACCAGGAGAGTCAAGGAACTTACAACAGATCATATCACTCATGAGCAGTTGAATTAGTATTTGAAACCAAGAAGTCTGCCTCAGATTCTAGCTATGTTATAAACCAAGACTACATACACTTTGTCTATAAAGGGCCAGATGTACATATTTTAGTTTTGGGGCCATATAATCTCCATTTAAACTAATCAGCTCTGCTGTTACAATGAAAAAGCACTCCTAGACTTTTCTGAATGAATGAGCATGTCTATTTTGTGATAAAACATTATTTACATAAGCAAGTGACGGGCTGGATTTTACCCATGAACTCTGGTTTTCCTACCCTTGATCTAAACTAGCATGGTATATTGTCACTTAATGCAAAGGATTTAAGTAAGATCTGATATTTTACTCCCTTACATTTCCTGTTTCCTGGACAGATGTCAGTAGTTCTCAACTTGGGTAGTTATGCTTCCCAGAGGACATTTGACAATGTCTAGACACATTTTTATTTATCACTACTGAGAAGGTTTCTACTTCATATAATGTGCATAGGTCATGTATGATGTTAATCATCTTACAATATGCAAGGTAGCTCCACAGAGTAAAGATTCATGGCTCCAAATATTGATCATACCAATCTTGAGAAACTTTCAACCAGTTGAGTCATTTTTCAACATCTAGAATGCCCCTCTTCTCTGTTGATCTCTGCATCATGGTACAACTCTTTTACTGCCTCCAAGGTAGATCAACACTTCCAAATAATAAGGTCAATGATGGTGGATGGTGGTGGTGTCAGCTGGCATCTATTAAATATCCATTATCATTCTATACACTCTCTTACTCTTAAAATATCCCATTTAATTCTAAAATAAATTCATAAAGTGGGTTTTATGATTTTTTTTATTCATATGTAGAAATATAAGTGCTTATTTCCAAAGCCTGAATCTTTCCATGCTATCCTGCTGCCCTTTTCTTATTATTATAATTTTATCATTTGATATACTCCTTAGACATAAGGACTTCAAAGTGTGGGCAGGCCCCATAAACACCAGCAATGTCTAGGAGAGAGTGCTAGATGTATGTATTCAAGGTTTATTTGTAAAGTTGGTTTTCTAATGATAATTAGTACAAAAATAGCTTTTGTGAGAGTCTGGGATTGAAAAAATTGATGTTTGCCTCCTTTTCCCACATCAGGAAATAAGGTCAATGGTCAACTCCATGCCTTTTCTGTTAATAATAGTTTTCACCTTCCATTAGTGCTTGTAGATATTTTCCCCTTTCATTCCTTTACCTCCTACCTAATTTGCCTTTGGAGGGAACTCCCAGTGTCCTGAAACGGAGTAACCCATGGGTAGAGGTTGAAGAGGGAAAGAGAGCTAGAAGACTAAAGCAAATATGGACTCTGGAGGAGGCCATGAACATGATATTAGAACAACAGCCCAAAGGCTGACCAGGAAAAGCAGTGGAGCTTAAGCTCATGAACTGAGCCTCATTCTCAATCTCATTGTACTGCCTTAGTTGTGTTCATTCATCCAACAAATATTCATTGAACCTCATGCTGCACGCCTGTCCATTTTCTAGGTGCTTGGTCACAGCAGAGATCAAGATAGACAAAAACCCTGACTCAAAGAGCTAAAAAGTAGAAGTAACTCTGCAGTGTGATGAAAGGTAACAAACATATGGAGAAAAATAAATCAACAAAGGGGATCGGGAGCTCTGGAAGATTCCAAATTCTCAATAAGATAGTTGGACAATTTATACCTGTGAGAGGGACTTTTGGTGCATATAAAAACTAAAAGAACAAGCACTCAGGATATCTAGTTGGGGGAATGTGATTCCAGCAGGAAGGACCCACAGGAGAATAGACCCTGAATAGGAAAGTGTTAGGTGTAGGAAGGGAAAGAGAGAGTAGTTTAAGAGAGGCAGAGTCTAATCATCCTTCAGGCAAAGAAGTTTATTAGAGCCATAGCATAATGGGGTCTGAAGTAAAGCTTTAGCCTGCCCAGCAAAAGCGAAAGTTGTTCTTTTAAGGTCCCTTAGGGAGGATGAGGTATTGTATCACAGGGAAGCAGGTCTCAGGTTGGTTGACATTATCAAATTAGGTTAAGCTATGCATTCATCAGTATGGACTGGAGCAGGTACTTGGAAAGATCAAAGTCCACCTTTTGGTAGAAGGAGAGAATCCCACAGAACAATGGACCCCATTCATTTGTGAATTTTGTTATGTGACAAAGTGTACAAAGTAGATTGGAGGAGTGATAAGAAGACTTATGTGGCTGGGCTGGCATCAGTTGGGGACTGAGGTGGGAGAGATGAGTGAGGAAATATCCAAATGAATCAGTTTCTATAGGTCATGGAGGGGACCATGGTCATCAATCTGGGCAACATGGGGATTCATTGGGAAGATGATGAGCAGAAACATCAGAGTTGAATTACATTGTAGAGCAAGTGGACTTAATAGACATCTACAGAATATTTCATTCACTTGCTGTAGAATAAACATTCATTTCATCAAAACGTAAAACATTTTCCAAAATTGATCACATATTAGGCCATAAAGCAAGTCTTAACAAATTAAAAAAATTGAAGTAATCTCTTGCATCTTATCAGATCACAGTGGACTGAAACTAGAGATCAACAGCAAGAGAAACTACAGAAATCATACAAACACACGAAGTCTAAACAAAACACAATTGAATGAACAGGGGTCATTGAAGAAATTAAGGGGCAAATTAAAAATTTCCTAGAATCAAATAAAATTAAAGCACAGCATCCTTGAACCTGTGGGATACAGCATAAGCAGTACTATGATGGAACTTTTCATCAGTGAGTGCCTGCATTAAAAAAAAGTAGATATCTTGCTGGGCATGATGGTACACACCTATAAAATCCTTGCTACTCATGAGTATGAGACAGGTCTTACAAGTTTGAGGTCAGCATTGGCAACTTAGCAAAACCCTGTCACAAAAAAATAAAATAAAATAAACAGGGCCAGAGATGTAGCTCAGTAGTATAGTATCTCTGGGGTTAATCCCCAGTTATGGAAGAAGAGGGAGAGAGAGAGAGTGGGCAAGCTCAAGTAAATAACCTAATAACCTAACCTAATGATTCATCTAAAAGTCTTAGAAAAATAAGAACAAATCAAATGAAAATCAATAGGAGAAAAGAAATAATAAATCCCAGGGAAGAAATGAATAGATACCAAAAGAACAATACAAAAGATCAATGAAACAAAAGCTGGTTCTGTGATAAACAAAATTGACAGAGCTTTACCTAAAGTAGCCAAAAGAGAGAAAAGACCCAAATGAATAAATTAGAGATAAAAATGGAGAGCTTAGAGCAGATACCACTGCAATTCAAAGGACCTTTATGAACTATTTTGGAAAACTATATGCCAATAAATTAGAAAACCTAGAAGAAATGGATAAATTTCTGGACACTTATGACCTACCAAAATTGACCCAAGAGAATATAAAAATCTAAATATTTCAATAACAAGCAATGGGATTGAATCAGTCATAAAAAATCTACCGTCAAAGAAAGACCCAGGTCTGATGAATTAAGTACTGAATTTTACCAGACTTTTTAAAGAACAAACATCAAGTTTCTCAAACTATTCCATAAAATAGAAAGGGAAGGAACACTTTCAACCTCAGTCTATGAAGTCATGCAACCCTGCTACCAAAACCTGATCAGGATACAAAAACAATAACAAATTAAAACTACAGACCAAAATTTTTGTAAACATAGATGTAGAGGTCCTCAATAAAATGCTAGCAAATTAAATTCAATAACACATTAAAAAGAACATGCACCATGATCAATTTGGCCTCCTTCCAGGGATACAAGGATGCCTCAGTATACACAAATCAATAAACATTAAAACAGCACACAAATAGAATCACATGATCATCTCAAATAATGCAGAAAAAGCCTTTGACAAAATTCAAGATAGTTCCATGATAAAATCCCTGAAAACTAGTTATAGGATCTTACCTTAACAAAATAAAAGCTATATGTGACAAATCCATAGCCAACATTGTTCTGAATGGGGAAAAACTGAAGACATTTCTTCTGAAATCAGAAACAAGAAGGTGTGTCCATTTTCACCACTCTTATTTGATATTGTACTTGAAATTTTAGCCAGAGCAATTAGGAACAAGAAATAAATTAAAAGGTTACAAATAGGAAAGGAGGAAGTTAAATTCTCCCTTTTTGCAGCTGATATCATTCTGTACATAAAAATCCCTAATGATTTAACCAACTGACTCTCAGAATTAATAAACAAATTCAATGAAGTATCAGGATACAAAATCAGCATTTAAAAACCAGTAGCTTTTCTATATAGCAAATGACAAAATTGCTGGGAGAGAAATCAGGAAAACAATCTCATTCAAAACAACAGACAAAAAAATACCCAGGAATAAACCTAACTAAGGAGGTAAAAGACATCTATAATGAAAGTTATAAAACACTGAAGAAAGAAATTGAAGACAAGACTAAAAGATGGAAAGACATTCCATACTCATGGGTTGGGAGAATTAATATTAAAATGCCATACTTCTGAAAGCAGTCTACAGATGTAATGCAATCCCCATCAAAATACCAATCACATTTTCAGAGAATTTTAAAAAAACACTTTAAATGCATATGGATGCACAAAAGACCTTGAATAACTGAAGAAATCCTGAGCAAAATGACCAATGCTGGAGGTACCACAATACCTGATTTGAAATATACTACAGAGCTATACTAACAAAAACAATATGGTACTGGCATTAAAACAGACATATAAACCAATGAAACAGAACAGAGGATGCAGAACTAAACCCAAGAAATTAAGGACAACTGATTCTTGACAAAGGTGCCAAAAACATACATTGGAGAAAAGATAGCTGCATATAAAAGATTGAAATTACACCCCTCTCACCCTGTACAAAAATCAAGTCAAAATGGATCAAAGAACTTAATGTAATATTTGAAATTATGAAGCTACTGGAAGAAAGCACAGAGAAACAAGGACTCCTAGATTTTATCACAGCATGAATTTCCTAAATAGTATTCCAGTAGCTCAGGAAACAAAGAGTTGACAAATATGATTGCATCAAATTTAAAAGCTTCCACACAACAAAAGAAATAATCAGCAGAGTGAAAACATACAGAAGGGAAGAAAATCTTTGCCAACTATTAATCTTCCAGAGGATTAGTACCTAGAACATATAAACAGCTCAAAAAATCAACAAAAAAGTAATCCAGTCAAAAATTGGGCAAATGATCTGAACATAAATTTCTCAAAAGAAGCACAAATGGCCAATCAATATATGAAAAAATGTTCAATATGTTTAGCCATCAGGTAATTGCAAATCAAAACTGCCTGGGGATTCCATCTCACCCCACTCAGAATGGCTATTATAATAAACAGCACACAAACAACAGAAGTTTATGAGGATGCAGAGAAAAAGGAACACATATGCATTGTTGGTGGGAAGGTCAATTAGTATAGACACTAGGGAAAACAGTATGAAGGCTCCTCGGCAAACTGAAAATAAGCCAAGTGTGGTAGTGTGTGCCTGTAATTCCAGCAACACGAAGACTCAGGCAGGTGGATCACATGTTCAAGGCCCACCACAGCAACTTAGTGAGGCCCTGTCTCAATTTTTTAAAAAAATTAATAGTACTAGGTATGGAGCTCAATGTTAAAGCACCCTTGCATGGAACCTCCAGTACCAAAAAAATGAAACTAAAAATAGAACCACATTATCTAGGTATCCCTCTCTTGGGTATATATCCTAAGGAAAGGGAGTCAGCCTATAAAAGATATACCTGCTTACCCATGCTTATTGAAGTGCTGTTCACTAATAGCTAAGATATGGAATCACCCCAGGTGCCCATCAACAGAAGAATGAATAAAAACATAAATACACACACATAAAAACATGAATACATGTATTATTTAGCCATAAAGAACAACAAAATCATGTCATTTGCTGTAAAATGGATGGAATGGATGCAACTGGGGGGTCATCATGTTAGCAAAGTGAGCCTGGCACAGAAAACAAATATCACATGTTTTATTTCATATATGGAAACTAAACAGGAACAAGAACAACAATAACAACAACAATAACAGCAAAACCCCTGAAATTAGAAGAGGGACTTGTAGGCTTTAAGGGAAGGGCAAGGGAATAGAGGGGTGAGAGAGGGAAGAGCAGAAGGGAAGGTAGACAGAATCAAGATGTGATATTTGCATGTATACGAATGTTATAATGAAACCCATTAATTTGTACAATCATTTTGTGTTAGTAATTGTAATTAAAAATAAAATAAAATATAGAAGATAAAAAATTTGTGTACCAGTTTTCTCACTGGTATCAGAGACTTGACCAGCATGCCCATCCTTCAGGTTTGGTGCAAAGGTAAACTAAACGAATCCACAGAGAAATTATTCTGGAGCCAGGCTGTCAGTGTTCAAGTCCAAGTTTACCACTTTATTGTTGTGGAACATTCTCTATGCTCTCGTCTCAATTCATGTAACCTGTAGTTATGATTATTGGCAAAGGTGGGATGAGTTTATAAGAATGAGTCATGTCTCTCAGTCTTGACTCAAACTTAGAGTCACAGACTAGAAGCAAATTCCATCAACTGGCTCAGGGGTTGGCAAACTGTGATCCAAGGTCTAAATCCAGTTCAATGCCTGCATTTTTATAGTTCATGAGTTGAGAATTAATTGAGAAATAAATCAAAAGAAGGATAATGTATTTCCTGATATATGAAAATTATATAAAATTAAAATTTCAGGATCCATTATTGCAGTTTTATTGAGATACAGCCATGTTCATTTATTTACATGTTATCTATGGCTGTTTTATCGCTACAGTGGCAGAGCTGAGTAGTTCTGACAGGGACTATGTTGCCCACAATGCCAAAATGTTTACTCTCTGGCTCTTTAAAGAGATATAATCTAACAAATATCATCAGTTTGAATACATTTTGCATTGGTAAACTTGCTACTATATTAAGCTACCTCTCCTGTTGTCAGTGGAAGTTCTTTCAAATATCCACACAGAAAGTTGGCCTCTTGTGATTTATCCTACTAGTCCTATTTTTTTGTCTCGGTAGCAGCAAATATAATTCTTCATCCACATGACATCACTGCCGACATACCCTTTTGATTCTGCCTTGTTCAGGTTATTCATCCTCAGACCTCTCCACTGTGTCTTTCTGTTTCCAGACCCTCTCCTTCCATGTTCCCTTCCTATGAAACTGTGCTAAGGCTAAGTGCACCATTATCTGCTCTCTTGCTGTTTTCCCTTTCTCTCTGGAACACATAACATTCTGGTAATGGTTGACTCAAGGCCTGCATTCTGTTGGGTCTTAAAAGCTTCACAAAGGCCAGGACCTTGTTTTCTTTTGATTTTCCTATATTCCCAGCATGGTGTCTGATACTGATGGCTCCATTACTTGTCAAAGATTATTGAATGACTAATTTATAATATACATCTTAAAACATTGCATCAAAAAATGGATATAATACTCCAAATGTCATCTGAACTCTGTATTTTATTACTCTGCCCACAACCATATATCCTGTTTTATAAATACATTGCATATCCAGTTCACATAGAAATTGTTGGCATGTGAAATCCACCAGCTTCTTTTAAAAAAGTGATTGTGAAGCTGGATCTCTTCCATTTTGTTCACATGAAATGTATTTTTTGAACATTTATATCTAAGTTATATTTTAGATATGTTTTCAGCATGTTCCCCAAATGTTCATGTTCCAGAAGCTTTGTCCTCAGTGTGGTGATGTCGAGAGGTGGTAGAAACTTTAATAGGTGAGACCTAGTGCAAGGGGATTAGGTCATTGAGGTGTCATCCTCAAAAGAGATTAATGCTAGTCTCACAGAGTTAAAGAGAGGCTACACCATGCACCTGTTCCCTTCTCCATGTGACTGGTTGCACATAGACCTGTGGCAAACCAATGGAATTTTCCTTCTAGCTTGATCAAAAATTAATCAAAACGCTTTTGTTTACTATACATTTGACAGGAACTATTAGAATCAATGTCTCAGCCAAAAGAAGCAAAGAGAATTGGGAACAGGACAGAAAGGAGAACTCTTTGGAATATAAGGACTCCACTGCCCAATTTTCCAGAAATTAGCTTCCACCTATTCCAGTGAAATGAAGAATAGTTTTCTAATGTATATATGCATACAAAAATAAGAAAATTGATTTGTGATTCCTTTATATGCCATAACACAGAAATGAAATCAGAACCTGTAAAAATTGATATTGTCTCGGTCTTATTAATTTGGAGGATGCAAAGAACTGTGAGGGGATATAGAGATAAAGGCAGATTTTTAATTGTTCAGATCTGCCTGCATTCAGGCTTGATAGATAGAAGAATGGCAGAACTTTATAGCCTGGTAGGAGAACTTCTGTTTTTACTCAGGAAAGGTCTTATTTAAATGTCTGCAATATATTTTAATAAATCATAAATTCATCCATTTAAAGCAACAGTTCAATTGTTGTTTTAGTTTATTTACAGAATTGTGCAAGCATCAGCATGATTTAGTTTTAGAATATTTTCAACACCGCAAAAAGAAACCCCATACATATTAGCATTACTTTATATTTCTACCCCCTGCATGTATGCCCAGCCTTACCTAATTTACTTGCTATCTCTATGTAGAGATTTGCCGATTCTGAACATTTCATGTAAATAAAATGATGTAATATATAATTGTTTGAGTCTGTGTTCTTCACGTCACATAATGTTTTCAAGGCTTATCCATGCTATAGCATGTTTTAGTATTTAATTTTATTGCTCAATAGTATTCCATTATATGAAATACCACATTTTGTTTATTTATTAACCAATAAATGGACATTTGTGTTATGTCCACCTATAAGCTTCTTATGAATGATGCTGTTATGAACATTTGGGCACAAATCTTTATATGGACACATGTTTTCATTCCTTTTGGGTAGATACCTAAGAGTAGAATTGCTAAGTCTTATGATACACTATGTTTAGTTTTCCAGAAACTACCAACCCATTTTCCAAAGTGGCTACGCCATTTCGCCAGCGATTATGGCTGTTTCAGCGTCCCCACATCTTGGCCAACACTTATTATCTCTACGTAGGTGATATTTTAATTGACATTAGAATGACCATTGTCTGAGGACTAGTTACTTTTATTACACTTTCAAATAAATGAATTTTAGTTAGGGAAGGTCAGAGGTAATATAAGTTTTGAAAGATTGTTATTACAAATTCCATTTAAAATGTATAAAAAAACAATGAAAAAGAAAAAAAATCAGGGAAAACTGTTGATCTTTAGAGGATTAATATTGACATGAAATTTACTGCAGTGAATGACAAATGACATTTAGTATTATAAGAAACATGTCAAGGAAGTGTTCATGCATGCTTAAGATTTGCAATGAGTTCAAAGCTTCAAAATAATGGCTACATTTTTTTTAAAAGGTGGATTTATGAGTAGGTTTCTGGTTTGTCCTTATGTGAAGCAGAAGAATGATCTAACTAGGTATCACATGTGTTTATCATCTCCATCTTTTATTTGTTTACTTAGGGTTGAATGTTAGAATAAAACCAGTATCAGATGGATTATATTCTATCTCATTGCTTCTTAATCAGGGTGATTTTGGCCCCTGAAAGAACAGTTAGCAATGTCTGAAGACATTTATTGTCATGATTGGGGTGGGATGCTGCCAGCATCTAGTGGCAGAGGCCAAGAAAACTGTATCCTACAATAACCAGGACAACCCCACAAGAAAGATCTATCCAGCTCAAACTATCCATAGTGCTAAATTGAAGCCCCGTCATAAGTGATGTTTCTGAATGTAGAATTAGAACTACTCAAAGTGTTTGTTTCCCTTTATTTGGCTTCCTAAGTATGTATGAAAAGCCTTTCTCTCTGCTCAAGGTATCTTGAATTTTGGGGTACTGGGGGCAAAGGATGGGCTATGTATTTGTGATAAAAAGTTCCAATTGACTGTGTTACTCTCTTTCTGTATTTTCTCTCTTCCTGATCCAGTCAGAAACTATTGCTCTAAACATTTTGTAATGACTATGGTTCAACTTTAAGAGAAATTAATGTTAAACATAAATAAATCAGAACAATGATATGTTCTTATTCCCATTTCTGATTCTGCAAAGAATTAATTACTTGGGTTTTTTTTTCCTCTATGACAATGCATTAGGTTTTTAGGGCACATCTCTGGGGTATCAGAACCCAAATAAGAAAATATCTACTAATGTATTCTAGGAAGTTCAGGATAAAAGTTTTTGACATTCATGTAATAATTCACTTGATTTTGGCGAGAACAACTTCTTACTGAAATAATACCAACAAGCCCTGTAGAGACTATAAATTTTACAATGAATATGGGCCCTGGAATCTTGATATATTCTACTTGAGTTGTTAGGACACTTTTTGTGTTATGGAGTAACTATATTCAGTTGAGCAGAATCACTCTTCTGAACCATAAATTCTACTTTTAAAGGGTTGTGATTAACACAGCTCAGCATGGAGGAAAGAACATGAGCTCTGGGACAGAGGGTCCCAGGCTCAAATCCCAGGTCTGCCACTTATGAGCTATATGAACTAAGACAACTTGATTAATACATTCTTTATTTGTAATTTGGGAATACTATGTGGCTCAGAGATCAACAAGCCATGAACCAAATCTGGCTTTCTGCCTGCTTTTATAAATAAAATTTTATTTGGACACAACTATGCCCATTCATTTTTGGATTGCCTACCATTGCTTTTGCACTACTACAAGGAAATGAGTAATTGTGAGAGACCTGTGTGTCTGTAAATCCTAAATGTTTACAATCTAGTCCTTTACAGAAAATAAAGTTTGTCACTCATAACTATAACTCAAATATTTGATGGGACTTACAGTTAGTATACTTAAATGTCATATAGGACCTAAGAAATATTAGTACAATTCCTTGATAGATCCAGCAAATTATTCTTAACAACAATAACACTAAAAATAGGATTCATTCAACATTTAATGAATGTACCTACATATAAAGATATTTAATTCTCAAAACCCAAGTGGTTATTAGTCTCATTTTGTAAATGAAAAAGTGTAATTTCAGAGAAATTAAGTAATGCCCTTAATGACACAAAGCTAATTAGGGCAGTTGTTGATAAAATATAAATGTTTCAGCAAGTTTTTCTTTCTCTTCCTATTTAAAAATCCCTGACTTTCTGTAGGATACTTTTATTTTTATCTACTTATTTATGTATTTGCTGGGGATTGTGCCCAGGGTTTCTTTACTATTGTGCTATATTCCCAATCCTTTTAAAATTTTTTTATTCATTTATTTTTTTGTATGGTGCTGGAGATCAAACCCAAGGCCTCATGCATGCTAGACAAACATTCTACCACTGAGCCACATCCCCAGCCATAATTATTTTTCTATTTTGAGACATGATCTTACTAAGTAACTGAGGTTGACCTTGAACTTGGGATCCTCTTGCCTCAGCCTTCTGAGTTGCTCGGCTTATTGGTGTTCACCACTGCACACTCAGTTTTTGAACCATCTAAAAATAAATTGTTGACTGTTTAAGCAGTTAAATAAGACTTTTCAATATTTTCTGTTAATGGTTTTCAGAAAGTTTTTATACTGGCATTAACTTGTTACTTAGGCTGGGGTTGTGGCTCAGCGGTAGAGCACTTGCCTAGCATGTGTGAGGCACTGGGTTCAATCCACAGCATCACATAAAAACAAATAAATAAAATAAAGGTATTGTGTCCATCTACAAATAAAAAATATTTAAAATATTTGTTGGTACCTTTCATGTTCTCTATACTTTAATTATCTTTCCTTTCTCCTCTCTTCCTTAGTTTTTTATTTCCCTCCTTCTGCTTTTAAGCCCTCTCATTTATTTCTTAATTGAGGGCATTTTGTAATGGAGTATAATGACTATCTCTCCTGTATCTGTGAAGCCAAAAAACAGGGCATTGACAAGAGCCAACTGAGCATTACTGTGCAACTCTTCAAAAGTTAATTGTCACCAGTGCTATTGATTCCAAGGTACTCTTCTTATTCATAAAACACTATTTTCCCTAAAGATTGGCACTGGCTTTGTTATTTTAGGACATATCTCATATTTCTGAGGAATATCTCTAAAGATGGAAAACCAAATTCAGTCACTTCTTATGGTGGGTCATCTTCAGGAAGACATTCATCATTGGCATATGTGTTTCTACATGTGGTCATTGGCATCCGGATGTGCCCTTTTGTGTATAGCTGTCTGGCACTTGGTGTGTTTCTATAGATGGTCAGCTGACATTTGGTTGTGTTTCTATAGGTTGCCATCTGGTGTCTGGATAGAGATATCTGTGAATGGGCATCTGGCATTTAGATGTGTTTCCATCAGTGGTCATTCATCATCTAGGGTTGTATTTTCATGGACGACCATCTAACATCTGAGGTTGTGTTTCTACAGATGGTAGGTACCCTGTGGGTGTGCAATTTCCCGTCTATGTGGCTTCAGTGAAACTGCCTTTACTTTTCTATCTATTGTCCTCAGTTCTACTCTCTGAAGCTACCTGAAATAAAGTCTCATCTCTCCTCTATGTTGTTGCACTTTAGAGTATTTGACAGGCCTAATCTCATCCTCCAAAACCTTTATTTATTCATAATAAAAACTGCACAGTCCTTCAAATATTTCTCAAAAGGTAAGATTATGGCCTCTTCTTATTCTGGGGATGCTTATACTGACCCATTTTAGCTTCCAATGCCACATATATGCCAAACATGTATGTGTGTATATGTGGGTATAAATAGGTAGATAAATGGAAAATATATAACTTCAAATGAATGAAAGGAACAAAGTAAGGAATGAAAGAAAGGAAGAAAGGAAAAATCACCTATTATACCAATACCCAGATCAATATTTCAAAATTGTTTCCTCCATTTTCAAGACAATATGTGTGTGAGTGAAAAAATGTGTGTTTTCACATCTACTTCGCTGTCCCTCTGTCTTTAGCTTTCTCTTTACGGGTTGACATAGAGATCCAACTGCCCACAGCTTTATGATTGATTCTGTATTTATTCATAGCATGTGTGCTTTCCCTCACAATAAATAGTAGTCATGGACATTATTCTTAATAACTACATTTCCCTCCATCATGTGGATAAGTGAGAATTGATATATGCCCTTTTAAAGTATGACTGACAGAGGCCACTGTGGTACTCCAGATGGAACTGAATATGGCAGAACAGTAGGGATCACTCCATCCTTGTCCTTCATCTGGGCTTCTATTTTTCTGCATGTAAACATGGGTCTTGAAATTGTCTTAATTTTCTTAGTTCTCATATTGAGTTTTTCCTTACTTGCCCAGCCTACCATATATAGGGGAAAGAACCATTTGCAAATATGATGGCTTATGTATATAAGCTATGAAACAAAATGGAGACAGAATAAAATCATTTGAAAGGAAGATTATTACCATGTTTTCTTCAAGTTGTCTTGTGATTTGTGTGTGTGTATTTGTGTGTGTGCACACATCTTTACACAGGCAGTAAGAAGCAATTCAAAGAAATTTTACCACCCCATTTTCAATCATTTTCTGCTATATTCCTCCTCAGTATCTATTTCTCTCCAGGTGATAAATGATACATAGATGTTGACTTTTTCTGTTTCGTACATATAAATGTGAGCTCTTTGAAAAACTGAATAGCAGGTTTTAGCTGCTAAGATCCAACATGTTTTAGACTCTTAGGAATTCAGTGTGTTTCAAAGAAGTAGGAAATACAATTTGGCCATGTTGTTAGTGATTAAAAGCACAAGTTTTCAATTAGGGTTTAAGGATGCCTCAGAGTCAATGGATATTTTCAGGAGGTGGTCTGTGAATCCCTGAAAATTCAGTTCATTTTTTTTTTTTCTTTTTGCAGTACTGGGAACTGAACCCAAGGAAGAGCACATGCTGGGCAGGCACTCTACCACTTAGCTCCATCTCCATCTCCTTTTATTTTATTTTAAGACAGGGCCTTTCTAAGTTGCTGAGGCTAACCTTGCCACTTGCTACCCTCCTACATAAGTCTCCTAAGTTGCCGGGATTATAAATGTGCACCACTGGGTCCACATGAGTTCAAACTTTTATTGGAGTATTTTTTTCCTGGAAATAGTATCCTTACTAGATTTTCTTATGTCCTATGATGATTACTGTATAGAATAACTTAACAAAACTTTCCTGAAAAGTCTTAGTTGGTTTTCTCAGAGTGATGCTATAATCATGTGAAACAATGACTAATATGAGGGTGTCATTTGAGAATGCAAGGTGGGTTGCCTTCTCCCTTACATGATTTATCTCTTGGTGTATCAGGTACTTATTTAAATGTGAAAACGTGCTTTCAACATTCAGAAAATTCTTTTCTCCCAGTTATTTCTAGATTCCCCTAGAGGATATCTTGATAGTGTTGAGATATTCCCTACCCCTGCCCTTATACCTGCCCCATGGCACCCATCACTTTTATCTTTCCTTTGTGTCTTTCTATGATGCAGACAACTGAGCCCTGTCAATCTGGAATGTGAGACTGTCTCTCAAACACTTTCTAGACCCCATGGCAAGTGACTTGCTGGGTGTGGATCTTACTCTTCTCCATGCCTCCAATGTTCATGGTCTTAAATCCCAGTGTAGACCTGGGACGATTGAAGCTGCTTTATGTCCCCTTCTTAGTTATATGGAACACTTTCTCCCTTTCCCCTATTGCTTTTACACTAAAGTGCCTTCTTTATTCCTTGCTATTGCACAGCATTTTAAGTAAAGTTATTTGCTTCAAATTTGACCTACATATTTTGTTTCTCTCTCCCTTTCATTTTCATCTCCTTTTTCCTCTCTCCTCGCCCAACCCCTATGCTTTCCCTCTTCTACCTCCCACTCCCTCCTTCCTTCCCTGACTCCCTCCTACCTCTGTTCCTCTCTCCTTCCCTCTGTTACTTCTTCTCCCAGCCACTCCCTCCCACTACCACTCTGTGCTACTATCCTATTCCCTTAATGCTGTTGCCCTTCCATCTCTTCCTCCATTTCTGAATGCCTCACCTCCAGTCTTCTTCCCTTCTTCCTCTCCCTATCTTCCCCACTTTCCTTTCCTCCTTCAAGGAATTCTGTGAGCTTGTATAGAGGACCAAACTTCAGTCAAACATTTCTTCTTCTTCCTTCAAGTCTCTCTTCCCCATCTCTTTACCCTAGTAAGAGAATGATCTCTGCTTTCTTAGAGCCAGGACCCCTGTCACAATAACAACATACAACACTAGTACACATAGTAATGGTTAGATGTAGGAATCCTTGCCTTTATGATGTTATGAAAGCTTCCCTATATAACCATTCCAGTTTTTACTTTCAGTATGGTATTCAATACCTAACATGAGACATTTAATACTTTGTGATAAAATAGGTCAGATGATTTTGTCTGACTCTAAGCTAATGTAGATGTTCTAAGCACATTTAAGGCTAGGCTGAGCTATGATGTTTGGTAGGTTAATGTATTAAATGTGTTTTCAAATCACAATGGGTTATGGTGACATAATTCCTAACTTGAAGAACATCTGTACTCATCAACCATCCATCCTCTACCAGAGTCTTAGAAGGTCTCAAATGCCTTCCAGATAAGTACAGAGATCAAGGTAAGTAACAACTGGTTATGCTATCCTAGGAAGGAGGAATCTGCATAGGGAGGAGGGTATGCCCATTCATAGGAATTTAAATTCTTGTTCTCAAGCATTACATAGCTAAAATACACAACTATAGAAGGACCCTGCAGATGGTTCAGGATTTGCCTCCTTAAGGAGGCACAAGGTTTGGCATATTTTCAACAACATAAAATCCTGCATTTTAGAATACTAAGGTATCCTGGAGTTCATGAAATGGAGACCCTCTTTTGCTCAGCAATTTATCTTCATGGCCAACAGCACAGGTCTAGAACTCAGATTTCTGGGTTCTAGTACTGTCTCAAATCCTGAGTCACACTTCTTCAGTTTCCTTATGTATAATATGTCAATGATAATAGAAGCTGTTTCAGGGCTGCTATGAGGAGTTAATTATTTAATATATGTAAAACACTGAGAAGAGTACTTGGTGCATAATCAACATTCCACAAAAATTATTATTCACTTTTACAAACAAGACAACTTAAGAGTTAAAAGCCATGTCTGAGTCATTGCAGGTAGGTAGTGGCTCACTTAGGTTAACTGTTTCATAATTGGAAGGTCCTGCTTGAAAATGTTCTTTATACTAATTCAGGGGTCACCAAACTTTGCAAAGGGCCAAACAGTGCATGACTTAGGCTTTGTGAGCATAGAGTCCCTGTGACAGCTAGTCAACTCTGCCACTGTAATGCCAAAGCAGTCACAGAGAATGTGTAAATAAAGGTGTGTGGCTGTGTTCCAGTGAAACATTATTTACAAAACCAGAGGGCAGCCAAACGCTAATTACTTCCTCCAACCTCTTAGATAAAATACTTGGGGGTCAGGGGTATATCACAGTGCTACAGTGCTTCCCTAGCATAGGTGAGGCACTGAGTTCAACCCATACCACCACAAAATGAATAAATTAATTGTATTTAATTAATTAAAGACTTGGATTTACATTTTGGTGAATACTCAATGAGCATTTTTCTAGTAGAAAGATATTGTTCTTAGCCTCTTCCCTTTGTATGTCTCTAGGAGCTTAATTTACTTGTGATTGACTTTTTAATATTGAGGTTTAATAATGGTAATTAGTGGGCCAGGGTACTGTTTGGGTCCAGTATCTGTGTCACTAAAGGCTAGGGCAGAGGTCACAATGAGATAATACTTTATGGATTTGCTCTTGCAAACTTCCTTATGTGATTGTCATGCTAGTTGCCTCAAAACTATGTAATCTATGGGACCTGGACTTGTATCATTATATACTGTATATGCCAAACCTTTGCATCCCTATCCCATAGGTTTTATATATGCCCATATAAAAATGGTTATATTGCTTAATGATTTTAAAAGTTAATGTGGGACACACATAAAACCTTCTCTTTGTTTTAGTCCTCCTTATCTCTGAGAAACATTGACTATTTACAGAACCCTTACCATATGTTAGACACCATGGTAAATTCCTTATATGCAACACTTCACTGAATCCTTTCCATACCCTGATGAAATACATGTAACTGTTCTTTTACAGACAATAAATCAAAGGCTTCTAGGGGTTAGAGTATTTGGCCAAGACCTGGGATTTGAAGTCCCAATTCTGTGGACTGATCTTTAGTCTGCATACTTGAGAGGTCTGTCAAGTGCTCATTATCTGCCTTCATTTTTGTTTCAGTCAGTGGCCTTCTTTAAATGTAGGGGATGTTAAAATCCCAGCTGTGCATTGCATTACCTTCCTCACTTGACAAGCAGAGCTGCTCTTAAGACCGAGTGCAGTTATTTGCATAGTTATCAGTATGCTGGAGAAGTTCCCTCCTCACACTTGTGACTCCTTCCATCCCATTTGCCATTCGATTTTGCACATGAGCAAAGCTGTCTCTGTCTTCTGGTGGATGCTGAGTTTTTGTCTCTGCTTTCGTTGATTGAGACATCCCAGCCCTGCTTCCTTGGCACTTGCTCCTCGGGTTATGGCGCTGGCACAAACTGTACCTGCAGCATCATGTTACTCTTTTGTGCTAAAAATAACCGAGATCCTGGGTGAAACTTCATATATAATTCATGGTTTTGATTTATTAATCTTTCCATTAAGCAGCAGAATGACATTTTTGCTGGCTGCTTTCCAATCTGTATTATCTTAGACATTTAGAATTTTGTATTCACTTGCATGCCTTATGTGTGTGCACATGCATGTGTGCCCTCATATGAACATATCTGTTTATTTTCATTGCAGTAATATCAGAATCATTGATGCTTATAAATCTCTTGATCTTTCACTTACTCCCTACTTCAGACCCTTACAACAAATGCAATACCTGAAAGCAGCAAACATCAAATACATGTTGATTGTGAAAAAATACAAAACTGGAATGAAAAAAGGATAGCTGTGTCTTTCTGTACAGATTTAAAGTTAAATTCCTATTCAACAAATGAGAAAAGGCAACATTTTAAGGACAGTTCATTCATTCATTCAGTTTTCATTTATTGAGCTCCTCCTAAGTGCTAGGACCTGTGGAAGGATGAGCAAGGTGAGGGTACTAGAGATAATGCATCAACCTTCAAACTTTCATGCTACCCCTTAAGGTTTTAGAGTAAATTAGAATTCTTTTGTACTCACAAGCATCTGAGTTGATCTTGTTCACTTGAAATTTTAGAAGATACCTTGCAAAGAGTAAAAACATTTTAATTGTTTTATAAGACACTTGGTGAGAGCAATACCCTGAGGATCACTTCAGCTTCTTGAGCTCCACTGCCTTCCATGAAACCTTCACCCCCACTGCCATTTTTCTTTGGTTGTGACCAGGCTCTTCAAGAGCTGAAGAAAAGGCTCTGTGCTACCATTACTAAATGAAGGAGGAGAGCCACTATAGTAACAGAGTCCTGAGCCTCTCTCATCAGATTCGATAGACCATCAACTTTTCAGAATTCTGGTACCCTAGTATTCCAAACCCTATTTGAACCATAATTGTGTCTTTGTGGAGGCAACCTTGACTTGATTGAAAACAGTGCCTCCTAGATATTGTATTTTGTAATTGTTTTGCCTGTTATGGAAATAATAATTGTCCTTCTATCTGCTGAGCTTCCAGATTAATTTATAAATACAGAATAAATCAACTTATTTAAGAGCCATGTCCATAAATTGGAGGGTATAGGAGTAAGGGTATTAATGAAATTAGAAGTGTAATCAAAATCCAGTATTGCTTTTATTTTATCATATTTATGTTATATAATCAATATTCAAAGCAAGTTTTTATCTGTCTTTAGGGATGGGAATAGGAGCACAGCTTCTAATTAAAAACCTTAGTTTTTAATTTTTTATCAAATATGGAATATGTACTTTTAAAATAGTATGTTGTGTTTTGACCCAGTGGTACCTATGATTCTTATTTATTCAATGTGCTTTCCTTTCCCTTCTTCTAAGTAACAGAACTTGTCTTTATTATGAAGACCCAAGTTCATATGGTTTCTAAGGGAAAGACTCTCCTCTACCCCATTACAACTACATGGGTGGGATGACCAAGGCCTAGCCAATTAAAGTACTACATACCCCTAGCTAGAAGATAGGTTCAAGGAAATGGGTGACCTGTGTTAAGGCAATCAAATTTTCCCTTGGACTTTTCTGGAGTTTGCAGGGGGCAGGGATTGCTCTTCCTTTTCCTCTGGAATTGCTATCATTAAGCAGGGCCACCACCCAGTATAGATCAAGGGGGCCACATTTATTAAGGAAAAGAAAAGCCTGAATCTACCTGTGGTGAGTTCCTCTTTTCCATGATATGAGGGGGGGATGTCGGCCTGATAATGAGACCAGTGCAATGAGAGAATTGTTTAGACATTATTGTAATAGACAGGTTCACAGCATCATTTGAACCCTTTGATTAAGCTGGCTGGTTAAGTAAGCTATACCCCTAAACTTCTCAGTTACATGACTATATTAATTTCCTACTGCTGTTATAACAAGTACCACAAACTCAGTGATGTAAAAAGACATGTATTCATTACCATGATTTTGGAGATTGTAGGTCTAAAATGACTCTGCAAGGCCTCATTCCTTCTGGGAGCTTAGGGAAAATCCAATTCCTTCTCTTTTTCAGCTGTTGGAAAGTTTATAAAATAATATTTCCTTGTATCACTCTAACCTCTCCTTCTGTCATCACATCTCTTTCTCTGACTCTTTTGACTGCCTTCCTTATTTACCTTATAAGTCCCATTATGATTAAATTGGACCTACATAGGTAATCCAAGACAACCAACCCATCTCAAAATCTTTGAATTATCACATCAGCAAAGTCCTTTTTGGTATGAAAGAAAGTATATTCTCAAATTCTGGGGATGAGGGCATGTGCATCTTTGGGAGGAAAAGCTTTATTCTGCATACCACAATGAGCAAATTCATTCCTTTTTGGTTAATCTGAATTGTATTACTGTCATTTACAACCAAGAGTCTTGAAAAGCACTATGTTAAGGAAAATGAGACACTAGTGTAATTTAGAAATTCTGAAAAGAGGACCTTTTACATAAACATTTAGAGTTATAGAGCATTTTTTCTTTTGTGAAGATGAAAGAATCACAGAGCGAACATTAAATTATACCTATAACTTTAATTGGCTCCAATATTTTCCTGTCCTTTAATCTTTTTGTATCTTTCTAGAATATCTTTTCCACTCGTTATGCTACCAACTGGGAATTTTCCTTCACATGATCTTGTTCTTATTCAAGTTCACCTTTAAAATATTTTGCTTTCTATAGCCTGTTGTATGCTACAAAGCATTTCTGCAATAGATTTCCCCCTCTTAATCATTTTTATTCTTTCTTCACAACTGTCACTTTCCTCATTTTCTAAAATACTCATCTGTTCTCTTGTGAAATTTGAACTGTAATCCCTTGTTCCTTTTTTGCTATTTTTTTTCTGTCTTTAGGGATGGGAATAGGAGCACAGCTTTTAAAAAAAAACATGTGCTTCTGTTCTAGAGATTGTTTCATGATAATTCTCATGCCTGGCATCACACAAATATAAATTCCCATTTCATAATAAATGAATAAATAAACCTCTTCCAGGTTGTTCTTGCTTTTTGCTCTTTCTATGTAAATAATATAGTCTTGTATTACCTTGCTGGAAAGCTTATAAAATAATATTTTTTGGCTAACTACTCATCTATATTTGTTTCATCATTTTAAAATTAAAGTATGAATGTACTGAGCCATTTGTACTTTTTATTCATAAGAATATATTGTATAAGCTCTTTATTAATTCAATGGTATTTAACTGTAAAATTTTATCTGTGGCAATTTACTCTAATGAAAATACTTATTAGCATGCCAGTAATAAATGTCTTATTTTTATTCTATTTTAAGCATTTAAAAAATATAAATAACTATGTAACAAATGATGAGAGTACAGAATAACTTTTAAAATGTAATCTTGATTATTTGTAAGATTCTATGACCCCTTCTATTTTTTTGTCTGGTATATTAAACATGTAGTTTTTTTTCTCTTTCTTTATTTCATATCACTTTTTCTGTCTATCTACTTGATCTACCAAGCAGGGTATTGCTATAGCATAGCTCATGTTGCCATTTCCCAGATTTTCTCACTTGTCAGTTATCTTTTCTGTTTTTTGGTTTTTTGGTTTTGGATTTTGGTGCTTGGAATTGGAACTCATGCATCCTCAGGACATACTGTACCCCTGAACTGCATCACCATTGCTATTTTTTCTGTTTTTCTTCTGCTTTGCTCATACTATGAACAATATAGCTATAGACAATCTTGAATACATTTTAAAGTAATTCCTTGGGAATTAGAGATTCCTACTGGTGTTATACCAGGAAAATCAATACAATCATATTTTTAATTTTCATTATATTTTAGTGCTCTCAATAAAATACCTCAGGAGTAAATAAGATTTTTATATAATGAAACAAGGACATGAGATTATTATATATCATATGAACAGGATTTGAAGGGAAGCATTTGATTTTGTTTGTTTATTAATAAGACTAGGATCTAAGGGATGTTTAGGAAAAGGACTGAAATGTATACCTTTGTTATAGATATTTCTGGTCTTTATGATTACTTTTTCTTTCTTAGTTGTGCCTTTCTTTCAGTGTTGCATGGCACTTTCTTTCAGATGTTGCATCCTTGACATTTTCATCTTTCTCCTTTGTCCCTTCTGTTGGTTCCTTTCTTCCCCTAACTCTGAGTATCCCCCAATGCTGACCTCTTTCTTATCTTCCTTTATGTCAAACATATTTGGCAATTGATCTGAGTTTAGCTCATGTCCCTTCCCTTGGCTTTATTGTCATTCCCATAATGTGTTCTCTTTCCCAGTGTTACTGCCACTTCCTTTTGGCAAGACCTTATTATTTATCCCCTGATTTAAATTCACTGCTGGATGGTTTCCCTGCTTCCTGTGGTTGTGATCCTTACTCTGCCCTTGCAATCTGTGCCTTTCTATACTAGTCACTGAAACATTTTCTAGTCTTGATTTATGTTCATGGTCTTCTGTATGAATGGCCTGTTGCCCCTGACATATCATATAGATAGTGGTTTTCTTAATCTTCTAATCTTTCCATCTTTAAATTCATCCCCTATCAATCTTCCTATTGTGGCAAAGAAATCCTGTCATGTCACTTTTAAACTTTACTAACTTCAGTGACTTTTTCATGCCAAGCCCTTTTACCCTTCTCTCTTTTCACGTGGTGAATTTTGGGGGTGGGGAAGAGGCTGAGTTTGCAGCCTCATCTTTTCCCATATCCAATTTACAGCATTTAAAGATTTTCCAGACACTTGAAATCTCACCACATTCCTGAGACTGAATCTTGAGCAAGTGGAGCAGTAATATGGGAATGAAAGCAGCAAGTGATATGTGGCAGAGACTCCCTTGTCATGGTGACTTCTGTTTAGCCCTCAGGCAGCCTTTCTTAGTTGGGATCTCTCATTTGAACCTTAGATGCTGAGAATTATTTCAGTGACAATTTTTTGAATTCTGCCTGAGATGGTGCCTAACTATGTCATTATGAATGTGTAGGAGGGGAGGTAAGTTGCTGTATTTGACATGTGCTATGGAGTGCTGGAGCTTCCTTTTTTTGTGGAACTCAGGTTCGAAAGACTGCTACAGGGCATTTTGGGCTCTGTCAAATTTCTAACCCTGACCTTCTGTCATTGATGCTGTGAGAACCTGATATTCTTATAATAATTTCTCTTTATGTACAATTACTTTTCATTTTGGTAGCTAACAAATGAGACCTTTCTTTGATATAATAGCATATTTGTTATGATATGTGTTCATTGAATGATTGGATGAACAACCTTTGAATCCCTTTAATTTCTTTTTTTCTTATAACCAAATCAGTCACCATACCCATTAATCTTTGTGTATAGCATCCCTCACAGTCTGCAGTTTCCTTAAATATCCCAGGATCACCATCCTGATGCAGGTCTTTCTCATTTCAGCCCACATTCCCGTGGTCATCTCTTAATGTTGCCATTTAGCTCTTTCACTCTCTTTGTGATACTGAACCCAGATCAATTTCCCTCCCCCAAAAAAGGACATGCTGTCATTTCACTTCCAGATATCATGCCAACTGGCTTCCCACATTAAGTCAAAACTCAGAAGCCTGGCATTCAGGGCCTCCTGTGATTTGGCCCCACTTCCTCAGCCCAGCATGCTTCCTCCACTCTGCTCAGACGGGGACTGTCATTCTTTTGTGTATGATCTTTTGCTCATGCTGTACATACCACCTCTCCTTCCCAGTAACCTGCATTACTGACTTCTTTGTAAAATATATTTATCAGGTTTATTTCATTTTATCAAATGTTCTTCCCAATATCCATTTTGCAGCCATTTTGTTTTCTGAGCATATTAAACATCGTTGCTTCTTTTTTTGCCCAATGGGTTTTTTTCCTATTTCTTATACTCTAGTTTCTCTGAGTTATTCTGGTTTTTTTTGTTTCTTTTGCTTTTTGTAAATATTTAAAATATTTTTACTCTTTATATAACACACATGCAATGGTTAAAGAAAATTAGTAAAGGAAGAATTACAGATTGCTCAGAAATAATTTTTAAAATTATTACTGACTTCTAAAACTCCTTAGCACCACATCAATATCTATCTCCTCTCAAAAGCATACTTGACTCTCTTCATCCTAAATACTCATCCTTTCTTAATTTCAATTCTTGACACTTTATTATTGCCTTCTCTGCATACTCGTAAGTGTAATTATCCACTGGAACTCTTCATGGAGAGCCATTGACTAACTCGTTAAATATGCACTTAAGTCGATGGCAACAAGGCTAGACATTTCTAAAAAATTCTTAGAAGTATTCATACCCCACTTTCTTTTCTTTTTTTATACTAAATTGCCAAATACTTTGTCTGAAAAAATGAAAGTCCACAGCAGGTCACTGCTGCCTATTAGCGAACCTAGAAACAAGCAAAACCATTTCCAAGTCACTGTTGGGGTACTGTCATTGTCAATGGAAGCAGAAAGACCTCCTGTGTGTGTCTGCAGGAGCTCAATGAGAACACCTGCCACTGAGGAGTGGGGGTGGGGGCAGAGTGGCCTTGGATGTCCAGGACTGTGTCAGACTTGGAGCACCATGCCTTTCATGCCTGCACTATCCAGTGGTAAAGATTATCTTGGCTGGAAATTATTTGATTGTAAGACTTAAAAATTTGCTCAAACTAGCTGATGTGATGAGGGGAGTTGCAGTATATTTCCACTGTGTCATTACGCAGATACATCAATCAAAATATGACCAAGTTTCATGAGGATGAGACAAGGACATCTCTGATACTGACAGTTTTTCACTTGTCTCTTGTTATCTTAGCAACTCCAGGACCTCTCCCATTTCTATTTTGCCTGGTCTCTTCTCTCTACCAAGTTTGAGTGTTTCTAAAGGGCCCAAGGACCCCCAAATCCATGTCCTTGGAGCTCTGTCATCCCCCATAGAGTGAATGCGCTCTCTGTAACTTTCTGGAGTTTGAATTCCCAAGTAAGAGTTTTGGGTTGTATTTCAGTTTGACAAAGGTGGTTGACTTTAAACCAAGTAGTCATCCTTGGTCCACAGCAGTGTGTCCAGAATTAGCGTTCATATATTATAAAAATAAACAAGTGGCCCTGTCTTTTCAGGGAGACTTTGAGTAGAGTCATACACAGTTCCCAACGTTTCTATCATGAAAATTTCAGTGTGCTATATGTATTTGAGATTCATCACTAAGTAAAAAAGAGAACCCAGTTTTTAAAAAAGTATTTTAAGTTGTAGATGAACAGAATACCTTTATTCTATTTAATTTTAAGTGGTTCTGGGGATAGAACCCAGTGCCTCACATGTGTGTGGAAAGTGCTCCACCACTGAGTTATAACCCCAGCCCTCAAAGAACTCGATTTTAACTTTTAGAGCTGTTTCATTGCTTTCTCCTACATTCTATAGCCAGTTTACCATGATATGGAAGAGGAATCATTAGTTATTCTCAAAATTAACATGTTACTGATATGCCATCAATATAAAATGGAAAAAGAATGAATTAATTCTTACTGTACATTACATGGTTATAGAGTAAACTAATCAGAGGCTGATGGCAACTTAGGGCTGCAAGCTTTAAAAAGCATATGAAATAATTGAAGATGGTTCTATGGAAAGCTAATCAAATGATAAATGGGAAAGAAAATAAAATGTAAGTTTCAATTCAAGGAACATGATAAAGTTATTTAGCCTGGAGAAGGGAGGACAGAGTGACAATATGAGAATTTCCTCAAACATATGAAAAGGAGCAGGGTTATCCTGGACCCATCTCTATTGTCTTGAAACAATATAAAACAGAATATAGGCTTTAATGATAGCACAAACTCAAACTTTCAAACTGCAGTGCCACATGCAGAGCAATGTGTGAACTCTCTTTTAAGTACACAATGTGTAAATGTGTCTGTAAGAACAGAATGTGGTGTCATAGTCACAGGAATGTAATTACAGGGCTTCCCTGAGATTGCCTCCAAGCTCTATGAGGCTGAAGTCTGTTCTGTTACACTAAGTAGAAATAAAAGACAAAAGTAAAAACATTTTGTAATCAATATTTTTCTTATTGAGTCATTCCAGGTATAAACAAATGAATGGTGTACTTAAAGGGACATTCAAAGGAGCAGCACTAGTCACCAATCACTGAGCTTCATTTGTAGAAAGAGAATCATGAACTAAGAATAAAAACTAATTTTCTTCTACAACAAAGTACAATTCTGAGTGACTGTGAGGGAAGAAAGGAAGGAGAAATGGGGTTACCAGAAATGAGGATAATATGGTAGTATTTTCATTTAGAGAAGTTGACTTTCTTATAAATGGTGTGTGATGTGATCTTTCTCCACTTCCCTCTCCCCACTATTTCTTCATAATATTGTCCAAAATTTCCATCCCTAGTTGTTGGGTCATGGAATTGGATCTCTGCTATGATGCAGAGAAAATGCTAAGTGTAGCCTCAAGGTGGTATTGGATGAGAGCTGAGTTCACTTGTGCAAAGTGTGCTGTGCTCAGGTTGTCTGTGTTTATCTACCCAACAGTGGACTAAGTAGACATTTTGATATAGCATCAGGACTTGGTCAGAATTTTGATTGGATTAAAAAATAGCCTTAAATTTCAGACACAGAGGAACTGTATGACCCTTGGTGAAGTAAATAAATTTTTATGCCTTAATTTCTCCTTCAAATGGGAATAATGTGTATATTTCACCTACCTGAGAATACAATAATGCAGGATTGCTTTAAAGGCAACATAAGTGTTTAGTATTATAAATCTCACTACCCAATAGTGAGACCTATTCAGAACTGAGCAAGTGCTGTGAGCTGTGGCATGATCTGCTGCTTCCAGTGATTCCTCAAATGTGGTCTTAGAATTTTGAGGGTCCTCAAAACTCATTCTGGGGGGCGGTCATTGGTCGGAATTACTTCTCTAATAACACTGAATTCATTTGTATTTTAAAATATTATTATCTCAATGTTTTGTGAAGTTCTTCTGGAGGCTACATGATTTGTGATATCTCAATAGATTGGATGCAGAAGCAGATACAAGAATCCAGCTGTCTTCTTTAAGAAGATCTTAAAGAAATTTGCAAAAATATAAAACAGTGCCACTCTCCTCACTATTTTTTTCTTTTGTCTTTATTTTAAAATAATTAGTTATTGTGTAATTTTTGGTTTTAATTTCTAACAGTAAATTTTGATAGCTGTAACTTACACAAACAAAAGATTTGGGAAGTCTTCCAAAAGAGCATGATGGGGTCCTGAAAATGAAACAGTTTGGGAACGGTTGGGCCATCATTTCACCTTGGCAAGGTAACTTTATATGTGGTGATCCATGCATATTAACTTTCCCTCCTCACATAGTCTTATGGTAGGTGGTTGGACTCTCAGAAGAATCTCTCAGAGAGTACATATTTTTGGGATCTGTCCCAAACTGACACAAGACACAGTTGAACTGTGTGTTTGGTTCCCTAGGCAACACCATCATATCTAAGTCTCACAACATGTACCATTTTTTTTTTTTGCTGTGGGGATTCTCCAAGGTTACTCTTCTCTGGGTCACAGAAATTGATGGTACTTTATGCTGAAGGAAAGGACCTTGGATGATATGGGTTTGGTGACAAAGACTGCTCCGGAATCATTAGCAGCCTTCTTCTGTCAGTCTCTTAACATATGCAAAAGCAGAGTGCTCACATACCAGCCTCAGAATTAGCAATTAGTGAGGCTCATGATGTATGAGACATACTTATGAGTTAGGTATAATTCTTGCCCCAATTATGTATATGAAGAAACTGAGGCACATGCACATGTTTAAACAAATTGGCTCAAGAACTCACAGCTAAAAAGGAGTAGGAGTAGAATGCAAACACAGGCACTCTGCATCCATGTTCTGTGACATTAAACACTACATTATATCACTTTCCCTTGGTGATTATAATTTCCTTCTTAGCAATGTTACTAGGAAGGGCATGTTAACTCCTGTACCAAAAACCCAAAATTTACAAAAGACAGATACAAAAGTTGTTCCATTGTGCTCCAGTACTAAGTGGTCTGGTAATGGCTTTATATAATCACCCAGAGACCCAGGGATGAGTCATCTGTGACTCTATCATTGTGTAGACCCTTGGAGTTTTCTTGGTACAGACAAGAAAATAAAGAGTGGCATATTGTACTTAGAAGGGTTTTATGGGCCAAGCCAGCACTTCCATCCAAATTTTACAGCATCAAATCACTCATGTGATCACACCCAACTATGAGAGATGCTTGGAAATATAGTCTAGGTATCCAGTGGGAAAGAGGAAGAATCAAATAAATAATTGTCATTTTTTTCATGAGCACTTTGAAGAGTTTTGTGTTAACTAATAATGCAGAGATTCCGGGAATATTGCCAGAGTCTGTGCTCAGAGGTCAACTAATACTTTACAAGGCATATCAATAATTCTATGTTCCTGACATGGAACAAGGCCTACAGGGCCCTGGTCCTCAAATAAAAGTATATATGGTCCTGGAGTTAACTATAAAAAACTTTAACATCATGGTTAACTCTAAGCAGCTCTCATAACATCTTAGTGAAAATTAGAAAAAATACTTTTTTCTGAAGCAGTTCAGTGTTTTTTCAGAAAATTCTCTAAGTATTCACATCTATAATTAATATTATAAGAATGAGACCCTCTATGATTGAGCAATGCTCATCCTACACACTGTATAAGAAGTGTCTGCCTTTATGCTGAGTAAGGACACCTATTCCTTTATTTCCTACAGTTTATCTCAGGTTTCCAGTTGTCATAATATAACACACCTAGAGAGCATAGTCAAGTCATAACTTGGTTTTCTTTAAATGGTCCTCTTCCTGGTTCTTTCCTTTTGTCCTATGCATTCAGGCATCTGTCAACATTGTTCAATCTTATTCAAAAAGAAAATAAACTATTGTAGCTTCCAGTTTTGACAGGGTTCCTGAACACACATTGTCTTTTAGTCTATAACATTGCCCTTTGTCAGGGATTCTCAAACCTGATACTATTAGCAACTGGGAACATCATTCTTTTTGTGGGAACTGATCTGCAATTGTAAGATATTTAACATCACCCCTGGTCTCAATCCACTGGAGTCCAGCTGCAATTCTTCTTCCCAGAAGTGACAATGAAAAATGTTTCAGGACATTGTCAGATGTCCACTGGGTGGTGAAATCACACCCAGGTGAGACCCCTTGGTAGCAAGTGGCAGTGTGGTAATGTAGTAATCATTTTCCAAACACGTTGGATTAAAGCACTCCTTGATGGGCTGTTGTGCTTGTGCTACTTGGGTCATAGCAGAGGAGTCTATTCTTTTGGTATCTTTCTGTGTTCTCTCCTCTCCCATGTTGGCTACCAACCCTTGGGACATGACCAAAATGCCTAATGAGAACAACTTAGAGGAGGAAAAGTTTTATTTTGGCCCAAGGTTTCAGAGGTCTCATGTACAGCCAACTCTACTGCAGAAACATCATGTTGGAAGGGCCCCGTGGAAAAAAGTTTCTCAGCTTGTGGCAGTCAGGAAGCAGAGAAGAAGGGGCCAGGGACAAACATAGTCCAAAGTCATGCCCCCAGTGACCTACTTCCTTCAACCATGTTCCATCTGCCTAGTTACCACTCAGAAGCCCCTTCAGCTATCAATAGATCAACCCAGCAAATGAATTAACCCACCTTTGAAGTCAGAAACATAATCATTGCCTCAAAGTGCCCCCTCTGAATAATGCTGCATTGGGGATTATGGTTTCAACATATAAGCTTTTGTGGGGATGTTCTAGATCCAAATCACAATAAGTTCCAAAGCAGAGTATCCCCTGGAATATAAAAGTGCTAGAAAATACATTTGTTTGGCTCACAGTTATAGCCACCAGCATCTTACACAATGCCATTCACATAGTAAATGCTCAGTAATATTGAATGAAAAAATAAGTGAATCGTGAATCAATGAACATACTCTACTGCCAATGTTAACTGTGTGGGTATTTCTACTTTATATCGTGTTTTCCATCCTTTAAATTAGCTATGAACCCTTGCACCTTCATTTCCGTTTGAGACACTGTAAACTTCAGCAGCAGTCTTCCAACCTGGATGGACTTTTTTTCTTTTAATGCTGGGGATTGAACCCAGAAGTATTCTATTTCTGAGATATAGCCTCAGCCTTTTAATTGTTTTGTTTTGAGACAGGGTCTTGCTAAGTTGCCAACGGTGGCCCTGAACTTGTGATCCTCCTGCCTTAGCCTCCTGAGTAGCTGGGATTACAGGTGTGCATCACTACGCCTGACTTGGATGGGTCCTTAAATCACTGTGCAATCTTGACAGAATGCTTGGGGCCCCCAAGAGTCTTTCTAAAAGCTGTAAGGTCTTCCAATAATTCCACATTGAGAACTTAAAATTTTCCTCTGCTGAGTTAACACCCTCTGATATAACCATACCTTTCATTTGTGAGTCAGTACAGACTATGGTAATTTCCTGGAATATTCTCCTGGAGCCTGGACACCCTGAGATGCCAGGCACCTGAAGTTAGAAGCTTACCACTTAGAATTTACAAAATTGAAAAGAATCCACATGCAGAAGGCTTTCCTGGAGTGTTGCCAGAAAGAAAACAATCTTACCATTGGCTGAACTCAAATATACCAGAAACCCAGAGGATGGTGCGTTACTTTTCTCACTTGGTAATCTTTCCATGTTGACAGTCAGCTTCTGATGTATGACTGGGAATTTTCCCCTCCCAGGCCTCCCTCCTCCTCCTCCTCCTCCTCCTCCTCCTCCTTCTTCTTCTTCTTCTTTTTTTTTTTTTTTTTTTTTCTTTGTCCTTCTCTGGGGCCTTCCTGGCAAGTACATATGGAGTCAGCTGTTTTTTCAGGCCCTATTCTGGAAGTGATCCAATGCATCCCTCTAGACAGGGGAAAGTCCTCCATAGGAATAGATTTACATCCTTCAGTTTCTTTAGGGTAAACTAACACAAACTTTCCATTTACCAACATTGGTAATCCCTCATAACAAGAATCCCAATATTATTAACTTAAGCAAACAAACACAAAGGCCTCTTTCACCCAAGATGAGGAGGGCAAGTATTGAATGGGGTGAGGGAAATAGAAAATTCTCTCCTGCCATACCGAAAAGCCCTGAAGAAAGCAACTTAGTGGCCCTTCTTTATTCCCATGCTCCTCAGCTCTCTCCCATCTTATCTAGTGTTTAATTCTTGCTCTTTCAGCAGGCTGTGCTCAGCTCATCCCTGCCTCCCCAGAATCCAAGGGCATCTTTAAGACCAAGAATGCATGGGAGAATTTATATCATTCCATATACCAGTCCAATAACAATTGAGCTAACATTTTGCTAGATTTCTTCTGAGTGGTGGCAGACAGCCTCAGTAATAATGCCTTGCAAGTATAACATTCTGTAATTAGACTGTCCTGTAATTAGGGAGTTGACAACTTAGCCACAGCTTGTCACTAGCCAGTGACACAGCAGGACACAGGAAGCACCATAGAGAAGGACATCTGTCTGCCAACTAATGGCAAGTATTCCAAGGAAAGCCAGAATGAATAGCATAGTAATAATAATGATAATAGCAATAAAGCCATAAAGAGGGTACAAACACCATTCTTGATCAGAGATGAACCTGGTGCTTTGGAAAGAAAGGACCATGACTCTCAGTCCATCCTCCTGCTCTAAGGGATAATGACTGAGAGGTGGGTTTTAGTGCCTCTTGAAGACAGACACATAACTAAGGATGGGTCTGAAATGTGGGTGATAACTCCAGGAAGAGTGAGAGTGGTCCCAGTGCACATTTAAATTGAACAGATGGCCCCAAAGAGAGCCACTTGAGTGGTCCTGTGGGGAACAGGGAGTTTGATTTAATTAAATTAAAGGGTTCTTGGGTTGCTGAGGAGCCAGTGGATCCATGATCTCTCTCTGCCATTCCCCTAAACCTGCTTCTTTTACTGAATTCCTTAGAGTCTAATTTGTTTTCTCCCTTCCATACTATTTTCCACATCTAATAGGAAAGTCTAGTGAACCATCCCATCTCCATCCCACCTTTCCATTTTGGATGTCTAGCCCTAGTTTGGATATCACCACTCTTTCACTGGGCTGACTGCTATATACCCTTCTACTGGTTTTTGCATTCCAGAATCTCTTCCTTTCCTTCATCTACCCAGAGCTCTGCTGATAAAACTGAATTTCCCATTGAAATTGCTCCCACCACCTCTGCTTGAGTCACAACCAGAGACAAATTGTCTACTAAAATGGAGTCCTGGGTGTGAAATATAACACCTGATATCACAATTCTTTTTATCCCTTATATCTTTAGTTTCTTTCTAACTCAGGACTTGTACTCCAATTAACTACTTGTTCAGTGTATCTTCCTGTTTTCATCTTCAGGAATAATCTGTGGCATGATCTTGCCTATGATTTTTTTTCTGAATTCCCATCCATACTTTAAAATTTTTTATAACATTTTCTTTAATACTATATGTAAAATATTAGCATTTAAACATGGGACATAAAATTATTAAGATATTCTACATTTTTCTCATATTAATATTTCAAAATGTAGCATTTATTTTAGAACTGATATCTGACTAGCAACATATCAAGTGCTTAATAGCTACATATGGTTAGTTACAGCCATAATAGATAACATGGATTTAGTGATTTATACCTACTGAGTTTTTTCTTTGCATATTTTTGTTAGTACATTATAGTTGTACATACATGATTGCATTTGTTGTTACATCACCTCCCAATACTACCACCTCCCTCCCCTTCTCCTATCTTCAGATGCCATTCCTTTACTGATCTCCCGTTATTTTTCATTAGATACCCCCACTTTCTTTTCCTTTTTCCTAATTCCCACATATGAGAGAAAACATACAACCCTTGACCTTCTGAGTATGTCTTATTTTGCTTAATACGATTATCTCTAGTTCCATCCATTTTCCTACAAATACCATAATTTCAATTTTCTTTATTTCTGAATAAAACTATATTGTGCATATATATTACATTTTCTTTATTCATTCATCCATTGATGGATACCAAGGCTGGTTACACAGCTTGGCTATTGTGAATTGTACTTTATAAATATGGAAATACATGTATCACTATACTATGGTGAATTTAATTCTTTAGGAAAATACTGAGGAATTATATAGCTGGCTCATATGATGGTTCCATGGCTAGTCTTTTGAGGAACATTGTACTGACTTTCATAGTGGTTGTATTACTTTACAATCCCAACAACAGTGTAAAAGTGTTCCTTTATCTCTACATCCTAACATTTACTATTATTTTTACCGGTTCTTTTTAATTATACATGACAACAGAATTTCTTTTGGTATAATTATAAAAACATGAAATATAATTTGTTCTAGTTCAGTCCCCAGTACATCCCCTTCCTCCCTCCCACCCCAGTTCCCTTCCCTCTGTTCTGCTCTTTCTGCTATTTACATATATGTGTAAATTAAAAATATGTAAAAAATTATATATTATATATATTTATATGTATTATATATTATATTATTTATATAAATATAAAATATATTTATATAATATATATTTATATATTATATATTATATAACATATATATCATATACATAAATATATATATATATATATATTTTAGTGTCCTGTGGATGTGCATGTTCCCACCCATCCTTTAAGACCCAGGTCAGAAGGTTGTCCCCACCCCCAGCTCTCTGGAGATTCCTGTTTCCCAGCCCCATTAGTCTCCCTCCTTCAAACATGGTTTACCCTCTACACCTTCCTATCTCTGTCTTTCATGGTTATCTCAAGCCCCATGGCCACTGGACTGAGTGAGGTAGCTGTGGTATAGTTGAAAACTCAGTAAATTAGAAATGAGAATGCATGTACTTAAGAACTGCTGCTTCTAGTTTGCTTGTTGTTTGATCTCTGGTAAATCATTTAACCTCCTAGGGCATCAATATTGTTATTTATAAATTGGAGATAATAATCTCTGCCCCAAAGAATTGATACTCCATTTGTGTTCAATGAATCAATAAGTAAATAAAAAAAAGAACTGATAAGCCTGAGACTGCATGTATAGAAACCTTTCTAAGTAGGAAAGCATTATGTCAATGTGGAGTACCTTGATGATTATCTGGCCTACACTCTAGTTATTTATATTGTTGCCTTATTAAAACCTTTCTAAGTAGGAAAGCATTGTATCAATGTGGAGTATCCTGATGATTATCTGGCCTATACTCTAGTTACTTATATTGTTGCCTTATTAAATGTCTTATATCATAGTTATTTCAAAAATGATTTAAGGCTGTCCTCTCACAATTAGTTGCTAAATCCCTGTATCAGTTAGGCATGCATTCGGTGCAAGTAACAGAATACTTGATTAACAATGGCTCAAGAGAATGAAAAGAAGAGAAAGATTTAACTATCTTCTAAATGGAAATTTGAAGTTCAACATTCCAACTTGGTTCTAGAAAATAGTACTGGTTAGGACCAAACTCCCCCTTGCTCTATCTCCTCAGCATCTTGACTTTCTGTTTTCGTACTTGTTGCTGCATGCTTGCAATCTTGCCACATCTGATGGCTACAACTCAAAATTCCATGACTTCATTTAGAGGCAGGAAACAATGAAGGAGGAGAGGAGTAGTAGATTCTCTATGGGGGCGGTCATCAGGTAGCCTTGAAACATTTGCACGTGGAAAGAGCAAGAGCATCCTCCTTGAGCTGGCAACAAACAGTGTCTGCTATAGCTCTGGAAATCAAGATGAGTAAGACTAGATTCCCTCTCCACAGAACCTAGTATATAGTAGATGGCATATGGTATATGTTCAATAAATATTAATTGAGTGAATTAATAAGTAAAATAATAAATTAATACAGGAATGAGAGTTCATAATCCTGGAATAACTCATCTGAAGTCAGCCATTATTGTATGTACATACATCTTACTTAAAGTTCACACTTGTAATGGTCTCCAGGATTAGAGCAATTTATCCATCAAGCAGAAGTGCTGTTATTCAAAGTGGTTTGATTGGTTTTTGTCTAGTCTGGGACCAAGAAGCAGAAATACTATGTCAGAAAGACAGCATAAAAGTGAATCTGAATCTAAGAGTTTTAAAATGAGTTTGAAATATTAAAATTTCTCAGGCAAATATGAGGTTTTATGGGTTTTTTTAATATTGCATAAGAATTCAAAATATTGTTACAGGGTATGTCACATTAAGAATTCATATTCTGACAATTATACACCAGAAGAATCTTCTAAATGACCTCCTTCCCCTTTTCTTTCTATAATTCATCTGACAAAGGATATTCAGAGGAAAAACAGTGATTATAATCCCACATTGGTAGACTTTTGGTATGTTCCTGAGAAAAATGGGTGAGAGAGGGTGGGGATAAATATGTAAAGGTAATGAGGTGATGTAATAAAGCTTAGTGGAAAGTGTACATAGCAAATGTGCTTCTTAACCTAAATCAAAGTTCAGCAGATAGGGGGCTGAGCTAATAATTTTCTATTTCATAGATATATGATTAAGTGGTAAAAGTTTTTGATCTTGAATGTGTTCTTATAAAACCTGACCTTCTTGATTACAGGATGACCAAAGTAGATGGGATCTCAAAACATTATACCTCACTTGACATTCAGGAAGAATCACTTGTATATCTACATTGCAAGAGAAGGGAAAGGGAATAGGAACATGGGGGCTTGTTTTAAACCATAAAACTTACAGATGAGAGAGTCAGTGCTAAGACAAGTAATATCCTAAGGGTCACTTCTACTTACATATTTGGGAATAGGACCCAGTGGGACATGATAGTGCCTTGTCTGTTGTTCATTCTAATGACCCGTATGACATTTAAAATGTTTGAGTCTTCTTTAACATAATTAAATATAAGAAAAAAATAGAACTATACTGTTAGAACTTGAGACATTTTTATTCCACAAATCTGGATTTAGAAGTTTCCCTTATGGTGTTAGATTTATCACCAGGAAAACTGTTTCTCATAATAATCTTCATGCTTACTAAGAATGGTTGTCATCACTTAGCTTTTCTGGTCTCAACTTTTGTCACCCCTGAAATGGGATAATAATACCTTTCTTGTCTAACTTCCAGGGTTATTTCCAGAACTAATATAACAAAAGCATTTAGAAAAATTGAACCTTACAAATGTATTGTATGGTTCATATATTTATTTAATACTAATAAAAATAATAATATTTAAAACTAGCTTGTCTTATATCTTCTAGTTCCTCCTCCATTCTCTCTCAAATATTAAGACACGCAAGCAAAATTAAAAGCTAAAAGGAAAGGGAAGGATGAAAACGGAGGAAGGAAAGAAGGAAAACAATCCTTACCCTTTTATTGCTATTGTTATTAGTCTTTTTTCCTACTTTCTCAATAATCCTGTTATCTTCACATGTTATATTAGTGAACTTTCTGTCACTATTACCAAAATTCCTGAGAAAACAACTTGTATGGGGGAAAGATTCATTTTGGCTCATAGTTTCAGAGGTTTCAGTTCATGGTTGGATAGTTCCATTGTTTTGGGCCTGAGATGAGAGAATATTTTGGTGGTTGGGAGCATGTGTTGAAAGCTGCTCAACTCATAGCTACCAGGAAACAGATAGAGAGGAAGGATCTGAGAGAAGATAAACTCTTCCAGGCATTGTCCCTAGTGACCAACTTCTTCCAGATAGGTCCTACCTCCCAGTCATAAATGAATTCATCCACCAATGAGGTCAAAACCCTCAAGATCCATTAAATTTTCAAAGTCCCCACCTCTGAACACATGATACTTTGAGGGACATTGCAGATTCATAGCAGATGCCAAGTCCATCTCTGAGAATATTGCTCCATTAATCAAAACTAAATCCTCCATAGAAGGTAAGTTATCATTTTTACTAAATTCACCAATATTTAGTGGCTCATTTATGTGTCACAATTGCCCTTCAGTTTAGGCTTATAGATCTAACATCCTATGGACATCAACTGGGCATTTTACAACAAGAATGTGATGAAGGAATTTCATTGCTTTCCTTTAAAAATCCTGATTCTCAGGTACCTTTGAGAATGGACATATGTTAGTGTCACCCCCATTAGCCCTGGCATCCAAGTTTGACATCTGAGAGTGTTCTTTGACTTCCCCCTTCTTGACTTGATACATAATCAAATATTTAGTGATGACTTTATCCCCATTATAATTTTCTATCCCTTCTACTCCTACAATAGACTCCTTCTATATTATCCTAGTTAGACGTTTTTTAATGCTAGGGCTCAAAACCAGGGCCTCACACATACTAGGCAATTGTTCTACCACTGAGACACACCCCTCTCCTGAGTGGACTTCTTATTTCCAGTCTTCTTCCCTCAACTTCCCAAGTATCTAATTAAAGTATCCATCTGACAAGATCATCTCCTACTTTAAGCAGGTCCATTACTCCACATCATTAATGCTATGGTTCTCAAACTAGGCTCATAGGAAGCCTACAGTAGTGTCTTGGAGGGGAGAAAAGGGGATGCCCTTAGGGCTGGGTCCTTAATTCCCTCTTCACTCAGGGAAATCTTATTCTATATTTTCTTTCTGCATTGGAGTTCTTGGAAATGATTGCTTTTGGACAAAACATTTTTTTTGGTTAAAATTGGAAGCCTAGTGACCCATAGGATATAGTCCATGATTTGGCCCCTGTCTGCTTCTCTAGCCTCATCTGTGTTTTTTTCTCTTCTCTCTGTAGAACCAAGCAGCAACAGAGTGCCCACTTTTCCTGAATACAGAGCAATGTTTCTTGCCCTAGACTATCTTCTTAAGTAGTGTCACATACCACAAAGCCCACTAAATCCCCTCCTTTAGGATAACTAAAGGTAACAAACCCACTAAGACTTGATATCATCACCTCTAGGAAGCCTTCCTTCTTTATCTTCTAGTTGCCACTTCACTCCCTGACAATCTTTTATCTATTATGTGCTAGTTCAGATGTGAGAAGCATTAAGTGGTATAAGATAAAAAACAGTGGCTTCTGATCTTCACTCTTTTGGTAGTTATGTGTAACTCTAAGTAATTCACTTCACCTTCATGAGACATCATTTATTCATTCATTCATTGATTCTTCCCCTTGCCTTATGTAGCTTACATTCTGGTAGGTAAAATAATAAATTAAAGTATCTATGGTATGATGTGTGATGGAGAAAAATAAAACAAAGAGGAATAAAGAGTGCTGGACAGTGGGGTTTTTCTACTGGTTACAAAAGAAAGGCTTTTCTGATATCTAAGAAAACTTTCCTGGCAGACCTAACAAGTTCTGTTGAGTGTAAGAGGTAGTGGGAAAAGAAGGGAGACTAATTAGTAAGTTGTTGCATAGGTGGCAGTGGTAGAGTTGGTGAGATATGTAAACAGCATGGATCTCTTTTGAAGGTAGTATTGAAAGATTTGATGACTGATTTGTGGTGAAGTTAAAGAGAAAAAGTCACAGGTGGCTCCTGTGGAACTGAGAAACTAGAAGGATGGAGTTGATATTAATAGCTAAAGACTGGAGGGAGGGGTCTTCTCTATGAAAATTAGTTTTAGGATATGTGAAGTTCAAGGTACCTATTTGATGACTGTTAGAGATGTTCAGTAGGTGATCTGGGGTAGAGAACTCCAGGCAAGAGATATACATGTGGGAATTGTTGCATATAGTTGATGTTCAAAATCATAGAACTCGATGTGGTCACCTAAGAAATAAGCATAGACACTCACATAGAAGAAAGTATAGGACTAAACTCCAGGGCATTCTAATGTTTACATGTTGGCAAGATGAGATACAGTGACAGAAGAGTAGAAAAGAAAATATTGAGAAAGAGCAAATAGGAAGGAAGAAAGAAGAAAGAAAGGTGTCCTCAAAGCCAGGTAAAGAAAATGTTTCAAGGAAGGGGAATGGTTAGCTGAGTGAAATACAATAAGAACTGAACATTGGTCATTAGAGTTAGTTAGGTACATGGATATTCCTGGTTAAATGGACAAGAGTGGTTTCAATGGATTGGAATGGATTTTAAGGTTGTAGGAAAACAGATGGAATAGCCAGGCAAGGTGGTGTATCTGTAGTTTCAGCTACTTGGGTGGTTGAGGCATGAGGGTCAAAAGTTCAAACCTAGCCTCAGCAACTTAGCAAGACATTTTCTTAAAATATGGTGGAGGTGGGGAGGCTGGGAATATATCTCAGTGGTAGTGTCCCTCAGTTCAATCCCCATTCCCACAAAAATAAAGAACAAAGAAAAAAGAAAACAGATGGAAAATATTCAGGATACAGTGGAATAGCAAGTACAGAGCTTGATAGAGAAGTTTTGATGTAAAGGCCAGAAGAAATATTGAACTTAGCTGAGGGAAGGTAAGTATGGGTGTTAAGAGAATTTTTCAAAAAGTTTGGATGAAGAGAGCATGATTGAAGGCACATAAGAATGCCCCAGCAATTCAGGAAAAAAAATGCTGATGTAGGAGAATAAGAAAGTGTCAGGATGAGGACCTTGAGCAGACAAGAGAGATGATGATCACATATCAGGAGTGTCAGCCCTCTGAGCATGAAAGCTCATGGACAAATGGGAGAAGGCAGCATATATGAGCAAAGAAGCAAAGCCCTTTACATTTTTGTGTTTATCATCTTTAAACCAGGGTATTTTTTAAATAACATAAAACAATGTGTTTTCCTTTATTCTTCATTCTCTTTGCCTCCCACAACCAATTCAACGAACACTGATCAACACATATCGCCAAGCCTCACCACTGTTTGCCACTTCCTTGTCATGATCCTCTCTGAGCCACTCTCATCTCTTGCTTGGACTATTGCAGTAGGCTCCTAAGTCATTTTCCTGACTCACACTCACTTCCCTCAAGAGTGGTCATTCAAGATGTAAATCAGACATTGCTACTTTGGTGCTAAAACACCTCCTAAGTCTTCTCATTCCATGATGACAGGTCAAACAGTTCAACTTGACCTGATGAGCCCCATCCAGTCCCACCCCTAAAAAGTCCCCCACTCTCACTTCTTTGAACACAATACCCATTTACACACACTGGATGCCTTCTGATTTATCAAATATGCAATAGTTGTTTCTGCCTCAGAGACTGCATACTTGTTTTGTCCATGCTGTTCCACATGAATGTTGAGTGGCAGCCTCTTTCCTGTCCAACCTACCACAGTTTAAATATTGCCTCCTTAGAGAAGTCTTTCTCAACCACTTGATCTTTAGTAGCCACATGGTCAATCACTTTTAATCAAATTGACAAATTCTCTGCACAACTCCATCTGCTATTTTTTAAACAATTTATTTTTTTGTTTTTAATCTACCTCCCCTATTACAATATAGGTTCTATGTGAGAAGAATTTTGCCTGTTGCATGTTCTATCTCCCAGTGCTTAGAACAGTCTGTGGTACATAGGAGACCTGCTAAAAATATTTACTAAATGAATGGCCACCTTTCTTTTACTTACTGTTGTTGTCAGGACTGAGATCAGATGGTAGAGAAATGTATGGGGCTCTCTCTATTGCAATTTACAGCGAAGGAACCCTCGGTGGTTCTCCTGTGTGGAACATCCAGCCCAGTAACAGATTCCCAACACCAGATTTAAATAAGGCCTTACCAGTGTTGTAGAATCCTTTCCTTTTCCCTCTGATGAGTCCCCACAATATAAAAGATACCACAGCTTAGGGCTCTGATGACTGATTAGGAAATAGTTTGATTCTTAGGCAATATTGCCTACCTTTGATCAATCCAAGCAGATGTTTTAACCTTTAAACCAACCTCTCTCTCTCCCTCTCCTTGTCTCTCTCTCCTACCTCTCCCTCCCTCCCCTCCTCTGTCCCCCTCTCCTGAGAAATGAACCCAATGCCTTGTCCATGCTAGGCAAGTGCTCCACCACTGAACTACACTCCAAGTCCCTTTTTAAAATTTATTTTGAGACAGAGCCTCACTAAGTTTCCAAGGCTGGCTTCAAATTTGCCATCCTCCAGTTGTAGCCTCCTGTGTAGCTGGGGCTACAGATGTTTGTCACCATGTCTGGCTCAAAGTAGTCATCCTAAAGGTTGAAATTTTTCCTAACAATAATGTCAAGGGTAAAGATAGTTGTGGAAAGCCTAGATTTATCTTCCATGTGCCTCAATTCATGTGTAATCCAATTTCAAGTGCTCATTCTAGGTAAGGTAGGTATGTATTACTATTTCCATTTTACATGTGGGGAGACTGAATCTTAGAGAATTTGCAGAGTCTTTCTCTGGATCTGATGAGCCTGAGTCACTTATTCATGAGCACATTCAATAACGTTTGAAGGTTTGTCTGCTTTCCAGAAATGACCGAATGTCACTTGTATATAAGTAATACAAATTAAGTAGATTTTCAAGACTGGGAAATATGGTTTGTGATGGGTAAGTCTCTATAAGGTCTAGAAGGAGCCTTAGAAATTATCCAGGTTGGAGCTAAAACTTCAGAAAAATCACAAAGATTCCCAAGATCTCACTCCTTGGCTTTTGTTTATTTTAGGCTGATTCATTTCCTGCTAGAAAAAGAAACCTCTCCCATCCTCTGCCACACACACACATGGTGCAGAGAGAGAGGATAGGGTTGAGAGAACAGGTACTCAAATATCTGCCTGTCTGCCAGGATGGCTCAAAGGTATAAACTGGCTGTGTTAGCATGTTTCAGGGGAGCAGATTCTCCATTTTTAAATTAATGAGAAACAAAGGAAGAGGAGGAGAATCTCTTTGCTTTAGAAAATGTTATCAATCCGTTAAAAAGCACACTAGATAATTAATGTATCAGAGGAGCATAAAGACCTGGAGAATCCAGTTATTCCCCTGGTGCCTATTTTGTTGTGAAGCATCAGCAACTGCACCATTCATAATTGTAGTATAGAAATTGGCACAGGAAGAAGATGAGTAGCAAGCTGTTCCAGGTAGACCAGATGTCTTGAAGGGAGCCTGTCTATAAGTAAATACAATGCCTATTTCCTGTCACTTTCACCATTTTGAATAAGAAGCAATTGGTACCTAGCATTTCATGCATGCTAATCATGTGCTCTAGCACTGAGCTAGACACTCAGCCCCTAATAATTCTTGATTAATAGGGTTTTCTTTTTAAAAGGGCATCTCAATTGTTCTGTTCTCAAAAAGAGCACTTTTTCAAAATACATTCTCCAAAGCCATTGCTTTAGTCCTTTTTTCCAATCAAGAGCTGGTCTTGTGATGGCAGATGTTGACTCAGATAAGGGAAGTTGTTGGTGGCCTCTCTGTTGAGAAAAGGTAGTAGGGGTGAAGAGAAAAATAACTAAAAAATGAGAGGATCTTCACTGCCATCATTACCAACCCAAAAGAGGACAAAGGATGCAGGGAAAGGAGAGTGGTGGGAAGGGACAAATCTCCATGTGGACACAGAGGCATCAGGACTCACAGGGAATGCTTGACCAGCTTTTCTTTGGCTGTGAATTGAATGATTCATTCGACAAATATTTATTAAGGACCTTCTATATCTATGAAACTCTTCTAGGCATTTGGGATCAATCAGTGAAAAAACAAAAACCAAAAAGCAAAACAATAACAACAACAAACAAAGATCCCTTCCCTTGTAGAGCTTTCATTCCAGTGGAAGGTTCAGATAAGAGGCCATATGATACAAATACATTATCTAGTGTGCTAGTGGGTGATAAGTACAATAGAAACAAGAAAAGAAAGCAAAACTCCAAAATAACCAGTTAATGGGAACTTGGAGTCCAGGGTGTGAGGACCTTGCTCTTTTAAATAAGTTTATCCAGGCGTGATATTTTAGAAATGATATTTGTGCAAAGACTGCATAGGGTGAATAACTACCCATGCAAATATCTGAGGAAAGAACATCTCAGGGTGAGAGGACAACCATAGCAAAGAGCCTAAAGTTGGATGATATCTGCAGGGTTTGAAGAAGAGAAAGGAGGGTAGTGTTGCTGGAGCCCAGTGAGGGGCCAGTAGGAGAAAGGGTGAGAGGCAGAAGTCAGAGATGGAGCCTTGTTGGTTGTTGTAGGAGTTCAACTTTATCTCAAAGAAGAATGGAGATCTTTTGCAGAGTTTGAATCAGACAAGTAACCTTATCTGACCCAAGTTTAAAAAAACATCTCTTTGGTACATTGAGAATGTATTATGGCATACAAAGAAAAGATTTCTCTTTTTAAAACACGTTGCCTTACTTATATGATGGGGTTGCTATGAGACTCAAATGCAAAAGTGCTTTTAAAATTATAAAGCACAGTGCAGACCCAAATCATAATTATTTTACACAAACAATGAGGGGTTCAAAAGCCAAGGTACCTCTTGCCTTCCTCTGATCCATGAGAAGTAACTGTTCATGACATTAAACTGGTCTGCCTGCAATAAGCTAAAGGAAAATTGATTCTGTTTATTCAAAAAATGTAATTTTGTGCCCGAGTTTGAAATCATTTAGATTGTGCAGATTGCTACTGATTTCATGTTTAATTATAAAAGAAATGCCTTAAAAAACGTGGAAGTACTACGCTTGAATATTGAAGACTTTAAATATAACAGCAGACCAGTATAGGAGCAGAAGTCTGGGAAGTTTAAACCTATTTCCTTTTCCTTAATCCCCTCAGAGAGCTAGACGCACTGGCTAGATCCTCCAACATTTCGCGGGTGGTATCTTTTTCTTTGTGGTGGCCCTGCCACCAAGTGAACGCTGCCGGGTGGGAGCACTTTGTGCAGCCAGCTGACCTTCAGAGAGTCTGGGGAGAAATTTTAAAGGATTTTGGAGAAGAGGCCTTTAGACTCCAAGAAAAAGAAGAGAAAGGGGCCCAAGGAAGCCTGAGCCTCCCTGGAGATAGAATGAGTTCATGAAGGGGCGTGATTGCCCAAGACAATTATGTAAAAGGGAAGGCTAGGAGTTCTAAATGGCTGCAACTTGGAGTTTACTCTGCCTAAGGTGAGTGTTTGTGTTTCTGTGATTTTGTTTCTCGGGCAAGGTTTTTGTTTTTGTTTTTGTTTTTGATTTTTCCCTTTCCCGTCTTCATCCACCGCTCAATTAAAAAAAAAAAAAAAAAGCAACTCGCTCTGCCGGCCAGACCCCCAATCTCCTCCCTTGTTTTCGTTTAGCTTCTGAGCCCCAATCAAATTAGCCTCTGCACCACAGCACCTGGGACCCTCAGCGCTGCCGTCCTCTAGTGAGGAGCGGCGGTGTTGTTTTTACTGTGTCCCCCCACCCCCACCGTGCCTCCCGCAGTTGCCGCTGTGGTGCCGCTGTCCAAAGAACACACCTTCCTGGCCAGCCCAGATGTCACATCTTGCCCCAGCGGTTTGGTGTTGGAAGCAGTGAAAACTCTGCGCTCTCCAAATTGAGCCCGCTGTGCTGTGCATCTCCCTTGCCTTCCCCTTGACAAATGATCCAGTCTCAGTCAACGCTGCTCCTTCCCTATTGCTAGTTTTGTTTACTGAACAAACCAAGGCTTTGGGCAGCCTGCGGTTGCACGGCTCTCCTTTGGTTTGGGAAGACGGGGTAGCGTTCATGGCCCTCCAGTGTGCCATAGACCGTTGGACCAGATCTGAAAGATCTGGAGGCATAAGAAGCGAGTGACAGGAGAGTGCCCCCCCCACCCCAGGCGGATGGGGGTGGGGAGAGGAGAAGGGACTGAGCTTGGGGAAGGAGGCAGGGAGGCAGCTGCAGTGCCTTGAGGGGTGCGTGCGCCTGTGCCAAGCTTGCCCGCCGCCTCCAGGCTCAGTCTGTGCTCTTCGGCGTGTGGGGCACAGGGTCCCAAGGGCCAGGGAGCAGGAGCAGTGCCCCTCGCCTCGGCCTTGCCTTCGCAGGGTGTCCTGTAGTCCCCGGCCCGAGCGCACGGGGCGGGGCGCAAGACCCGGGCCGCTCTCCCCGCCCCCGCCCCGCCGCTCTCGCCCTGCCTGGCTCCCTCTCCATTGAGTTTTCCCGGCGCCAGCGCCCATCAATGGTCCTGCTCCGGGATGCACACGCAGCTCACGGCCGGAGGGGGGTAGCAGCCGCTGCCTCCAGGTGCAGGCTCTCCCCGGCTACCGCTGCCACCACCGCCGCCACCCGAGCCCCAGACGCGCTGAGTTCCCGGCGATGGGGCTACTGAGGCTGCCACTGCTGTCGTGAGAAGGGGCAACAGAGCCGCCGGCTCTGGGATCCCCCGCTGCCTGCATGGATGTCTTCAGCTTTGTGAAGATTGCAAAGCTCTCGAGGTAGGGGCTGCGCCGGTTTTCTTTGCACCTAGGGCCGCTGCCACCTTGGGCAACTTGGTGCTTTATTTTTCGGGAGGCTGGGGAGAAGAAAAGCTGGAGACAGCAGCGGGGTTTAAGATAGGGCTGAAATCAGGTGGCCAGGGGCTGCCTTGTTCAACTTGTTTCTAACTGACTGCTGGGGCTTGTGTGTCCAAGGGTGTAGACCACACACAGACACACAGCTCCCCCCACCCTCCCCAATGTTCAAGGCAGTTTGTCTTACCTTAGGGAAAGCCCCAGTGGTGCTTGGGGTCACATGTATAATTCAGAGCCAAGAGAAGATGGTTGTAATTGCTACTGCTAGGAAAAGCCAGGAGTATTTGAAGTGTGAGTGATTGCCTTCTAAACCAAAAGTGCCCCCGTTCCTTCCACCCCTGAATTAGACCTCCACACCCTGGAAAAGTCAGTTTGTAGGTCGATCCAGGTGTTCCCAGCAGTGACCCAGATGGCAAATCCATGGAGATAGAAGAGAAAGATTTTCAGCCTTTCTTTGAGAAACTATATATTCTTAAGCCTTGAAAGATTTACAAATTTGCCTCCAAGTAGCCATGTTTTTGAAACTGAAGGAAAACAATCGACTGGGGCAGATTTCTGACAAGAAGAGGAACATTTCCACTTTGGAGCCCTCTAAATGTTACCTGGTCCTTCTGTCTCCTGCCCTAATGTGCTTCCAAAGTCTGCATTGTACTAATGAAATAAGGTCTTATGCTGGTGGCATTAATTGGGAAGAGCCAGATATGAGAGGTCTTAGAAAACCATTCCCAACCTTCTCTGCCCAAATCTCTGCAAGGGCTGGCCCTCTGCCCCGGACCTCTGGGGAGGTAGGACCAAGGAGTTAGAGAGTTGGGTTTTTCCAGACTGCAGTTGAAAGACTTGCTTGCAATGCTGAGAGAATAATTCTAGGTTTTCTTTCACTCTTTAGTGTCAGTGAGATGTGTTGATTGCATCAGGCAGGGATGAACATCCTCCAAAAGCCTGAGGCAGAAGAGTATGTTGACTTTGCTTTGCTAAATTCCATCTGGGCCATCTCAGAACATTTCACTTTGGATATTGCCATTCAGATGGGCCTCTCTCCAACATCCACAGGTCTTTATTCTTCCTACCCATCTCTGCCTGCCCTTTGTATTCACATGGGTCAGTCTTCATGTCAAACAGATTTCCCCAGGGAAAGGAGACCCAATGTAACTTCCTTTGGGTAGACTGGTGATGGATAAATATGTGCGTCTTAGAGCCGCCCACGAGAGGTCTCTGCAGATCAGAAGATTGATGTGTTAAGCAGTGGTTGATTGTAGTGTAGCAAATTGTTTGGTTTTACGCTGATACTGTAGAGGGCCATGGCTTCACACCACTGTTCTATTAACTTCCTGCATGCTTCTGCCTATGGCTAGATTATAAACAGCTGTCAAATAATGAACCATAGTATGGAAATAGCTGTGGGCAAGTTTAGAAATTGTGTGGTGCCCTCTGTCTGATGGACAGAAATATCACTAAAGGAAGAGAAAAGTTCCACCAAGAGTGTAGTTTAAGTGTTAGTGACCTGGAGTGCTAAAGCCAACAAGATTAACAAAACATCCAGAGCTCCCATTTAGTCCTTTAACAGGAGCTTTGGAGAGGTCAGTCATGTGCGTGAGAGAAAAGATGTTCTATATTCACTTTAATCAATTCTAGGATACCTTCATGACATTCACCAACCTGAATATTTGTCAAACCCAAGCCAGGCTGTGTAGGTGGGTGGAATTAGTATCTTATTTAAAGAGTGTTTAAATTTTAGTAAATGAGTATGAATTTCACTTTCTGTCCTTCCTGTGATCCAACAGAGTGTTTGAAGAGAGAATGTGCACATGTTCTGTGCCACTGTGCCAGTTAAAAAATCTGCCATCCACAGGAATTCTTCCTATTCTTCAGTGTGAACTTAAGGATGGTCTCCAGGCTGAAACAGAGACATGTTTTTGAGGGCCATCGGCCTGCAGAAACACATGTTTGTAGCTACTTGTTTCTGCCCTTGAGGGAAGAAAGTCTTGTGTATGTGTGTGTTTAAAACACTCACAGAAATCAAGTTATTTTCTCAAAGGTGAAGTATAAAAGTGCTTACGTGGCAGGATTTTCCTGATTTCAGAATGGATAATCTTCCTAAAGGATTTGGCTTTGATCTACATGGTTACTTGAGTGCTTAAAATTCTCTTGGTTTAGAGGTGCACACACAGTTTTCCTGGATGTTAGCCTTACCTTTGGTTCCTATGAACTTGAGTTTCTGAAGGTTGATTCCAAAAGCATTTGCTGCAACTGATATTTTCCAAGTGTCCTGTTTGTGAGTACAGACAGTGATAATTACAGAGCATTCCAAGAGCATATTATTAATCCACATCAGAATTAATAAACTTCATGTTTTGACTTTCCGAAGTACATTTAACCATATTCACAGAATCTGTGTCCCTTTCATCATGTGAAAAGTCAGAATTCAAATTACCTCTTGAGTACCCAATGCCATCTTTTGATAATCTTCTTAAAAATTATTGCCAAGCCTACTTTGTGTACAGCCAGTGAAACAATAGCTGTACTCCATTTATGTTCAATGAATCAATAAGTAAATTAAAAAATAAATAAATAAATAAATTAAAAAAAAAGAATACAAAAAAAAATTATTGCCAAGCATCAGAATAGCTGGCAAGTGGCTGCGGCCCTTTACACCATCTGTGTTAGTTGTGACCCTTGATCACATCCGATGTGGGTGGCACAGTGTGTCATGTTCTATCTGAAGGTGTTTTTTTCTTGTTCTTCTAATTTTCTGGTTATTAAACTGCTTCATAGTTTACATGCAGTGTTACTCCACTGTTTCCCTGGTAACAGTTATATATCATTTTCCATCCTTGTAGATGAGAGCATTATAGATGATTGCTTTATAAACCAGTAATAGTATAAAACTAGGCATATATTTTTATTGTTACTGCAGTTTGTATTGACTATTTCATTTGTAAAGCAGATGCACTCTTTCAAATGTTTATATAAGAATGTAGTTCAGTAGAAAAACATATGATTATACCCGTTTTGCCTGAGAGAGGTGATCTGAAACCCCAAATTCATAGGGTATTATTAAACTGAGCAATGTATTCATGAATTGAATGCCTGACTATCTTTCCTTAAGCACTATGAGATAATGACTGGGTCCCAACTATTAATATGAAGATTATTTCTTGTAGAAGTAGGTAAATTTTGGAGGTGCTTTATTTTGTATTTTCTGATAGTTGCATGATATATAGAAGTGACTACTATCATAATAAAGTGTGTTACTTTTGTTATAAGCATCTTACATTTGAGGAAGAATAAAAGTATTTTTTATGGATTTTTTTTTTATTTAGATAGTATGAAACTTCAATTCTTTAATCTTTCCGTTATTCAGAATTAAACATTTCCTGGGGAAATGGGGAAGTTAAAGAAGAAATATAAAAGGTCAGAGGTTTCCCATATCCTCTATTTTTACCTGAGTAATTGTATTAATATTGCTAATAGTGAGCTCTGGAGGCTAACAATGAAAAAAAATTCCAAACACTCTGGATTTGAATTTTATTAAAAATGCTACTTGCTCCTTTCCTGAGCTCTTCCTGAATTTTGCTGATTTTTGTGGCTGTCAGGAGGTGAAATGATGGAGTTTCATAACAGAACTAGATTCCTGTTTTAGGAATATTTAACTCATGTTTCCCAGTGGTTGTTAATGTGCAGCTGTAAAAGTCTAGTCACTCTCAGTTTGGGAAAGAAGGCATCTAGTTCAGGCTTTGTACAATTTCATTTCAGGTCAGTCTGTCTGTCTGTCTCTCTCTCTCTCTCTCTCTCTCTCTCACTCACTCTCTCTCTTTCTTTCTCTGTTAAGTGTATTTCACCTTCTTGCTCTGAGGATTTACTAGAGAATGTCAGCTTCTGTGAAACTCTAAATGTATGACCTGCAAATTCTTGCTTTCTGCTTATGGACTGTCCAGCTGTTTGTTCTCTCCCTTACACACACACACACACACACACACACACTCTGTTCAGTTTTATTTTTTCTCTATTATTCCACTTGGGGATTACCATGGAAGTTTAGCTGTGAGAGAATATACATTATTGGTGAATTAATAATGTTTCTTTTCATTTCGTGATGTTGGGGAATGAATCCAGGGTGTGGCACATGCCAGGCTAGTGCTATACCACTGAGCTACACTCTGGGCCCCTAGAAATTTATATTTAAGGAATGTTTTTGAAAATACTGATTTCACACTTGGCACAATAAGAAACATGGAGACTTTTTTGAGTTTTGAAATTTACCACTCATATACCATCAAGTGATCTTGAACATTGAAAGATAATCATATCACAGAAAGAAAAATGCAGATAGGTTAAACAAAGGGTTGGCAAATTATTACATATGGGCCAAATCTGGCTTGCTATTATAGTATACCTGTGAGCCAAGAATGTTTTTAATTTTTAAATGATTAAAAAAGCAAAACAGCAAGAAAACAAAAGAGTGATAAGAATTTAAATTTCAGTGTCCATAAATAAAGTTTTATTGGAGCACAGCCATATTCATTCATTTATGTATTGTCTATGGCTGCATTTGTTCCACAACCACAAAGTCAAATAGATGCCCCAGAGATGCTATGGCCCACATAGCCTGAAATATTTACTGTTTGGCTTTTAGAGAAAAAAGTTTACTGACCTCTGGCTCAAACTGTGCCTTTTTCTGTTTTCTCATAATCAGCACACATATGGGCACATATACATATTATGAGCCCACATATGGGTTCATACACAATATGAGCATATTTAGTACTCAAATTCACTAATGAACATTCACAATTAATTTAGACCTTTATTGAAACTTCTGATATCACATTATTTATTCAATTGTACAACAATGACCACTAAAAACAGTTTTAACTGTCCAACTGGTATTTGTTGCAATTAGGAAAATCGTGCATGCTTATTCCTTGGTCACTAAGTTGGCTGGCCTTCTTTGGGCTGGAGAGTTATTCGTTGGAGTGATGCTTGCCTTCTATAGGCCTTTAAATTTCCTGTTTATAACACTTGTTTCATAAGTTAGTGAGATTTGCAACATGGATGGAAAAAGAATGGGCAATAATACTTTTAAAACCTCAAACAATTTGTGCTGGAGAACGGATAATCAAGTCCACAGGAGAATGCTGAGTATTTCCTTACAGTACACTTGAGCCATCTGGTCCTAATGGCTAATGACCTTCCCTAATCTGTTTTCAAATGGAAAAAAAAAACTAGATGAGTGGATTTAGTTTTAAGCAGAGGAATGCATGTAGGCTGTATCAATTTGGAGTTAAGTTTAACCTCACATTTTTATGATCTGACTGAAAACATTGTAATGAAAAACTATAGACTACCTTTAGTTCTTTACAGTGAAAGCATATCAAAAACATGCTGTCTTGCTTCTGAGTAATTTAGGTCATTATATACTTAAGCTCTAAAAGTTATCTTGAAGAAATCTAAGCCTTAGTTTTAGATAACAAAGTTACGATTCCCATTTTTCCTGGCAAAGACATAAGAAATGTTTCCTGCCTGAACTGTTCCTACAGAAACATATTTTCAAATATGGCTTGCCATATTTGGTGTATGATAAATACTTCATACTAAATAATTAGTGAGCCAAATCATATACAATCCACTCTGATACTTGTCGCAAACAAATGCTCATTTATTTTTATTTTTATTTTTTTTATTCATTTAATTTTGATCCATTGAACACAAATAGAGTACAGCTATTGTTTCTCTGGTTGTACACAAAGTAGAGTCACACCATCTGTGCATTCATACATGTACACAGGGCAATGATGTCTGTATCATTCTGTTATTATTCTTGCCCCCCCCCCGACCCCACTGCTCCCTTCCCTCTATGCTATCTATCCTTCTTCCATTCTTGCCTCCCTTCCACTCTGCATTATGTATCATCATTCACTTATCAGAGAGACCATTCACCTTTGGATTTTGGGGACTGGCTAATCTCACTTAGCATGACAGTCTCCAACAGCATCCATTTACCTACAAATGCCATAATTTTATTCTTCTTTATGGCTGAGTAATATTCCATTGTGTATATATACCACAGTTTCTTTATCCAGTCATCTATTGAAGGGCATCTAGATTGGTTCCACAATCTAGCTATTGTGAATTGAGCAGCTATGAACAGTGATGTGGCTGCATCACTGTAGTATGCTGATTTTAAGTCCTTTGGGTGTAGGCCAAGGAGTGGGATAGCTGGGTCAAATGGTGGATCCATTCCAAGTTTCCTAAGGAATCTCCATACTGCTTTCCAGAGTGGCTGCACCAACTTGCAATCCCACCAGCAATGTATGAGTGTACCCTTTTCCCCACATCCTCACCAACACCTGTTATTGCCTGTATTCTTAATAAAAGACATTCTAGTTGGGGTAAGATGAAATCTTAAGGTGGTTTTGATTTGCATTTCTCTTAAAGCTAGGGATGTTGAACACTTTTACAAATGCTCATTTTGTTTAGCTGAACAATTCCCACAATCAGTAATTCTTAAATGTAAAGAAGTGCACATTAATATGTTAGAAGTAAATGACTGCTTTTGGCCCAGGTCTCAGAGAATACACTTTCGTTTCTATTTTGATGTTCAAAATATATCTTTTTCTGAGAATGATGGTTAAAATGTCATCAACTTGTACTTACTCTTTTCTGGGGGGTACCGGGGATTGACCTCAGAGACACTTGACCACTGAGCTACATCCCCAGCCCTCTTTTGTATTTTATTTAGAGATAAGTCTCACTGAGTTGCTTAGCACCTTGCTGATACTGAGGCTGGCTTTGAACTCATGATCCTCCTGCCTCAGCCTCCAGAGCTTCTGGGATTACATGTGTGTGCCACCACACCCAGCTATCAACTTGTACTTCTAAGAAACCTGTACTTTATTACTATAAGCTCAACAAACAATTTAGGATTACATTTAAATGGATTTTTATAGATGCCACTATTTTAGAAAGTCCTTTTAGAATGGTAGGAAAGCACAATCCTTTTCATGAAGGATATGTTTCTAAAGTTTGAAAAGGAATAGTAGTTTCCCTATAATTACAATTTACTCTCAGATTTTAATCTTTATTTTGGTTATTTTTATAGGTTTCATAAGTGTTGTGATATTTGCTTAAATGAAAATAAGAACATGATTTTTATCTGAAACAGATAAGCTTAAACCCCATCAGGTCCCATTATTCCAGATGTGTGACGTGTATAAAAACTTAAATTGAACAACAAATGTACCACTCATCCTAAATTTTGTAATAAGTATCATGTTTTTAGAGTTCTGTTATTTATTAATTTTTTGTGTTGCCCAGGATTGAACCCAGGGGTGCTCTACCACTGAGCCACACCCCAGTCCTTTTTATTTTTATTTTGAGACAGAGTCTTACTAAGTTGGCAAGGTTGGTCTTGAACTTGCAATCCTCCTGCCTCAGACTCCTGTGTTACTGGGATTACATTCATGTGCCACCATGGAGCTCCATTCTTTTGAGAAAAATGATAGGTCAATGATTAGAGCATTTGAAAAAAAATGTAAAGAATATATAAGGTGTAGATTATCATTTTAACCTATTTTAATGCACCTGTGTCAATATTTTTTATTTAAAAGTTTTTAGTTGTAGCTGGACACAATACCTTTATTTTATTTATTTATTTATTTATTTATTTATTTATTTATTAATTAAAGAAGTGCTGAGGATCGAACCCAGTGCTTCACACTTGCTAGGCAAGTGCTCTACCACTGAGTCACCACCCAGTTCACCTATGTGAATCTTGTTGAAATATTTGCAGAATTGAAAATTTTGGACTTAATGGATTAAAAGAAAGCAATAGAGCTTGGTGTTGTAGTGCAGCAAGCCTGGGAAACTTAGTAAAACTCTGTGTCAAAGTAACATTTAAAAAGGACTGGGAATGTAGCTTAGGGGTAGACCACATGAATTGCAAAGTCTAAAGTATTTACTATAGGTTTCCATCCTTTTCACAGGTACAGTATTTTCCTATTCTTCCTTGGTATCTCTAACCTAATATTCAAATTCCCCTTTGGGTTCTTAGACTATTAGCAGTTACTATTTCATTTGTAGGTTAACTTTGAAGCTTTCTGAAGTGACTCTTCTCTACTTGCTCCACATTCCTTATATTTACCTTTTCGGATTTGGTACATGTTCCCTTTATTTCCTTTGGATGTCATATTTCTGGACACTTTTTATTCACTTAACTTCCTTTCAGCTTCAATCACACATTTATACACACATATGCCCCTACCTCTAGCTATACTTAACTTATTAGAAGTCATCAAAAGATGTCACAACTCTGAGACTTTGTATAAATTCCTCATCTTTTCTGGAATAATCTTTACATTGTACCCTTTTTAACTGGAAAACTGTTTATCTTTTAAGTTTTTAATCTAAACTTGTTCCATGTAGCATTCTGTAATCTCCTCATGCTGGTGTAAATAGCTTGAGTAGCACCTTATGGGGGCTATGATAATCTAACTGCTTTAACAGATTAGCCTCTCAATATGTAGTGGCTTATGTTTTGTTCACATAAAGCCTCAAACCAGTGTTCCTGATGGGGTTTTGTTTCCATGACATATAGTCATTAATGGAACATGGAAGATAGGTGCTCTTTAATCTTCAATATGAGATGTAAGATTGCCTGAGTATCATTGTTCAACTGACAGGTGCTGGGAGAAAATGGTGGAAAATTGAGTGGAAGGTTTTAAAGACCCATTCCCCAAATTGAAGTTCATCATTTTAGTTCCATTAACCAGAACTCCTGCCATATCTAACTGTGAGGGAACCTGGGAAATGTAGTCTTCTTGTATACCCTGCCTCTGGTGGACATCCTGGTAGCCCTACCATTTTTATAGCATTTATTCCTAGTGTGTTAGATTGCAGTTTTGCTTTCAATTCTTGAATCTTCCATGAATGCAAACCTTTTCTTTGTGACATTATATTTCCTCCTGGAGGTGGAGTATATTTCTTGCCCTATTGTCCAGCTTGAACAAAGGGCTTGCTTTGGCCAATAGAACATGGACGGGAGTCACAGTGTCAGTTTGAGTAGAAGAATGCCTTTATGGACATTGTACATATCTTTATTGCTTGTAACATAACTGTGTGAAGAACTGCTTGGTGTAGCCTATTGGTTCTAGAAGCTAGATTCATATGAAGCAGCACCACCTGGCAAATGCTAAGCATGAAAACAGATGTTTACTGTTGTATGATGCTATGTTATGCAGCTTTATCATAGTTGACCCATATAGATTACATTATAATTAAGTCCAGTATTGAGTGAAGTCTCATTTATGAACTCTTTGAGGGTAAAACCCAATTATATTAAGTCTCCTTGGTTCACAGTAGATAATATTTGGTAAATTATGAATAAGTCAGAATAAAACCATATTGCATTCCACATGATGTCAAATATTGATGATCATAGGTGTACCTACTTCAATACCTCATGCAATAGATTGTATGATGTCATCACTGCCTGTATCATTGCACACCTGTCAGGGAACTGCTGCCTGCTGCTAAAGCTTGGGGCCCAGCCCTACATCTGAACCTGGATCCTCTCATTCTCAGACTTATTTTCTTTCCCTTTGGTTTTAGTTGGAAAATATTAGTCTTCTCCAATTGTAAACATTGGATATATACTGCCAAAAGAGCATTGTAGCTAATGTAGATAATCTTGCTAAGGATTATTATTTGACCTAAAGTTTAGTTTTGTTATTTTTTTCTCTCTCCCTCTCATTTCTCCTTTTTTTTTTTTTTGGTACCATTGATTGAACCCAGGGACACTTAACCCTAAGCAACATCCCATTCATTTGTATTTTATTTTGAGACAGGGTCTCACTAAGTTGTTTAGGGCCTCGCTAAATTAATGAGACTGAGTTTGAACTTGCAATCCTTCTGCCTCAGCTTCCTGAGCCACTGGGATTACAGGTATGCACTACCACACCCAGCTATATTCTCTTTTTAAATACCACACTGGATGAGCAAGTTTTAACAAATGGGTCTGTAAGAACTTTGTTTAAAAGTTACATGAAATATAGCACAGCTGTGAAAAAAGAAATTCTTTTTGTGATGATCTAGAAAGATTTCCAGACATATTTACTAATCAAAAATAACAATTTGCAAGTCTGTTTTAAAAGGTGGGGGAATTAAATATATATATGTGTATATATATATATATATACACAATATATATAATATGTTTTCAAGTGTTTACATAAAAATGACTAAAAGGATACACAAAAAATAAAAACAATTTTAGCATAAAATTTAAATACTGTTTTACTGACATTTCGAACTACCTTCTGTCAAACAGTGGTACAGGACGTTATGTGTGAGAGAGTGAGGTACAGGGGGACCATGTCCCTGCTCAAGTTTTGCATTTTATTTATTTTGATTTTTTTCCAACACTGTAAGAAAAGTTTATTTTTGTTTTAATGTTATAAAAACATATATTTATTGTCAACATCACCAAAAGATAAATACCTTTTCCAGAATTTACAGTATTACCAAAACACAAGAGACATAAAAAATCATCCAAAATTTTGATGACAACAGCTGTCAAATGAAGTATTTAATAGATACCTTCAGCTGTAAGGATCTGTAAAATGAAAAGTTACGGAATCTGGCATGTTATAATGGTGGTTCTGTAGCTGTTTAGAACTTCGTGCTTCTAGTCGGAGCTGTCTAATTCTCTCATAATTTCTTGCTCTGGTATTTTTTAGAATGTGTTTCCTTCTTAGTCATTGTTTAAATGCTCTTTCATGGCCTTCTGTTCCTTTAAGGAAGAATAAGCATTCCTCTTGTTTTCTTAGTTCTTCTGTCTTCCTTTCTTTCATCTTCTCGTCATGTTTTTTCTTAAGCCACAATCAAAAAGCTTCTTGTGGATCTCTGCTTTCCTGTCTACTATTCATATCTTCAATTTGCTTTGCTCACTGAATTCTGCTCATTTCTAGAATCTGCTCTCTGTTCTTTAAATGCCATGTAATTCTCTTTTTTCTTTCTGTTCTTCTATTTTCCATTGTTCTTCCTCTTTCTTTAGCTTTTCTCTCCTTTGTTCTAGCTGTCTTTGGAGTTCTTTTTGTCACAGGGAAAGACAATATGGTAAAATCACTGAAGATGTATTTGCAGACCGAGTCTGGTGATGAGATTTTCCATTTTCTTCTCTGAATTGAGTACAAAACTTGGACAAGTCTTAGGGTTGGGTGGTGGCTGAGGGACATGAACCAATGGCTCTCCTGTTGAGTGAGTGACAACATGAATCTTTACTACAGATTCTTCTTTCTTGACACTATTGACAGAGGAATTGGGAGATCTGAGTAACAACTGCAGAAGTTCATTTTTCTGTACTATTAGTATTATTAATGGGAGGCAAAAAACCCTGACTCTCAGTGTTTTGTAAATTCAGAGGTTCAAACTTCCCATCTCTCTCTACCAGTACCTTCCTGTCTTTGTTGTCTTCACAGCTTCCATCAGTAAGTTATAGAAGCATATTTCCTTTTGATTTTGAACCCTCGGAATATATTATCTTTTAATAAATAAACTTGAATTTCAAAGACGCTAATAAGGTACCCATATAAATCTAAGATCCAGAAAGTAGTAACAACAGGTTTGTAACATGCTTTTTTGAATATAAACATCAGTCCTTTTTTTATTTTTTATTTTTATTTTTTATTTATTTATTGATTCATTGAACACAAATGGAGTACAGCTATTGTTTCTCTGGTTGTACACAAAGTAGAGTCACATCATCTGTGCATTCATACATGTACACAGGGCAATGGTGTCTGTCACACATTCTGTTATTATTCTTACCCCCCCCGACCCCATCCATCAGTCCTTTAGTGTTAAAATATTTGAAAATATAGTACATACATAGGAAAAGATAAATAAATATATGAAATTCCACCAGCCTTGTATAATCACTTACCCTTTTCTGTTCTTTAACCTTTACATCTGTTTCACATAGGTAATATGAATACGTAATTTTATACTTAAGTTTTTACAAAATTTTATATTCCCACATCATACCATTCTTTATGAGTATAAAATTAACAACTAGATATACCACTATCTATTTAATGATTCCCTATTTCATTAACATTTAGATTGTTTCCAATGTTTTACTTTGGATAACAAATTTGATGAATAGCTTTACAGTTAAGTCTTTGGATTTCATGAGCAGATTTTTAAGGACATACTGAGTATTTCAAAACTGATAAAAGTCAGAAGGTAGTTTGAGGTGTCATTAAAATAATATTTAAATTTTATGCTAAAATTTTGGGCATTCTAGTTTTTCAGAAGTATTAAAGTTGACCAGCAGCATTTGTCATGCAAATTAACCTAATATCAAGACTTAAAGGAGTGATAAAGAGGAAAGTTTTAGTAATGGTAGGTGAAACTTCAGGTGGATTTGAATCAAGTAGACTTTGTTTCCTTATTCTGTAACATGGCAAAATAATGTGATATGCCCTCTAAATTTAATTATCTTAAAAAACTCCATCATTTTACAACAGAATGAGCAAATTCAAGGAACTTCATATATGAGAACTTAGAATAAAATAGTATGAAACACTATACAGCTGCAAAAAAGAATAAAGCAGCATTCTAGGCAATAATAGAGAATGCTCTTCAGAATATATTAAGTGAAGATATTAAGACACAATAGTAAATATGCTTGTATGTGTATAAAGGACACATACGAAACATAAAACACTAAAAAAAGTGGTATTAGAATTGGGAAGGAGTAGGAGGAGAAGAAAGTCTACTTAGAAAAAAGAAAACTGAGTTAAAGCTAGGTGTAGCTGCACAGGTCTGTAGTCCCAGCTACTCAGGAGCTGAGGCTAGAGGATCTTTGGAGGCCAAGAGTGTCCATCTAGTCTGACCAACATAATGAGACCCTGTGTCAAAAAAAGGAAAATTGAATAATTTAATGTATCCCAAAATATGAGAAAATGTTGAAAAATCCACCCTTGATGGATATATAAATCACTCACACAGTTCTAAGCTATAATTTCTTAATTTTTAAATATTTTGAATTAATGAAACATAAGAGATAGTTTAATATATTAAGGATATATATCAAAAAGTCTAATAAAAATTCAGATCTCTAAAAATGTATTGATGATTTTTATTAGCAAATTAAGACAAAGCTCAAAGAGCATGTCATTATAAAAATGATCTCTTTTTGTGTAGAATTGAGTACTCCGAAGCAAAATTCCTTCATTTTTAATATCTAGATAACGTCTTCTCTGGTAGGAAAATAAACAAAAATATGTTTCATCCTCCAACCCTAGCAAGGAAAGCATGTCTGGTGAATTTTTAAAACTTAAATTTTATTAATTTTTGACAACAGTCTTAAAAACCTTATCATCTGACATTTTCCCAGTCACCAAAGGGGACAACTTTGTGTTTTTTTGTGTGGAGAATCACATTCTGAGCATCTATTGATGGATGTTTCCTTTAGGACTGTAATTTGATTACAGTGCTATTAGTTCATAATTTGGCTTTCCGGTTGAAATCATGTTGACAGGCTGAAGAATAGAGTGCTATTTAACTCAGTTGATGAACACATAGGAGGCAATAAAGTATCTAATCCTTCTCTACTGGTTAATCCTTTATCTCTCTTTGGTATTGTTACAGTCATGTAAATTTTGTAAATTTCCATTTATTTAGAACATAATGATGTGCTAAGTAGTCTATTACAGGTATACATGCTAACATTTTTGAAAGATCATCTGAACACAAGAAGATATGTGCGTAAATCTATGCTGGACATAATTCATAGTTTTATTGCTGACCATTTAAGAATTTTTGCTGTGTCCTAGGTCAGGGGTAAGATATTTGCAGACTATAGTCTTTGGGCCAAATATAAACTGTTGCCTATGTTCATATTAAAGTAAGACTGGTCCTCATATTTATAAATTATTCTGAAACTCAAAAGAAGAAGTTGGGCACAGTGGTACACACCTCTGATCCCAAGTTACTTGGGAAGTTGAGGCTAGAGTATGGCAAGTTCAATCCCAGCCTGAGCAAAGTAGTGAGAGTCTGCCTCAAAATAAATTATAATATTTCATGATACATGAGTATTATGAAACTAATTTTAGTGTCCACAAATAAAGTGTTTTGTGGGACATAGCTTTCAATGCTTATTCATGTTGTTCGTGGCTAAACAGCAGAGTTGAGTAGATTCTGCTGAGACCACATGGTTCACAAAGTCTACAATATCTGACCCTTTGTAGAAAGTGTGCTAGACTCTATCCTATGTCATCAAATATCACAAGTGTTACTTGTTGGGAAGGGAATTTCAAAGGAATGTGTAGATAGAGATTTGGATATATATTCATCTTTCTGGGTTTTAAAAAAATGTTGCATAAATGGGGCTTTGAACAATATAACATTGCACTTTGGATATTTCTCTGTATGAGCATTCCTACTATAAAGAGTGATTTCTCTCCCCAAACAGATTTTAAATAACTTAAATAGGAATCATGTTTTAGGTGTTTATGTTCAGCTGTTGTGCACAAAGAAGACATATTAACCCACACATGCTATGCAGTAAAGGATTAAAAGCAAAGTGTTGATAAAGTGGTTCCCCTTTGTCCACTGCTGGTTTTGCTGCTACAGGTAGATGTTCTGAACGGAAGTACAAAAACCACACTGCAAAAGTTGGTTTCCTTAAGAGAATAAAAGAATAAGAAGGGCATATTGACCCCAAGTCCCACCCTAAAAGATTTTCCAGTTATTATCTACTTCCATGGAGATGGAACATCTTCAATTAAAACATGGGTAGATTATTTAAAGACTCCTACAGTTAGTGTGTATATGTGTATGTATATACATACACACAGATATATATATATATGTATATATATACACACATATAGGATCTAAATTACAGCTATGTTTTAAAGTGAAAATGTCTTCCTTATATTTCCCATGTTTATCAGAATATTTTAGTTGCAAAGAAGGAATTTTTGACTCTTAGTCACTTAAATACTGTATTTCTAAATGTCGATGGTCCTGAATTGAGGTTTATTGACTCAGATCAACAAGGATCCAAGCTTTTTCCCTTTCTCTTCTCTGTCATCCTCAGACTTTGTCACCTCATGAGTATAAGGTAGTTGACACACCTCCAGGCATCATGTCATTTTATAACTGGATTCAGAATTAGGGGGATAGAGCATTATGAACATTTTCCTTTTGTGGCTCTTTTTATCTTGGAGGAACATCCTTCCTAGAAGCTGAGAATTTTTCCTTAGAATTTTATTGACCAAAATGGGTCACATGGCCACACCTACTGAAGGACAAGGATATAGTCATTTCTGGCTCACCTGTCTAAAGATCTTAACAGTTAGAATTAGGGTTCTGTTAGAAGGGAGGAAAAAAGGAAGGGGAGTTGAGATAGCAGTCAACACACTTTTCTCCAAAAATATCCCTTTTGTTCAAAGATGGGAAAACTTGGGAAACTAAAACAAGGCTGTTGTTTGCACAACACTTGAATTTGGAAAGTAGCCAACAGACATCATGTGAATACTCAGATTCTGGTAGAAATATATTATCCTTACTGTTTTATGGCTAAGTTGAAAGTGTATTCATTAGGATGCTGTCAGCAGTAAGTAATAGAAAACACAAGAAAAAATAAAGAAAAGGGCCATTTATTATCTCACAAAATAAATGTGGAAATAGTGCCATTTTAGGACTGTTTAACTGTATTCAGGATCTCCAGCTTTTGATACCTTCTCAGTGTGCCATCTCAGCATTTTGAATGTCCCTCTTGTGATTGCAGAATGGCTGTAGTAGTTGCAGATACCATGTCTTCACACAGAAAAGACCAAAGGTGAGGAAAAGGGAGCAGGTTTGTTCCTTCCATGCCTCCCTTTCTGAGACTGTGGAGAATTTCCCCAAAATTTGTGTAGCAGAGTCTCCCATTCTTGCATTGTTCAGAATCACTACCATATCCCAAATCTTTCCTAAATTTACTTGGTGTGGAGAATCACCAGTGTTGCTTTAGATTAGCACACATTGGCAAGCTTGATCTATGGAACAAATTCAGCCCACCACCTGTTTTTGTAAATAAAATTTTATTCGAGCACAATTTTGACCATTCACTTACATATAATAAATGGTTGATTTTTGCATGGAAATAACTGAGTTACATAGTTGCAACAGAGATCATATGGCCCACAAAGTTTAAACTATTTAGTATCTGTCCCTTTATAGAAAACGTCTGCCAACCTCTGTTTTAGAGACCCATTACTTCTCAACTAGGAACAGGTGTTGGGAAATGCTCTGGGGGATGTTCTTATTTTTTAAGATAAATGGAATATGGGTGCTACAGGTCCATGGTGGGGAGGGACCAGGGGTGCTCATCATCCTAACATGAGTGAGACACTCCTATAAAATGAAGAACTATCCTACTCAAAATAGCAGTGGCATTTTATATTGACAAATAGGCTTATATGATCAAGAGTTAATTTCTAGCATGGAGAGGACCTCAGTTCCCCTGCCCCATTTCACTGCCAGTCCAGCTCTGTCCATATGATGCTTCTGCAGAATTGAAACTCTGATTGTAAAGAAGGTGAGGAAATGACTCTTGGTTAGGCCACAAAGAGCACTGGCTCTGGAGAGCACAGAGGATTTGCTAAATTAATATCCAGAAGAGAGAGTTCCATGAGTACTAGATAATTATGGACTGACTCATCAGCCGATGATAGTGGTGACCTTGATAGGGAACAGCTCATAATGCTGGAGTTTTACACGAGTAGAAAATGTGCTTCCATGCATCCCATATACTGCAGAATTCGAGTTTACAAAAACTGAAGAGGTCTTTTATTTTTGCTTTCCTGTAATGAACAAGTTAATCTTCTGCAAGCATGTGTGAATTACATGATTTAAAGTTTTTAAGGATGATCATAAAAATCAAGTAATAAAATAATTTTGTGTTTATGACAAAACTAATTAAATTCATAGACAACTTTGTTTTGATGTCCCATTGAAAATGAATCTAAAATCATGTATTTCTTATTCTTAAGCATTTTCTCATTGATTGAATAAGGTATATAATAATAAAAATGTCTCAATTATGCTTTTATTCTGTATATACAACCATAATTATATAATTACATTAATGGAGACAGTGATATATATGAAATATATGCTTAATATTCCCATAAATGAGTAGGTGTACTCATATTTTAAACAAATATATTGATGATTGTAGTAGTCTGTTTTTTCCATTAAAATGCACAATAAGAATTTTTTGCTGTTACTTAGTACACATGTGTACAACTGTGTGTATATACACACATGCACACATACACACATAATTAAAATAAGTTTCACAAAACAGTATGAGTCAGAAACAGATTCTCTTCTCTTTTATCCTTTTCCATATTCTTAATTCTACTAATCATAGCCCACTGAAGTATCAATAAGTTGCAGCCATGTTTGAGAAACACTAAGTTGTGGATGTGTGATCTTTTACCCTTCTGAGTGCTCTTTCCTCTTCTTTGGAAATTGGCTTCTCTTCCTTTGGAAACTTCTCCTTTCCCATGCCAACCATTGTGTACTGAAGTGTCTACTGATCATCAGACCTCAGGCTCAGGCTGAACCAGCCAGGGCACGCACCCTAAGTGTTTTGATCTTTTGCTGACAAAGGACAGCTTTGTCCTTCTATAGTGACAAGCCTTTAGGAATGTAAGTCTGAGCTCCCTGCAGCTTTAGGTGCCAGTGTCAGGGGACTTCTGCCTGAGAGCCTGAGCCAGCATCAAGTGAGGGGTTGGACAAAAGGACCCTTCAGAGCATTGTGCTCTGTATCCAGCCATGCCAGAGGCCAACAGACTTTGGTAGGTTTACTTATATAAGCTGATATTTTGTTCTTTCTTCATCAAGTCTAAGATGGTTTCAGTCCTGAAAGGATTTTTAAGTAAAATGCATTAACCAGTGCAGAAATTGTCAGTCCTGGAGATGGCCATGTACTGACTGGCAAAGAATATTCCATTGCATCTGAAATGATGTAAGTTTTCCAAACCATATAGCCATTGATCATATCAGTGAGTCAGGAGATGTGAATGCATTAGAAGTGATAGAAGATAAACCTACCGTGTGTGTGTGTGTGTGTGTGTGTGTGTGTATGTGTGCATGCATGCATGTGCATGCACACACATGCACACATGGTCATATTTGTGTAGGTAGAGTAGGAAAGGGAAAAATGAGAAAGGAGGGGAAAATAGGCAAGTTGGTCAGTTGGTTAGATGGGGAAGATTTATTGAGGAAAAATAAACTTATTAACAGAGAAATTCATTTTCCCAATAATTCTACTTGTGTCCGTTCTAGTATTTGCAGAGATAAGAGATCCCAGCACTTGAGGGTGTGCTTTGGTAGCAAATAAGCAATTTATGCTTTGTATTGGAGGCAATCAGACTGGACTGAAAAGTGAAGAAGCAGGTAGACATTCATTGCTGTATAATATTCCATCATATGAAGATGGTGAAGATCTTCCATTTATTTATCAGCATTCCTGTTGGTGCCTATTTAGGGTGTTTTCTATTTTTACAGTGAACAGCTTCTCTGATCATTCTTGTGCCTGTCTTGTCCTTATGTGCATATGCATAGACGTATAAATGGCTCTATATCTCTATAACTATCTTTTGTTGTCAATTACATTTCCCCTCCCTTAACAAGACTATATGTTCCTTGTAAGAAGAGACTACCTTATTTGCTATTATCTAACCTCTACATTTAATAGAGAATCTGTTTCATGAAAGTGCACAGTCTTCTTAAACAAGTGTAAGAAGACTCTGGTTTTAATATTTGACTTTGTATTTTATTTGTTCTTTTTAGATATACATGACAGTAGAGTATATTTTGATAGATTATACTACATGGAGTATAACTTATTAAGATCCCATTCTTGTTAACCTTTGACTTTTAAACTGGAACAGGGTGCACATGCGTGGTAGGATCAATTGGTCAGCCCATCTGATTTAATGAGTTAAGGTAAATCTGCTGCAACTAAATGACCCCAAAGTGTGTAGTATCTCAAGTCTTAAGTCATTGATGCCCTCCTGATGTAAGGTCTTCTCAAGTGGTGATGCAGGAACCTCAATTGTTCTTGTCCTGTGGATCCATTATCTTCAGCAGCAGCTTCCATGTCTTTCTGCTTATCTGCATAAAGCAGGATGATTTTGAAAGGGAGGGCAGAGAAGATAGCAGGCAGGCAGAAGATCTGTGCTCATCTCATCAGGAGAACAGGTTCTGAGGTCAGGTCTACCCCCCAAGAGAGACAGGTAATTGTGTAACAAGGAGAAGTAGCTGTTCTGATAATGGACTGAGCAGTCTCTGTCACAGAGACTTCTGTGGAGTTTCAGGAGGTTTATCTTCACTCTTCTCTGAATGTAGCGTACTAAGTCCTCAGTCCTCGTCTGAGAGTGAGCAAATTCTCCATCTTCAAGACAATTAGGTTTCCCTACAACAGTTGCCTTAGACTGTCACATGTCTCTATGTTCTGTATTCTCTTACTGAATTTTGGCAGTAGAATGTGCCTTTCTTCTACTGGGGAAACTTTGGAAGATAGATACAGCCAGTTCTACTCTAATGCAAAAAATAAGCATTATTAAAATTATGACACTATACAAAAGAAAGCACCAGGCTGACAAGAGCAATGGTTGAGGGGCACAACACTTAAAATACACAAAACCTTTGCCAGTGACACAGTTTTAAAAGAGGTAAGCTAATAGGAATGATAACAGTTTTGCATATATTGAATGTTTGGGAAATATGTAATACTATAATACATATATCCCATTCCCTTGAAAGGAACTGAAGTTTGCTTGTGGAAGTGGATGTTGGAAGAGTTGCAGATACTGAGTTACTGTGAAGGGGGTGGAAGAAAGATGCTCAGAAATCAGAATGGAAGTTTAAATACTAGAGGGGAATGGATATGGCTTCTCATACATGCTATGGACTGAGGTAGCTGAGGCAGGTATGTGTTTGTACCCACATGATTGTTTCGTGTACACCTCTGTAGCTCTGTTTAGCTGAATGTATGTGTGCAGTTTTCTGCATTCATAATACTTCTGACAGTTGAAATTGTGCATAAGTGAACATGAGATTGGCATTGTACTTAAATCTTTCCCTTATGTATTAATCCCATTGAAACAATTTCACATTTGTAAAACAAGTATTATAGCCAAACTGACTGTATCAGAATAATGCAGGGTGTTACAAGTAGGTTCACTGTGGTATCTGTTTGTTGCAATGAAGTACTAATTAGTGCATGCTATTCTCTATGTGAATATTTTTCTATGATGTTTTTGACCACCATTATTCTCATACTAGGTAATCTGTTTCTGGTAATGAAGAATTCACTGTAGTTTAGAAGCTGCTGTTGCTGGTATAATATGTTTTCTTTCTCTTTGAGGCGAGTGCCTCTATATTCTTTTCAGTGTAGCGTTTTTTCCTCATTGGTAATCAACAGAAATCATAAATAACCCTTACTTCAATGATTCCTCTGTGGCTTTCATTCCCTTAAATCTACAGATTGCTCTTTTTGCTAATATCACTCCAAGATATAATTATTTTCTTCAAGAGGATGGCAGAAGGATTTCATGTTCTTTAGAATACCCATGTGTACAAAATAAGTGATAATTTCTGGTACAAAGTAGATAATTTTTATATTGCATTATTTTATTGACTCTGCAAGGATGTTCAGGGCCTTGTTTATTACTATTATTATGAATACTGGTAATAGCAATGCTCTTTTTATTGTTAATTATACATATTAGAAATGTTGATAGTATTAATGAGTATTACTAGTATTGTTACTAATATGAATATCAATGCTATTACTTAGTTCTTCAATTTTACTATTACCAATTCTATTTCCTACTATTTATATTAGTAATTACCACTTCCTAAATGTATGGGTGGTATTACTTCTAATTGCAATGTCTGCCATTACTGCTGCTGTGGCTCTACTGCAGAGTACCAAGAGCTTATTGTCTCCCAGGCACTTTGATAAACATTTCATAAACAATAACACAGGCATTTGTTCTTCACAACAACCCAGTGAGATGGGTTGAATTGTCATTCCCACTTATCAGAGGAAGAGGACACCAAGGGCCTAAAAGGAGAAGTAACTTAAGAAAGAAGCAGAGTCAGAATCTGACCACTGCTCCCGAGTCCCTATTTGTCACCACTGTGTATACTGCAGGAATGAATGCCACTCAGATATGCTGTCATCATTTGCCTCCTGTGATCACACAGAGCTACCTTTTAAGATAATAATGCTATTTCTTTTATGTCAAAATAATATTTGTATTTTTCCTATATTTTATATATTTGTAGCTATAGAATCAAATACTGATCATCTTATCTCCAACAATGTGGATGTTAGTGAAAGTAACTCCCCCACCCCGCTTTTCTTTCTTTGGCTGTGGGGATGGAACCCAGGACATTCTGTAGGCTACCACTGAGCTACACCCCAGTCTTTTTCTCCTCTTTTATAAAAGAGAATGGTTTTTATCACCAAAGGAAATACTGTCATTAGGCATTCCAAAACCCTTCAATAACCCTTTTTCTAGATAACCATCCTGTTATATCTTCCCTTCATCTTTTGAACCCATGTTCCCTGTGCATTTTCTTTCTGAATTAAATGAACATGATTTACTCAAAACAACAATGACTGTTGTGAAATGTCAGAGAATGTAAAAAAGTCTGCATTGTAGGGGTTAATCTTAAATTGCAGAAGACCTAGATATTTTCCTCCTAGAATAATTGTTGGCGGGTCTGATGACTAAGTTTCAGTGGCACAAATAATTAACTCTAGGGTGGTGTTTGCTTTCTCATATTTAACAGTGTTTATCCAATTGGTAACAATATACAACTCAGAATTAATTGAAGTGAGGTTGTGTGGTCCATTTTAGACAACCCAGTATCAAACCCAAAAAAGCTGCTTAGAAACCAGCAAGGTGGTTTCTAAGAAGATAAAGATCCTTGTAGGAATAGAGGCTTTGAAATTACTGCAGCACCTTCTCCTTGGAACAGTCATGGTTGCTTGAGGCGTGGTAGTTGGCAGACCAGATCCCCCACTCAGAATACAGTAGTAAATTGGATCCAGATTTTTCTAGAAGCAGATGCACATTTTTTGTGACTTGCTTCCTGTTTATCATTTCCAATGACATTTACAATTAGTGCCCTTGAAACTGAGAACCACAAGTGCCAGGGAGAGTTAGTCTGTGTAGCAGTGAGTCACAGTGGTGATAACATATGCTTTCAGAGTCTCTGCCCACCACAGACACCCTGATGGCAGCATCTGGGGTTTAGGCAAATCTGGGAAGACTCCTCTGCTTTCACCCCTAGCAGGTGGAATGTCCTTTTGGATGTTGAACACGGCATTTTGAGGTTAGGGAGATTCCTTCTTCATTTAACATGTGATCTGCTTATGTTGCAAAACAGTGAAATTTGATATATTTATTTTCCTTCTAATCACAAATGTTATGATCAGCTGTAGAATTTACCTAGATATATCTTCAGCTTTATGAATTTCTCCACTACTAAAATGTCCAGGTTCACTGTGTTAAGAATCACCCTTTATCTTATTCAGAATATTTTACTAGTAACATAGTTTGGACTGCCTCCTTATATTACATCAAGAAAAAGGAGGAATTTGCCAGGCATGATGGGACAGGCCTATAATCCCAGTGACTTGGGAGGCAGAGGCAGGAGGATCACAATTTTCAGGCTAGCCTCAGGAAATTAGTAAAACCCTGTTTCAAAATAAAAAGGGATGGTCATGGTGGAGTGCCACTAGGTTCAATTCCAGGTTCTGCAAGGAAAAAAGTGGGCAGGCAAGGAAGGAGAGAAGAGAGGGCCCAGTGTTGGTATGTAGGTAAAACTGAAATAGATGGTTCCAATTAGGGACATGAACCTCCACAGTACATGAGTAGCCCTATACAGAGATGTCCCGGATTTGATTATATTTGTTGTTGAGATTTCCCCAGGATGTTGAATAAGAGAAACTTTTCCAATCCTTCTCCTCTGGAGTTGTGTTCCCCCATGTTGCCTATGCTTTGAACCCAACATTTTTTGCATATTAACCCATTTTTTATTATTCTTGACAGTCATAATTTTTCACAATTGAATTTCTTGGTTCCAGTGACAATTTTGAAAACAAAATAGTGGTGCTTGAGACCTTGAAGTGTTAAAGTTCAGTTTTGATAGCAGCCCTCATTATAAGTCCCCTCACCTAAGTGAATTAGAGCCATAGATTTTTAACTTTGTGCCAGAAAGTGTTTACACTGGCTAATGCACAGGATTTCTTCTGTCTCTGACGCTAGCACTGTCCAGAGTGACTTCATGTGCTCCAGTATGTGCAGATTCTAAGAAAATACCACCATATTAATTAAACTACTCTTTCCTAAACCATTAAATGTTAATAGGAATATATGAAGGCACAGGACCACCTTTGAGTACTATTTAGTACTTTCACATCAGCAAGAATGAGAGGTGGTGAGGATTCAAGGCAATTAGGATTGTAGGAATAATTATCAGGAGTCCCAACATTTGGGATGCAAGAGCCACTTTTATGATCTCATAGGATTTGGTCTCATAGAAGTGATTTTGTACACACATTGTTGCTTTCAATCTGAGAGAAGCTGGTCGGATGGTGTAATTTTAAGTGGGGGTGAATATCAAAGGGTTTCTTTTAGGTCTGGAAAAATTCCTAAGGGAATCCATTTTACTCAGGGTTTTAAAGACTTCTGCAATTTAAGTGTGTAAGTTGTTCCTGCATCCAATGAAATGGTTCTGAAGTGCTTGTGAAATAATTCAAGGCAGGGACGGGACAGTTGCATTATATGGGAAGATAATATAAAGGACTTTCCAGCTGAAGCACCTGTATCCAACAGCTAATTGGGATCCTGTGCCATGTGTATGACATGAACAATGATAATGTGATTTTATACATGCACATAATTTAAGAAAATACAAATTAGTCTTTGGGAATAAATAGAAATACACCATCTCTGATGGCTTATGTTTTTAAGTCAGTGCCTCTCAATGTGTGTGAGGAGAACAATTGTGCCCTTAGGGGACCTTTGACAATGTCTGGAGACATCATTTTTGGTTGTCACAAGTGAAAGGGTGCTACTGGTATCTAGTGGATGAAGGTCAGGAAAATTCTGCTTCATGTACCCTTCAATGAGCAAGACAGCACCCCCGCAACAAAAATGACCTGGCCCAAGAAGAATCTGAAGGGTAGCACTACAATATTGAGAAATGTGATCTAAAGGTTTAGAGGAGGGAGAGGCACAGATGGGAGAAGTTTGGGACCCTGAATGAACTGGTACAGCAAAACACCTTTATTACCCTCCCCACTCCAATAATTTCACTGGACTTGGATAATAATAAAGATAATTGACCGAGTCAATGCACTTCTACTTTAGAATTATTCTGTTATGTAAAATAGCCTCTCTGACCAACAGATTCAAAGCTAGGCTGAAAACATATTTCTGCAGTATGATCAGAATACCATATATACACAATTTCAGTGAATGACATGTATCCTTACTGTGGGTCCATCAAACACAAAACAGTAAGAGTAGCTTAGGAAGCTTTTTATGTGCTCAGGTTTGAAATGGGGAAACAGGCTTTACTAGAGAATAAGGAACTGTAAGTTTCTGAAAGTTATTTTGCACCCTTTTGAAATTTTTAGAGGGAAAAGAAACTGATTCTTTATTAGGTCTTATTTCACTTCAAAGCATTTCTTTCATCTTCTTTGACAGTGCTTCCCTAATACAGCTATTAAACTTAATATTCATGACGAGTCTTGTGTATTAACACATATGTGAATGTAGCTTTCTAATGCAATGAGACAAGAATTTTAGGATGAATAATAAAGAACCTAGGAAAAAGATACAGACACACAAACACACATATAATTTATATTAGACAGCTGGCAGGGAGAATTAAATAAGAAGTAAGTAGTGCGATCTAGAAGAAAGGGAAGACATTTTTAATGTATGATTGCCTTAAATAGGACAGAAAGAGTTACTAAGGTGGGTTACTAAGGTGCTGGTTTTATTTTCTCCGACTGCTCAGTGATCACTGTCATTGACATGTATTCCAGATTTCACAGAATTGAAGAGACCAGAAATTGCTAAATATCTGTTTGTGTGTATCACTTATAAATCAAGACATAACATTTTGCCATCTAGAGCATAGGTTTGCAAATTCTGTTGCAGTCCTAATCTGGCCTACTGCCTGCTTTTATAAATAAAGTTTTATTGGAACACAGCCATACCCTTGCATTTACATATTTTTTTTCTGGCTGATTTCTTGCTACAATGGCAGAGTTGAATAGTTGCCAATGGGATTGTATGGTCTATAAAACCTAAACTATTTACCATGTGGCCCTTTATAGAAAATTTTCCAAACATTTTATATGTCTTGAGCTAACTTTTAGACTTCACTGTACATTTTAATTATATAGTAATTTTATGCAAATAATAAAGTAGAATATGAACTAACAACTTAGTTGAGGTACTCCTCAAACTTTTGTACACAATAACACATAAAAGTTAGCCCATATGAACCACTTTTCAATGCCAATTCAAATCTGAAACCAAAACTATAATTTTCTACAAAATATTTTCCTTGATACCACAAAAAGCATGGGTGATGCCACATTTCTTGAATGAGTGCTTCATTATTGCCTTTGGGATTTTTATACAGGCTGAGAAATCCCATTTTGCTTCTTTTGATGTAGACTTGATCTCCCCAAAAGCTGTCCACAGAAATTTTCTCCACAGCAAAAACCAAGACTCGTATTCCTTCCTCAGATAGTCTTTAAATATAATCAGGTACTAAATAATGATGCATCCGTAAGTTTCAGACCGCATGTAGGATAGTGGTTATAACATTGCCTAGTGACTTCATAGCCACCTTAATTTGTATATGTGTACTCTATGACATTTGCACAATGACAAAATTGTCTAACATCACATTTATCAAAATGTATCTCTACCCTTAGGTGATGAAGAACTGTAAGTTGGTTGCCTGAAATGGGGAGGAGTCCTGATTGTCAGCCAAATCTCCAAGAGTACATAATAGTTTGTGCTTGCTCCAGGTAGACAAAGATACAAAAATGCCACTTATTATGGGATGAATTTGGAGACTTCCCCCTACCCCCTGCCAGTGCTTATGGTCAAAACCAGGGTCTTGTGCATGCTAGGCTAGTGTTCTACCACTGAGCTACATCTCCTGACCTGAAATTGCAGCCTTTTTTGTTCCAGTGCTGGGGATGGAACCCAGAGCCTTATGAGTGCTAAGCAAGTCCTTGACCACTGAGCCCTCTCTTCATCCCCCTGAGCCTGGAGAATTCCAAATGCAAAAGACATATGCCTCTTAGAATCCATGAACTGTGATAGCTTGTTTCCCAGCAGATGAGGAATGATTTGGTTTCTGGTTGAGGGGAGAGAAGACAGACAGACTCCAAGCCATGTTTCTGCAGGACTTTTGTAAGCCAGGCAGTACCTATGTACTTGAAATGTTCAGTTTTCTTTTTACTTCCTCAAGCTGAATAGATTTTCTACCAAAGCTCAAAATAAAACTTCATGGAAACGTTTTTCATAAATGTCTAGTGTCTAAGATGCTCAACTCATCTGGGGGCCCCGGTAATTCTGATTGATTGCAGCAATGTTTGGTGGTTGAGAGATGAACTGAACTCCCACAGCTCCAGCAGCTTGGCCCTGGAGCCTAAGTCAGACTCCTCCTTCAGCAGCCACAGGGTGACTATGAACATTGGAACTTCACTCATCTCTCTCCTCTTTTTTGTATGTAACACAGATATCCTGTGAGAATCTGGAAACCGCTGGCTGGTTTAAAATGATGAGATCATTCTTTGAGTGGCTTTCCAGTCACTAGTTTGGTTCAAAAGAATTGTGCCTAGTGAGCAGGTATATCCACTTTTCCTCAGATATCTATCTGCTAGCACTATATTTTAGAGAAGGTTCCTGCAGGGAATGGCTATTAGCACCTGAGGGTCTAAGAATGCTGATCTTCCCTAAGTCAGGGCATCCGAACTGTTGGGGTCTAGGAACCCATTTTTATTTCCCTGGCAGTTGAGGGTGATAAGATCATGTGACATCCTAGAACAGTGGAGGAGGGACTGCTTATTTCCAGCCCTCTCCTTGTTAATGGAACCCCACAAAGTGAAAAGGCAAGGGAGTCAATAAGTTTGGTGCCAATCAAGAACAGCTAACTTTGAAGTGTACTGGGTAAGAATCAGGGTTCAATTGGTAGAGTTTTTCTACTGATTGTATATCCCAGTTTGGGGTGCAGGTTCTATTCACTTTTTAAATTTTTTTTGCTTTATCACAGATATGGTTATATAAGCAGCCTTCAAAATAAGACATAAAGCTTTTGATTTTCTCATCCTTTGCTTTTGTGAAATCCTGGAGGCCTTTTAAAGAGCTAAGGCTATTTCAAACAGCAAAAGAGAACAGAATTGATTGCACTTTAGAGTAGAGCTTGGCATGCATGCTTCTAACTTGTTCAGGTTGAAGAGCTGCCTTAGAACTTGGCAAGATACTGAAAATGAAAGCCAGGATTGCAGGGCTGCAGTGGTTACAGATTCAGTTTTTTTGAGTCAGAACCAAACAAACCAAAAGTCCTTGTAGACCAAGAAGCCAAAACTTGGTTGAGGAGGTTTCTTGGTTTTATTAACTTCTGGAAACAGGGAAAGTCATATCAATAGTTACCAGAGTCTTTGGAATGAAAGAAGAGGCTAACAATAATGAAACCAAATCTATCAGCTAGGGCCATTATCAGAACTAAAAAGACTGGTCCCAGAGGATCCCTCTTTACTTGGCTCATGGTAGCACCACAGACTGCCATTGCTGGTTACCCCTCCCATGAATTCCAAACATTGATTGTACCCATTAGTGTAGTTTTCTCCCCTTGAATTTCTTGGTTGGTCTAGACAACTACCAAATCCCTTAGTTATTACCTGATATCCATACATGTTCGATACTTGCAATGCATGAGGTATCTGTACGATAGTCTAGGTTGATGCTGAACTAGCAAGCTCTAGTTCTTTTGTTAAGGTCTATTCTTCAGGGTGAAATGAAGTTCAGTTCTCAAGTCCTTCCATAAAAACCTTTACTCTTGCTCTCCTTGAAAATCCCTTAAGCAAGACCTTCCCCTTCTCCTGTGTGGGTGTGAAAAGCATTCTGGAGGGCTTGTTAAAACACAAGGTGCAGTGCCCACTCCCCAGGTTTCTGATTTGGTCAGTCTGGTTCAGGGTCTGAGAATTTATATCTATAAAAAGTTCCTAGGAAGTGTTGATTCTGCTGTTGCAAGGACCATACTTTGTGAACCAAGATAAGAGGGCAAGAAAAGAACAAGGAAGAGTAGGAGTAAGATTCAAAGGAGAGAGACCCACCATGGATAGTTGTGAAAGGACCATGAATTGAGGAATAGACTTTGTCTAGAAGCTGAATCTCAGAGCTATGGAAAGAGGGCAGCCAAGTCCATCTTAGAAAAGAGTACTTTCTGGCTGGGCACAGTGGTTTATACCTATAGTTCCACCTACTTTGGAGGATATTTTGATCTCAGGAGTCTGAGACCAACCTGGGCAACATAGCAAGACCCTGACTCAAAAATAAATATATAAAATTTTAAAAAGAAAAGAAAGCTTTTTGAAAAGAGAAACGTTATCTGCAAGGGTACAACTCTGCCCATAACCACTTTCTTATTCACCACCAAAGCAGCTCTTGCATTTTAAACATCCCCTGTGCTTTTTATAGTCTCCACTTTACATTTGCATAACTAAATGGTCCATTCACACAGCTATTGCCAAATAAAGTAACCCTCTGCCCAAAACTTACATTCACTTTCTACCTAGATGAACCCCAAACTGCTGCAGCTCTTAGTTCTAAAGATATAATATCGAAACCTTGGGCTAAGCTCAAGCTCAAGGTCTCTTTTTTTCCTGACCAGAAATCTCTGAAAGTTGGAACGATTTCTAAGTTGAGGAAGTCTTAAGTGATTTCTACTTAAAATAGGCATGTTGGATGAGGGAGGTAATTGAAAGATATTAACAGATAGTATACCTGGAGTATAATAATAAATTAAATCCAGAATGTTCTCTAATAGATGTATTTGGGGCATAGCAGTCCTGCCTCCTTGCAACCTACCCTGGTAAGGCATGGTGCCAAGATGGAACCCACATGTGTGCTTATGTCTCTTGTTCCAGCAATCACCAGTTTTCCCTATGGCTTCATGTCAGTGAGGCCTGAAAGAAAAATGGCTTTAATATTCAAATTCAAGGAGAGCCAACCAAAGCGAAGGTCATCTAAAGTATGAACAGTGTTTGGAAATGAAGGTGTATCAGGAAATGTTATATTTCTTTTACTAAGTTACATTTAGCCTCATCTACCTGCCACCCAACTAACAGGTAGAAGGTGCAGGAGAGAGGGCAAAAATTCCTTTACTTGACATTGTTTAGGAATTCCAGGGAGTAAGTAGACCAGGAACACTAAAGTGTTGCCTCTGGTCTTCATTTAGTAACTGCTGCGAGATACTCATGGTCCAAGATGGCATCCAAAGGTGGTGGGTCCACTAGCTCTTGATGAGTTTAGTGTTTTGAATTCCCTGTAGCATCCAAGACTGAAAATCTTTGTGGCTCTTCTCTGAGCTCCCATTGAATGATTCCAGAAGAAAGCTGTTTGCTTGGGGACCAAGAGCAAGCCTCCTGGGCTCCTCTGTACTTGGAACCCATCAATTCTGTCCCAGCCTCTTCTGGGGCTTAATCCCTCCCTGTTCCTTCACCCTTTAAAGAGACATCTTCATCTTCAGAGCTTTACAGGCTTAGGTTTGAGAATGGGAGTGAGCAAGTCTTTTCTATAAAGGACCAGATAGTACATATTTTCTTCTTTGGGGGCCATGTGGTCTCCTTTGCAATTCTTCACCTCTGCCGATATAGAGCAAAATCAGCCACGATTGTAAATGAATGAGAATGGAACTGAGTTCCAATAAAACCTTTTTAATAAACACTGAAAATTTTGAATTTAATGTAACTTTCATGTGTTATTGAATATTATTATTTTATTTTTTCAACCAATAAAAAGTCTAGAAACCAGCACTACAAAACCAGGTGTTAGGCTCATTTGGCCCAGAGACTGCAGTTTGCTGAATTCTTCTTTAGAAAATCAAAGCCTCTTATTTTCAATTTTTCTCAGTAGCAATGGATATCTAGAAGCCTGGGAGAAGATAAAAACAGTTCTTCAATTTGGTTTGTATTAAAATATAATTTAAATATAAGGGCTGGCCCTGGTCTCCCCTTTCTTCTAACCCCCTGCTTCCACTCTGGGACTTTAGCAAACCACAGGTCTGGTCATGAGTCTCAGTCAGCACTTCTCATGCTTTGGTATTGATTAGGATCACCAGGAGAACCAATAAAGAACACAGAGGGTTGGGTGTGGCAGCGTACACCTGTAGTCCCAGTGACTTGGGAGGGTGAAGCAGTAGGATTATAAGTTTGAGGCCAGCCTCAGCAACTTAATGAGACCCTGTCTCAGAATAAAACGGGCTAGGGATATAGCTCAGTAGTAAAGTGCCTTTGGGTTCAGTCCCCAGAATCAGAACAAAACACAAACAAATAAAACACAGAGACTCCTGAGAGAGCTTAACCCTTTATATTTTCCTCAAATTCAGGTGATTCCAGTGCCCAGAAGAATTTGAGTATTTCATGCATTCTTGATTTTAAATCAGGTGTTCTCTTTGCCTGTAATGGTTTATCATCTTCCTTCCTGTGGTCTACTTAACTTGACTGTTACTCATGCTCTAAAAACATAAGTCAATTGGTAGTGCTTCTGACCAGACTCATTAATACCTGCCTTATTTAGAGTTCTTAAAACAAGCTACATATAATTTTATGATGGCATAATTTCAAGACATTTGCAAGCTATGATTGATAGCTGCATGTCTTCCGAAACATGATGTGAGCTTCTAGACTGGACTTTTTCTCTTTTGATCTTTTATGTCTAACATAGCATAATACCAGAAATATAACATAGTTTCAAAATGATGGTAGTGATGATGAATGAATAAGTGCACCCAGAGAATGGAGAGCATGTGATAAGGAATGGGAAGAGGATGAGAAGCATCAGCAGAGATTTTTAATACTTAGGTCTTCTTCAGCTTTTATTGTAAACAGTGATCAATCTGCCACAATATTTTGCCTTCTTTCTATTCTTAATTCTTAAGTGGTCCCCTTGTTAGTTCACGCTTATTAAGTCTCTGGGCTAATTGTTCTCAAAATGTGGTCCCTGGACCAGTTTCATATGCATCATCTGTTAGAGGTGCAATTTTCTTTTTCAGTTTCTTTATTTTTATTTTTATTTTTATTTTTACAGACTTCATTTTGATTCATTGTACACATATGGCATACAAATTTTCATTTCTATGGTTGTGTATGAGGTACATTCATATCATTCTTGTTAATCACACATGTACATAGGGTAATGATGTCTGTCTCATTCCACCATTTGTCATACCCCCACCCCTCCCCCTCTCATTTCTCTCTAAATAATCTAAAGATTCTCCATTCCTCTCACACCCCCCACTCACCCCAACCAGATTCTATATCATCGTCCACTTATCAGGGAAAACATCAGCCTTTGTTTTTTTGAGATTGGCTTATTTCACTTAGCATGATAATCTCCAATTCCATACATTTATCTGCAAATGCCATAATATTATTCTTCTTTATGGTTGAGTAATATTCCATTGTATATTGTAATATTCCATTGTATATATACCACATCTTCTTTTATCCATTCATCTGTTGAAGGGCATCTAGGTTGGTTCCACAGTCTAGCTATTGTGAATTGAACAGCTATGAACAATTATGTGGCTATGTTACTATAGTATGCTAATTTTAAGTCCTCTTAAAACCAAGGAGTGGGATAACTGGATCAAAAGGTGGATCCATTCCAAGTTTTCTGAGGAATCTCCATTCTGCTTTCCAGAATGGCTGTACCAATTTGCAACTCCACCAGCAATGAGAGGTGCAATTTCTTCAGCTACACTCCAGATCCACTGAATCAGAAACTAAATCAGTGTTTTATCAAGTCATCCAAGTAATTCTAAAGAGAACTCAAGTTTAAAAACCACTATGTCAAGTTGAGAAACTCAATTTCTAAGTCAAAATGATGGAGATTTAGCCCTACTTTTTCTTCTATTAGGTGCAGGGTTTCTGGTCTAATTCTTAGGTCCTTGATCCACTTTGAGTTGAGTTTTGTGCAGGGTGAGAGGGATTTAATTTCATTTTATTACATATGGATTTCCAGTTGTCCCAGTACCATTTGTTTAAGAGGCTGTCTTTTCTCCATTGTATGTTTTTGGCACCTTTGTCTAGTATGAGAAAACTGTATTTATATAGGATTGTCTCTGTGTCTTCTATTCTGTACCATTGGTCTTCATGTCTGTTTTGGTGCCAATACCATGCTGTTTTTGTTATTATACCTCTGTAATATCATTTTAAAAAATACATAATAATAACCACAATGTCTAGACTACTGGGTTCTCAAACTTAGCTTTCTATTGAAACCATGTGGGGAGTTTTAAAAAATACAAGTGCCTGTGATCCATCCAGTGTTATTCTGTGAATGTTTAATAATCGACTCCCTGGAAAATAAAGAGATTGATAGTATGTTCCCATTTCCATTGTGTGAACAGTCCACCATTGCCAACTATATTCTATTAATATTGATGCCACTGAACACAGAGTTGGGAAGATATGTGGGCTGTGGGCTTATGGAAGGTGGTAGGAGGCGAGCCAGCTTCAGCACACAATTATTTCATCCTCAGACATCCTGATTAATTGGTCAGATTGGGACCTAGACCTCACAAGTTTGAGGATTCACCCTGCCAGGTGATTTCAATGTGGAGCAAAGAAACAAAAATCATTATGAATATAATTCCTCTCACCCAGACATGAACAAAATACCTCTCACCCCTTTGATTTAATCATCCCTATATTTTGACAGTGACAAAGTTTGCTCTGTAGGTAAGTCTCTAGTTTTCAAATCAGGAAAAATACTGGTGTAGGAATTTTATGGGGACTGTATTTCCCAAAATTTTATTTCCAAAATATGTTTACATGAATATATGACTAAAGGTGAAATTAAAATCTGTGTAATTAAACTTAAACCTAGTATACTTTCAAGTCACATTGTTTGATCATAAAATATTTAAATTTGAGGTAATTTTTCCTATTATGTGTTTAAAATAGTGATTAATGTTTCTAAAATTAGTTTCTAATATTCTAAACATTTCATTAATGCATTATCTAAACAAAACATCAGTGTTTTGTATTCTGAACATTAGAATACATACAATTCAGATTTATAGTTTAGTTTAAAGGCAAATAAAAATAAAGGAATATTGCATTTTGAAAAACCTAATATTAGTGAAAAAGGCAAACCATTAGGTGGTTTTTTTATATGATTTTCCATATTCATGCCAGGAAAATTCAATTTCTCAGATCCATGGGAAGAAAAATGGCTTAATAAGTGTAACAACTACATAATTGATTAAAACCAAAATGAATCATTTAGTCTAGTGTGACATTTGGTTTTCTGTGGATGAAAATAAAAAGCCATTATGAGTGGGCTATTTTTCATAGATGAAGTCATCACTTAATAAAAAGATGCTATTAATTAGTGTCCATTAAATACAAATAAATCCAGGAGCTTCACCTACTGGATTTTAGGTGAAAGTGATTAAGTGGATCTTAAATCAAGTATTCATTCTAAAATATTCATGAAGTATGAGATGAGGGAAAAATAGTTATAGTTTTCATGAAACATGGAGAATCATCAACTCATTCTTTCTACTCTTGTGTATGTTTGAAATTTTCTATTAAAATTTTAAAAATATTCATTACAGTTTTATTTTTTATACCTGGTATGCAGGTAAAGTGGAAAAGAGAAAAATACAAGAGAAAGCTCTAGCTGTCAAAATGCAAAGAATAACTGAAGACGTTCTAACTCACTTATATGACAGTCCATTTTCATAATATTTTTAGCTGAATGAAGGTTTATTGCTAAGATATATCCAAACTTTGAAAAGCAATTTTAGTAGAATTCTCTCCCAAATGTTGCCTCCTGCTCTGTGTTCTTACACTTGATATTTATTATGCTAATTATTGTGTTAATATGCTCATTGCATATTTTAACCTTTTCCTGAAAATAAACTCAGGTTTATTTTCAACTTAGACATCAGTTTGATCTGATTGCCTTGAAGGTTGTTCATTTGATCAACAAACGTTTACTGAACTTCTTGAGTGCAGACAGATGGGTCAGGCACTGGCCATACAGCAGTGAACAAAAAAGGTAAGAATCCCAGCCTAGCCCTTAAATTCTTCTGATTCTTCAGATGTTTGGGGTGGCTTAGGTGAACTGTGAGTGAGAAGAGCCACCAAATACCTCAGAATCCTGTACATTTTCTGACTTTCCTGTGTGTTCTCTGTAGTTTATTTTATACATCTCTGAGTTGTTATTTTTGTTATCTTGGTTTGACTGACAACTGCTGTAGTCTGAATGTTTGTGCCCCTCATTCATATGTTGAAACTGTCAACCTGAAAAACAACAACAACACCAGAGAGATTCTTCAAAGAATGCCTGTATTTATTTGAGAATAGCAGAGCATTGCAGTGGTAATATGTGTGCTGTAGTAAACCATGATGTATTCAAAGAGGTTGAGGCAAGGGGACATTTTTAAAGGCAAAAGTCAGGAGGATTACATCAGATATTTTGAGGCAATAATCTTTGGCCACAGTGATTAATAGGAAGGGAATCACGCCAAGGTTCAAGGGACAGTTTCTGTTCTTGAAGAACTTTTATATAAGGATGCATTACCCTCTATTTAAGCTTGTGGCTTTTGGAAGTCTTTTGTGATAGTCACCATCAGAAAATTATGAGCCAGAACACTTTCCTCATAACCTCCAGGCTTTATTTGCTTTGTTGTTGTCATTGTTAGGGTTGACATAGCAACTTCATTTTGATTCTGAAAATTTTCACAAAATCTAACCTCATAGGTGACAGTATTCAGAGGTGGAGCCTTTAGGAGATGATTAAGTCATGAGAGCAGAACCCTCATGAATTAGATTATTTCCCTCATAAAAGATTCCTGAGTGAACTTGTTTGCCCTTTCTGCCATGTAAGGATCGGCAAGAAGGTACCATGTTTGAAGCAGATAGCACCTCACCAAATACTAAAACTGCTGGCGTTTTGATCTTGGACCCTTAGCTTTCATAAACATTATCAATAAATTTCTGTTGTTTATAAATTACCCAGTCCAGGGGATTTTGTTATAGCATCCAAAATGGATTAAGACACTTACTCTGAATAAGTTTTTTAAAAAAATTAATCCATTAGGTGTTCTTGTCTAGTATTTCAATCATTGCTTATCTAGTCTGCATGATATGATCATTAGATTTGTTATATGTGTATAAAACAACTCACACTAGGCTTTGAGTAAATATTTGGGTTGCTAGTTGGGTGGCTCTTTATTTTTCCCCTCCCAATTACTTCTGTGTTTTGATGATTGTATTTCACTGAGGCCTCTAGAAGAATGATTCACCCATTTAGTATTATACAAATAGTTATTAATTAACCACCTATCAAGCGCCAAGAACCTCTGTAGGATTGTGGAGACAGCATAGAAAACATAGCTACTGTGTATGCCCTAAGAGCTAGGAAGAGGTCTAAGAGTGTATAATCCTCTGTGTTAGATGGAGAAGTGTTTGTAAGGGTATCTCATGCAGGCTGAGGATAGGTGATGGGAATCTGAAGGGAGCAGAGTAAGGAGTAAATCTGACCTGCTTCTGAAATGTGTAAGAAGAGATAGCTGGGGAACAGTTGGAATTTCCATTATCTGTTATTGCATAACTACCATATAACTTAATGGCTTAGGAAAACAGCAATTTAGTATTTCTCATAATTCAGTGGGTTTCTGGACACTTCCAGTGCTTGGACTTACTTATATGGTTGCATTCACCTAGAAGATGGCTAGGCCAGAGGGTCTGAGAAAATCTCATGGTCTTGTTTGGCAGTGGTTTCCAGTTGTTGATTCATTTTCACCTGGTCTCTCATCCTCCAAGATGTTAGACCAGTTTCTTTTCTTATGTGGTGCTCTCTGGGTAGCATGCCAAGGTAGACGATGTAGCAGTGGCGAGACTTAAGTCCCACTTTTGAAGAAGATGCATAACAACATTTTAGGCAGATTCTTTTTTGTGAGTGGTAGCAGACATTGAACCCAGGTGCACTTAACCACTGAGCCACATCCCCAGCACCCCCCTTTTTTTGAGACAGAGTCCTGCTAACTTGTTTATAGACTCTCTAAGTTGCTGAGGCTAGCCTAGAACTTGTGATCCCCTCACAAGCTGCTGGGATTACAGGTGTGTGTTTAGCCATTTTCTTTTTATCAAGTCTTTGATGTGACCAGCCCAGGTCTGAGGGATGTGGAGATAGACCCAACCTCCTAATAATAGGAGCAAGAAAATCACCTTGCAAAAGGTCTTTCCATACAGGATCAGAAGAATACACAGCCATATTTTGTAACCTATCAAAGCTGCATAGATACATCTGGATCTCAAGAGAGTAATTTGGATTATAGAGATTTGGAAGTCATCAGTGTATTGGTTAGATGCTAAATCTAGTCTGCACATCAGGTTATGAAAAACAGGATGTTTTCCACAATGCTCTAAAATCATGATAATTAATTATGTAAGAAAGAGATGTCCCAAAATGTTGGGTGGGAGAATGTAACTTCTAAAGAACTGAACACCAAGCAGTGAAGAATCCAAACTTACTTCTTGAAATGATTCCATAGAAATTAAGTCAACAAATTATCATTCATCACTCGTGCTAATCAAGAACTTCAGTGCCCCACACAGGGATTTATTATGTTCAATGAAGAATTTGTCAGAAAATTAAAACTTAATGAATTCCCAAATAGCTTCTGATATGTTTCAGCTTATGTATTGGCCTGCTAACCTAGCACTTTTAAAAAATGGTATCTTTGTTTCATTCCCAGAATTGCTTCAAACATGAACTAGATTTAAAATCCTCATTATCATTAATGGTCATGGAAAAGGTGGATTTCAACCCACCAGTTTCTTCTTGGTAATAGACATGGGAGAAAGACAGGAATTCTCTTTAGGAAAATATAACAGAACCTTAAACAAGGCAATATTGCTTAGAAAGCATGGAGATTTTACTATTTCCTAATATTCTTAAGTCTCTAATGCTGTACTAACACAGTAGCCATTAGCCACATATTTTTATTTATATTTAATTTAAAATTTATTGCCTTACCTGAAATAAAAAAATAGTTCCTCAGGTGAACTAGTCATGTCTCAGATGCTCAGTAGCTACATGTAGCCACTGCCCCCTATCTTGGACATTGGGAATGTGGAACATTTCCATATACCTGGTCAGTTCTATCAGATAGTACTGCTTTCATGTTTCTTGTCCACTTAAGAATAAAACTGGTAATGTCAGCTGTAGATCCTCATGTTGAGGATTGAATTAAGAGGAGTAATTTCCTCTGTGAACTTAAATGCCTATTGCAATGCATCATGGATCAATTCAAACAAATTTTAGGAGGATAGTGGGGATAGGGAATATAATTATGTTTAAGAGACCATTTGGGAATTGGATACAGGTTACATATTGATGGAATTAAAGAAGATTGCACCAAGCTAAAATGACTGACAAAATAAAATCTAAGAAGGATAATGTAAATGTTAATATTGTTGGTTTAAATCAAGGGTCAGTTAATACACTTTTCTGTAAAGAGCCAGATGGTAAATATTTTTGACTTTGCAGGCCAAATAGTTTCTCTGTGACTACTTAACTCTGTCACTGTAGCAGGAAAACAGCAAGACAGTATGTAAGAGAAAACAGAACAAAATGGGTGTGACTATATTCCAATAAAAGTTTATTTATAAACAAGCAGAAAAGGTGGTGGGCTATATTTGGTTTACTGGCCATAGTTTGCTGATATCTGGTTTAAATGATAAGTCATTCAAGTTGAAAATCATAAGACTCGGCCTAATATTTTTCCATCTGACATTATCCCAGGAAGCTTCAGTTGGCTGATATTTTGGATGAGCCAGTTGCCTTAGGTTAGTGCCATTTTAGTCTGCTTTAGTAGATGCATTCCAGCCAAAGTCAGGGAAGGAAAAATCCCATTGGTCTCTGTGGGGACTTGTATTCAGTCTCGATATTGATGAACAGAATATTGTATGGGATATTCAAATACTTGGAAACTGAATAAAAGATGAAGGAAAGGAACTATAGTTTAACTTAACAATGTAGAATTGTTAGGGGATGTGAATATAGCTGTCTTCAGGTATTTGAAGGCCTTTCATGTGGCAGGAAATGTTATTTATCTGAAAAATTCTACTTATTAGAACTAGAACTAGTAGATACAAGTTAATAAAATAACTTAGCAAAAATATTACATTTGTTCCAAAATGGGCTACTTCATAAAGTAGAGAATTTTTCACAATTGAAGGTTTTTAGAAAAAAGATGGATAACCATTTTTAAACTGAAGAAATTTTTCTAGAATTGGATGAGAGGTTGGAAAGATAATCATCTAAATTATTGTTATCATAGTGACATTGCAACTAGGTTACACATGGAGAAATCTCAACCCAAACTAGCCTAAGCAAAAAGGGGAAGTCTGCTGACTCATACAAATGAGAGGTTCCAACATAGGCCTAATTTCAAGTATGGTTTGTTCCAGAGGTCTTTCAAAGTCTGTAGGCAGAACTAGCTATGCAAATTTGGTCCACAGTGCAAATTTAATGTATGGGGTTCCTTGTTCAAAAGTTATTGAAATTCTTTTAGCTTTATTTTTCATTATGTTGATTTCATTTCATGCATCCTCTTTTCCATTGGCAGCTTTAAGGCTTGCATTTTTATATCTGCAAGTTTGTTTCTCTCTCTGTTGACACCAGTCAATGACACCAGATAATTTTTGACATACTTTTCTCAACTCTGAGCCCAGATACATGGTGGTACTTCCTTTGGCCAGGCTTGGGTAATGAGTCTGCCTCTGGAGCTGGGAGTAGTGAGGAGCAAGAGAGAAGGGAGCAATGCTACAATTACAAGCAGGGGTATAGTTACCTGATGAAGGGGGATGGATGAAGGGTGATCCAATAACAAAGGTCTACTTTGTATAGCAAAGAATTATGAGCATTATAGAAGAAGTGGTTCAAAGTAAGAAGTTCTAATCCTGATATCTTGCCAATAAATAAACAGATACCTTTAACTGCTGCATTTTTAAATTCTGGTTTTGTCCAGGTATGCATTATGATTTTTCATGTGTATTTAGTATAATGTTTGTATTCTTAGCATAAGCTTCTGTTCAACTCTCTGTCAAGATTCTACAATCCAATACTTACTGCCTTGCCTGGAAATTATTTCAATGCTGTGAGAAATATTGCCTGGAACTTTAATTGTATTTCTCAGACCATTCTCATACCATATTTTTCTTCTATACAAAACATTGTTCACTGTCTTAGGGGGAAAATATATGCATATATATAAATTTCAGGCATCAGTTTCTGTTTGGGTTAGTCCTTGCTGCTGAACCAGCACAGTGTTCAGTAATTTCTGCTTAGAAGTTGACTTTTGCCGGTATGGTGTTCCACGCCTATAGTTCCAGTGACTTGGGAGACTGAGGCAGGAGAATTGCAAGTTCAAGACCAACCTGTGCTACTTAGATCCAAGATAATAAAAAAAGGACCAGGGGGTATAAAATTGACTTTTTGGGTAAAATCGTGTGTAAAATTTCCAAATTACCTGGAAAGATGAAGAGAACCAGGTAGTATTGAGACCATGTTGAATTCTTGGGGGATTGAATCCAGGGCACTTTACCACTGAGCTACATCTCCAACCCCCCCCCCCTTTTTTTGAGTCAGGTTCTATGTTGCTCAGGGCCTTGCCAATTTGCTGAGGCTGACCTTGAACTTGTGATTCTCCTGTCTCATCCTCCTAAGTCACTGAGATTATAGACATGTGCCACTGTGTACAGGTCCCATGTTGAATTTATAATGGATTAACCACCAATACAAATCAGTTAAGCCAAGATATTCATTCTAATCGAGTATAATTACACCTTGTTTGTCTTGTCACATCTGACTCTTTTGGGGAACTAAATTAACAGATTTTTAAAAATTTCTGCCAGTTTATCACAGGAAGCAGGGGGCAGTTGAATCCCTTTGTGGTTCCATGCAGCTCATGGAGAACCCTTCCTGAAGTCTGCTGTACCTGGGCAAAATTTAAACTGAAGGTCTCTGAAACTAGGCATCTGGGATTTGAAATCCAATCCTGCCACTTATGAGCTATGTTTCCTTAGGCCAGTCTGCCTCTCTAAGCTTTCATTTTTCATATCTGTAAAATGTCATTGTGTCTCTCTATGTATAAGCCAGCACTTGAAAACTTACTGCCCAGGACCACCACACCTGCCAAGATTCTCAAGGTACCTTATCCTGGGTCATTCAACCAGGATGCTAGGATAGAAAATGAGATGGGGGTTCCTCGACTTCCTCTTAATATAAAGAGAATATCAATTATTAAGCAGACATTGGCACCCATTTATAATGGTCTTATTTCCACCTAAATTGTGTCCTTTACCAGCAGAGCACATCTTTCACAAACCCCTGATACATAAATTTACATTAATTGAAAATCCACGACGATAGTCTTTTGTTTCTTTTTTCCTATATCAAATAGAGATCCTCAGTGAATTCAAGAAGTCCTGAAGTTTTGGGGGGTGAGGGAGTGGGAACTATTTCCAGAAAGAACCTTTATTTTCTTTATTTTCACCCAGAGATGGAAATCTGGTCCAATAATTACACCAAAGAATCATGTCTAGGCCCTGCCTGGGTTTTGTTAGTTTTCAGGTTTGTGTTTAGTTTTGGTGGTTGTGAAGACTGACTTACTTTCTTTTCTTTCTTACTTTTTGGTGGTGCTGGGAATGGCTTGGAACTTTGAGCATGCTATGCAAGTGCTCTACAACTGAGCTACACCTCCAGCTCTAGCTTTGTAGATATTTTTTGGTACTAAGTATTGAACCAGTTCTTTCTTTCTTTCTTTCTTTCTTTCTTTCTTTCTTTCTTTCTTTCTTTCTTTCTTTGATTTTGAGAAGGGGTCTTGCTAAGTTATGTAGGCCCTCATTAAGTTATTGAGGCTGACTTTGAACTTGCTATCTCCTGCCTCAGCCTCTTGAGCTGCTGGGATTACAGGTGTGTACCACCATGCCTGGCTGTGTACAACATAAATTGTATCATGTAAGAGCTTGATTCTCCCTAGTGTTTTACATGGAGACACCCCCCGTCTCTCTGTGACTCTTTCTAAGTGTTGAGGATTAAACCCAGGGCCTCACACTTGCCAGGCAACCACTCCACTGCTGAACTACACCCCAGCCCTTATGGAGACAGTCTTGACATGTCTTCCCTCCAACAGACACAATCTATGGCTCTTTAAGACATACACATCACTCTAGTGTTCTTCAAAATATAAATAGAAACATGAAAACATTCTTGGAGCTTTCTAAATTGACCTCCCTGAACCAAGATAGAAATTAAAGTTGAGCTGAAGTGCCTACCTTTGGTTCATTAAATCTTGCAGTGTTTTCTTTGAAATGGCAGGTCTCCTGGGACAAATCAAAGAAAGGTTCTCTCGAAAGTCCCTGAAAATCATAAGTGCACAATTTTCTGATAATTTTTAAATTATTTTTACTAGGACTGCATATTAACAGAACTTAAAATCTGAGTGAAGACAATAGGGGAAATAAAGAAAATATATTTATAATTGTACTCACTAGGAAACCCCCAAGGTCCTCTCCCATCTTTGCTCACAGAAATACTTCAATTTAAAACATGCAACATTAGTGAATAGAAATAAAAATCCTCAACTGTAAGCAAATGCATATTTGGAGGAAGATTTTTGAGAAATATTTGCCTGCCTCCATATGCAGAGATGGCACTGAGCTGCCCAACACCTAGATATACCTACAGTACATGGTAGGCAACCATTGATTTTAATTTAATATCAAGCCATGGTCTCTGATGGCCATTCACACACACACACACACACACACACACACACGCTGAAATGAATAAACACCCTCACTTCATGTTCAGCTTTTAAACAAATTGAAATAAAAGCAATCACCCAGAGATGTAAACTTTACAAAAGTTCTGCCAACATGTCCCTTCATGAACCAAGGAATACATCAGTATCACACATTTACTTCTGTAAGTACTAATGTAAAATGAAGGTGCCTGATAGAAGAACATTTCATGGCCAAACATGAGAAAACAGGCAACTCCTCAGCTCCTACTTACTTACTTAAGTCTATGGTGTACATGTTCACCACAGAAGCACTTTTGACCACAACTAGGCACATGAATCACTGTGACAATTAGGGTAAAAATGCCCAGGTCCCACCCCACACTTACCAAATCATAATTCTGGGGGTGGCATTCTATCATGGGGACGAAGTTAACCTCACAAGTGAATCTCATTACTGGAACAATATGAAACCCAGAACCTTATCTTCCACCATTGAACCTAATGCCAGGGCTGAATCTTGGAAGGGTTCTTCTCTACCCACAATCACCTACCCTCCCAATCCCATTAGCTTACTCAACTCCCACAATTCCTGGAATAGAAAACACCTCAGAGGGACAAACTGTTCACTGAGTCATTTTGAAAATGTCATTGCAAATGTAAGCAGTTTGGGCCTCACATAACTAACAAAGGAAAAAATGGACTGTTAATAGTGGTGATAGTTTAAGAACTCAGTTTATTCCCGGGAGCCACATTCATCAAATATCACTATAACTTTATTGCATATTCACAAGAAATCATTATATTTTGGTAGTTTTTGATTTCTACTACACAGGATCATAAAATTCCCTCTAATAAGACATCATTGCTGTCAAGTCCAGCTTGATTAAAGGAAATGACAGATGATCTGCCTTGGAGATGATGTTTTTGGCTGCCCATTTCTTTACATACAAAAGATGATGTGATTATAAATGGAAATCCATAGGTACACTTACAGGGTCCTACAGCATAAATAATTTTAAAGGTGGGTAATCTGTGTTTTTCATTTCTTTTATTGTTTGCATGCAATTTCTTGAATTGCCTTCATTCCAAGGCATTACACCTCTTGCTTTCATGTAAAACACCTTTTAGAAATCTTACCAGCCAAATACAACACCATAACCATAAAATTCCCTACTCAGATTCCTTTCTGTTAAGTTGTAATGCCTATCTATCAAGAAGCACCACATACTTATCACATTTTGAAACATAACCAAGACTTCTGGGTACATGTATCAAATTGGGGGTCTGAGCCCTGTAATGGAACTACTGGGACTGGCCTCTTCACCACTGAATATCATATGACCTGGGCATTCATGATGATCCAATCAACTCACATTTGTTACTCCTATAGTGACATTTAGGAGAGGAACTATTGTTCCAACAGACATTTTGAAACAGCCCAGAGCAAACTATAGCTGATTACTTGAGAGCCTGTGTGAAGATGGCAGCCTCTTTGACAGCAGAGTGAGGTCTTATGCAGTGGTAGTAAGGGTTTTGTAACTTTTTCATGATTGCTTCTCCTTAACCTTGCCAGTCAAGCATGACAGAAGGACTAACCTTGTTGGCATCTGATTTCCTACCTCTAAAGATAATATTGTGAGAACACCTGTACTCTGTATTTCTAAGTTTAAGTGTGTCCAAACGTTGAAGAATAGTGATTTCCAAACTTTAGTGTCCATCAGAATCACCTAGAGGGCTTGTTACAATCAGATTTCTGGGCCTTACCCCTCTGAGCCTCATGACTCATTAAGTCTGGGATAGGGCCAGAGAATCTGTACTTTTTAACAAGTCTCCATGTGATGCTACTCATCCAAAGACCAGTTTGAGAACCTGTGCTATGGGAGAAGGTCCACAAAGAAAATAGAGGAAGAACTTAGTGGAAAGATTAGCATCATATGCTCATCCAACTGTTTCAATTGTTTAAATGGATAGATTATTTTAAAAATCAGTCTTGAAAAGAAAAAAATGGAGTGTTCCAGAATTAAGAAGTAGTGTTTCACTTCCATTTAAGGAGTGGTAACAATGGTATAAAACAAGAGCAAAGAGCAGGTGGGAGATGGAAAGCAGTACAAAAGAAAAATGGGAACTTTGCTTCCTATTTCTAAATCAGTTCTTATGTTTTTGCATGTGTTTTTCCATCTTAGAACTTGATAGATTTGTTTTCTAAATTGAACTGCCAATTTTATAAGATAACTTAATTAACTTTGAAAGCTTTATCATTTTCTGCATACAGCTCAATGGCCATCTTGAATTGTTGGTAATTGTTTTATTCTTCCTCCAAAATATTATCAAATAGTCATTTAATACCAAAGACATTTTGGTGCTAAACAGTTATTTGTTTAAATAGACATATATACCTTTTGGAGAGAATGGGGCTCCAGATCACTATGAAGTGACAGGTGAAAAGTATAGTTGCAAAGGGTCATAAGTTCATTGAATAATTTATAAATTGTCTGATTCTTTGGTAACAACCTGAAAAGTAAAGATAAGTGAGATTCAGATCTTGTCTCCATGTCCTGGCTACTGAGGTGGTGTGTTAAAATAAAAACGAATTTCACTTCAGAGTTTGTATAAGTAAGTAGTTAGCCGGCCAAAAAACAGAACAAAGAGAAAGAAAAAGAACAAACCTATTACTTTTTCTTGGGAGGTCAGTGAATTACCTGTGTAGTACCACTGCTGAAGAGTTCTCCTTGCCATAGATATGGTCTCAGGCATTAATCTGGATCTGTCAAGCTTTTTCTGTAAAGTGAGTGAGGGTGAGGGATTATGCATAGAACAAAATGGCAGTGTTGGAATTCCAAGCATTACTCTTGGGTGTTTGTTAGTTTTGCCCAATTCTTTTTTTTTTCTAAGGTAGGGACTTTGTATTCTCATCTTAGCTACTCCATTTTTGCAACACCACTTATTTCATCAATGAAAATACTAATTAAAAAACCCTCTGGTACAGATTCAGAAAAGACATTAGAAGTGTTTGCCTTTGCATCCTCTGAAGTATGGATTCCTGGTTAGGGGGCTTTAAAAATGACCTAATTAGTTCTAGGATATGAGTTAGAATGAACCTGTAAATGAATATATCCATATACATATACTGTTTTGTCCTATTTATAAAAAAGTTAGTGGTGAAGCATTAAGTCCCTCATGTTAATCATAGTTGGACTTAAATAATTGGAGGTGTCCCATTATCAAATGTATGTGTTATAGGTTTGGGGGTAAAGGAAGACGTTTGACCTATAACACATTTATTCTTTACTGAAGTGCCGTTATGTAAACTTTGGTGTTTCATGTATGATTTAGGCTTGCATCAAGAAAATATAAAAATGTAGCATTTTCTAATTTCATCCTAAAGATGCAAGATTTTATAATCTCTAAAGGAAGAAAGCTAATAAGAGCAAAAGCATGCTGGAAAATCCTGATGAATCTTTTGCAGGGGAATAATGTTTCTTTTCACACTTCTCTATTCCTATTACAACACTGGTTAATGCTGATAGCAAGCAAGCCCTGAATTTAATTATTTAAAACAATGCCAACATAAAATGGAAGTTCCCAGTGCTGTCTTCCCCTTTCATCCAAGATCATTTAATTTGCCAAATAATTTGAGTGAGGGATTGTGGCTGAAAGGTTAATAGAAGCCATGTTGCCCTTGGCTTAATTCTGTCCTTTTTATGTCATTTGATATTGAGCTCAGACTTTAAAATTCAAAGATATTGCACATGTGTTGTGTGTCTGTTATGTGTAAAATACTGTACAGATTTCTGTTTTTTTAAAATACTGAGCATATAGGCAGGTGAGTCAAAATTAAAACGAACTTGACAATTTATGTCACCAAATTTAAAATTTTATTTTATTTCCTCACGCTCTCAAATTCACTGACTGAGTGTGTGGAAGGGTATGACCATATAAAAACCAGTACAAACGGGAGACTGTTGAGACAGTGGAACTCTTCGGGGAAGGTTCATAAAAACCACCCACATATTTGGGTCTAGAAGAACCCATAGGACTCAGCATGCAGTGGTACTTTCAACCTTATTTATTTGTTTATTAAAGCAACACAGCAAGGGTACACAGTGGGATCAGTAAGGAAAAGGGGCACAGGCCAAGTCTGGAAGAATCCATGTGCACATTTCCCATGTTGTCCCTGAATGAGGTCCATGAAACACTCTCTTCCTCCCCTTGTAGGGACAAGGAAGCACCAACAGTGGCAGGTTTTCTGCCCTGGGAAACCCATCTGAAATTCAGACCCCATATATTTTATTGGTATCTGGTTATATGATCACAAATACCAGCCAGTTACTGAAATTCCAGACTCCCTGAAGGAAGGTACGTGCTCAGTGCCCTTGTGGGCACAACAACTTGGTAGCATGGGGAACTTCTCAGAAGCTGAGTTCCCAGAAGGTAGCCAATGGCCAAACCTGCATCTGACCTTTCTGCAGGTAACAGCTCAGCCCCACAAGGTTTGCACTTCCTTGCAGTACTACTTGCATGTTTAGTGCTATTGTTGCTTCTTTCATATAATAGTTGGTAAATGTATATTTGTTTGAATGACTATAGTAGAAAATCAGATCTTTGAGGGCAGAAGTCATAGGCTGTTCATCCATGTTTCCCGGCAGCTAGAATGAACCTGAACTTGAGGGGAAATCTAGTTTATGGGCTAAGTGCATAATATATCAATAGGAAATACATTTTAGTCCTGTGTGTAAATAACAAATTAGATTATAATTTATGGGCATAATTTATGGATGATTAAAATCTCATCTTCTGAATAGAATTCTTGTAGCCCGGCCACAGGAATCTTTAAGGAAAAATGTTTCTAGACTCTCCAAGCTAATTACCATATACTTAACATTTTGTGTCATTTCCAACTTCTGTGCAACAGTGATCATAATAAACATGTGCAAGGATAATAATTGTTGTGGTGGGCTGGGGTGGTGGCTCGGTGGTAGAGCACTTGCCTCACAGGTGTGATACACTGGGTTCGATTCTCAGTACCACATAAAAAATAAACAAAATAAAGTAATTGTGTTCATCTACAACTAAAAATATTTTTAAAAAGAATTGTGGTGTTTAGGCAGTGTTAATGGAGCCATTGTGTATTTTCACTGGCAATTGGCAGGGCCCTTGCTTGCCCCAGTCCCCACTGCCATTACGCTTTGCTTTAGATTTAGGATGGAACAAATATACATCATGAGGGAGAGCTTCGGTTTATGCCAGAATATCACATAAATTACATTGAAAATGAAAAAGGAAAACAGAAGAGAAAATGGCTGCTTTCCCACCAAATCTGGGACAGTTGAAGTTCTAGACAGCTTGCAGGAGCCTGAATTATGCTTAGTAGATATTTCCCATCTGTATAACCACAGTATATATCTTAAAATGACCAAATAAGGGATGATTAATGCTGGTGAACCCACCTGAAGTAGCTAACATTTGTTGTTGAAAAAGCAGCTTCAAAACATATGAATAAAGAGATTAAAATATGTGTAATTGTATAGATAACTATACAGGAGCATGGAAGAGTATGTGGTCAGGTTATGATGGAGGACAAATTGGTTTTAAACAGTTTCTGAAAAGAACATCAGCAGACATTGAAATGTGTATTTTTTCTCTTTTCAAATGGAATTAATTACCTCAAATGTGAATATATAAGAATCATATTAACAATGGAATTGAATCATTATGAATGGTTAGGTCCTCTTTAACTTTTATGAACTATTTTACAAATGTGTAGGAAATGCTACAAGTCCCATCAGAAAATGGAATATTCTGTTTTTATCACATATTATGGTTTAACAAATGCTACATGTGTATTTCATATGAATCATCTCTTTTCAAATACCTATATCAATCATGTGTATTTTAAATTAAAAGCACTGTTGAGATTTTCAGTGAATGTGAGAGAACATGCCTGTACTAATTTGCCCAGATGTACCTTGGGAAACAATCAGATGACTGTCCATGGACTCTGAAGACCACAAATGACCCTGGTATAAATCAGATCATGATACTTTAAATCTTGGTTTTCTCAGCCATGAAATGGGACTGTACAGATCCAATGAGATAGCAACTCATTCAACAACTGCAAAGCAATAACTCAATGTAAGAAATTATTGCTATTGTCATTACACCTGCACATAGATATTTGGAAGCCCCACAAATACACCTGCTTCTGATCTTCTGCTCCCTCCATATCCACCCATTGCTTACTCAGTGGAAGTAGGGACATTGGAAGAAGGCAGAAAAGGGAAGTGGTCACAAGACTGGAGGCTGAAATAGGCACAAACAATGGTGAACTTGGACAATTGTAACTTTTTTTTCTCTCAAAGACTTTGCTTTAGTATCTGACTGCAAAGGTAATTTTCTTGGGTGTACATTGAGGGTGACCTTTCTACACAAACAAGATTATGGGCAATCTTGTGGACAGACTTGATATCTAGTGCATTCAAATCACACATTCAAAATTCTGTTTCTCCCTTATTTTTTAAGAACTTAAAAAGCAATCAAAATTTTAAAATTACTTTTTTTAAATGACATTCTATAACATAATTAAATGATTATAAATATTTAAATAATATTTCCGTATTTCTTTTAAAGTCCTTCACTTGTCTTCCAAACCCTTTAAGAACTTTGATAACTTTTTTTAAGTTTTATTTTTAAATTTTACAGACTGCATTTTGATTCATTGTACACAAATGGGGTACAACTTTTCTTTTCTATTGTGCATGATGTAGATTCACACCATTTATGTAATCATACATGTACATAGGGTAATGATGTCTGTCTCATTCCACCATCTTTCATAGCCCTGCCCCCTCCCACCTCTCATTTCCCTCTATGTAATCTAAAGTTCTTCCATTCTTCTCTCATCCCCCAACCCCAACCCGATTATATATCATCATCTACTTATCATGGAAAACATTTGGCCTTTGTTTTTTTGGGATTGGCTTATTTCACTTATCGTGACAGTCTCCAATTCCATCCACTTATCTGCAAATGCCATAATATCATTCTTCTTTATGGCTGAATAATATTTCATTGTGTATTTACAGTTTCTTTATCCTTTCATCTGTTGAAGGGCATCTAGGTTGGTTCCACAGTCTAGCTATTGTGAATTGAACAGCTATGAACAATTATGTGGCTGCATCACTGTAGTATGCTGATTTTAAGCCCTTTGTGTATAAACAGAGGAGTGGAATAGCTGGGTCAAAAGGTGGGTCCATTCCAAGTTTTCTGAGGAATCTCCACTCTGCTTTCCAGAGTGGCTGCACCAATTTGCAACTCCACCAGCAATGTAAAAGTGTGCCTTTTTCCCCACAGCCACACCAGCATCTATTATTGTTTGAGTTCTTGATAATAGTCATTCTAATTGGAGAAAGATGGAATCTTAGAGTTGTTTTAATGTGCATTTCTCTAATTACTAGAGATGTTGAACACTTTTTCATATATTTATTAATAGCCTGTACATCATCTTTTATAAAGTGTCTGTCTAGTTCCTTGACCCATTTATTGATTGGGTTCTTTGTATTTTTTGGTGTAAAGTTTTGTAGGTTCTTTAATATTTTAAACTTACAGATGTGTTTCATGGTCTTAAATGTTTCACTCCAGTTTACAAAACTCTTTTAACATTAGTAAGCCAGCCACCAAATCTCAAGCAGTTACTAAAAACATACATTTTATTTTGTCTTTATTTTATTTTATTTATTTATTTTGGGTATTAGGGATTGAACTCAGGGACACTCGACCACTGAGCTATATTCCCAGTCCTTTTTTGGACTTTGTTTAGAGACAGGGTCTCACTGAGTTGCTTAGCACCTTGCTTTTCTGAGGCTGGCTTTGAACTTGCATTCCTCCTGCCTCAGCCTCCCAAACTGCTGGGATTACAGGTGTGCGTGATTGTGCCAGGTTTTTCTTTATATTACTAGTGCTGGGGATCAAACCGGGTGCTTTGTTTATGCAAGAAAGTGCTTTACCACTGAGCTACATTCTAGCTCTAATATATACATTGTAAGTTAGAATTCCAAGGTTACCCTATTGTAATGTCAAATTATCTTACATAATATAAAGTACTTATAATACCAAATATATTCAGATTAATTTTAAACTTAAGTATATTAATAGTTTAGAGATTGATTTACTCCATAATTTCTATTTTTCTTTCTAGACCTTTCTGCAATTAAAAGACATCAAATAAGGAAAAACAGTCAAGTTGGGGTTCTATACTGGTTCACCCAGTTTTTAATTCAGGCATAGATACCCACACCTAGTCTTTATTCATACTTATAGCATTGACGAGAAATACCTTTGTTGTTAACATCCTGTTTATTTCTTGGCCAGTGATTCGCAGTCTTCAGTGTGCCCCCAAATCAAACTGGGAGTGTTCTTAAAATGAAGGTTTGTATTTAGTGTGTCTGGGTGGGTCCTGTGATTGTGTACTTCTCAGGAATTTCCAGGGGACTCCTGTGCTAAGTGCAGAGACCATACTGGAGTAGTGAGGCCTTAGATTCAAGTGGCATTTTTTCATCTCCTCCCAGAGGACTTCTTTTCCCACTCTCCTATTTAACTTCCTTCACAGTTTGATTAGTTTTGCATTTCTTTGACTCTCTTAAGACATTCAAATGTCATTTCCATTAGATTCTACATACTTCTCCAAGTTTTGTGTCACCATGGTCTTAAAATTAAAAGAATCCTTCAAGATTAAAATTATTCCTGCTCTTTTAAGGGGAAAACGATTGTTTTAAAATAAATGCATAGATATACTCTGATTATTCCAATTACTCTAATTATTATGGTGAAAATCTGGAACATGAACAACAATAATTTTTTTTAAAATTTATTTAATTTTGATTCATTGAACACAAATGGAGTACAGAGTATAGTTGTATTTCATTTTCGTTGTTTTAATTTGCATTTCCTGATAATAAGTGATGTGGAACATATTTTATAGACTTATTCACTGTATATATATATATAATATGTACATATATGTATTCTTTAATTAGCTGTCTGTTCAGGTCTTTGCCCCATTTTTACATTAGATTGTTTTCTGGTTGTTTAATAGTTTCAATAGTTTTCATTAAAAATTATTCATAAAAAATAGATAGAAAGTTTAAGACAGAAATGAATCCCTGATATGGTAAAACAATAAAAGATCTAATGTTTTCCAAAATAAATAAGTAAATAAATAAATAAATAAATGCATAGATATATTTCACCAGGAAAAAAAATTAGAAAGGATGGGGGGATATTGTTGCCCAAGTGACTATTTAAGCTCTGTTGAATGAACATGCAGTTTTATAAATACAAAATGCAGAATTTTGAAAGCTGGTTTCTGCATTTAAATGACTTTTTTGGTTATTTCTAGATACTATTTTGATTAAATATATTAATAAAGATATAGTTTTCCCCTCTTTTCTGTGTTTGTTTGTTTGTTTGAGACATAGCGGCTCTGCCTTCTGTCTTTCCCAGGATTTCTTATCATTAGGAAACATAGCTCCCAGCCCTGGATACTTTCTACATCAAATACTTGAGAAACAAGAGATCTTATATAGTTTGTCAGCTTTTTTAGTGAAACTAGCTAATACCAGATCAAACTTCTCACTAACATTTATTTTTTCAATAAAGTAGACAATTTAAATTTTAAGAAAATATTGTGTGTGTGTGCATGCACACACATGTACACTTGGTTTAAATACTTTGGTGTGAATAGCATAGGAGGCAGTGAGCCATGAACTTCTGTTCTCTTCAGCTCTCAAAACTTTCTGTACTATATGATTTTACCAAAGGGTCTAAATAACACATCTCTGTGCTCTGCTTCACTCTATAGGCAGTTTCATTTGCCACTTTAGTAGAACTGGGTCCTCTCATACAGTGTTCATGGGAGTGTAACTTTGTTATTTAATAATAACTTTGTTAATTATTACAGGCCTGTAATAATTTTCTGAATTTAAATTTCCAAGTACTTTGGCCAAGCAATTCTACTGGTAGAAATCTGCTGAAATAATTAATTGGACAAGTGTGCAGTTTTGTTTGAGGATGTTCATTGTGGCATCAATCACAAAACCAGGACATTAGAAATCATTTAAATATCCATCCATATGGATCATTTACACAGGTGGAATACTATGCAGTCATTACAAATCTATATTAATCATCATAGAAAATAATTGCATGGGAAAAGCAGGCTACAAAGAAGTGGTTATAATGGAATCCCATTGTTGGGAAAACTTGTGTGTTAAAGTATAATTTTCAAAACAAGGTAAAATCATGACTCGCACACAGATTTAAAATAAACACAGGTTTAAGATTTTTATTTAATTCATTATTAATGATGACAAAATGTTACAACAGTTCAAAGGAAAATCCAAATAACAGATACATTTATGGACTAGGAATATTGAAATTAATTTGCAAATGGTTTCAAAAGTAGCTTCTACAGTGGAGAAGGGAGTTAGTTGTACCTTTACTTTATAGAATTTATTTCTTTGCCTATAGATATTATTTTGCATTGATATCAGTTATGTACAACTTAAAGCATCACAAAATAGCTCAAAGAAAATCAAAGGCACAAAGTCCCCATACAGTCACAATCAGGTAACTTGAGTAGGTATATTATCTAGTTTGCAGCCTAAACAATGCAGTTGTCCCTTCAAGCACAAATTTTCTCTTCATATATATATATATATATATATATATGCATATATATGTGTATATGTGGGTTTGTATGTATGTATATATATGAGACAGAAAAATGCTAAGTTATGTTTAGTAAGATTTTGTGTTGTTATTTTTGTCTTTTTTAGTTTTACATTTACACAGTACTTTTAAAAGAACATATAGAACTTTTCATAATAAAAAAAAGAAAAATCAACTTCTATATTGGAAAAAGATTATAAATTACCTCATGTATTTAATAAATCCTTTAATAGCAATGATCAGAAAACCAGGAGATGCTGTTTTTTACTGTCTGTAGTGTACTGTAAATAACTGGGTGAGAATGTGGGCCAGAGTGTGTGGAGTGGTCCACATTCTCCTTGCTAACCTATTTCTGGTTACTCCTCCATTGGATCACTTTCCATTCAGGCTTAAACTATGCCACTGGAAGGAGTTGGTGATGAAACCAAGGTGCATTAGCATGTCGGAAGGTGTGTTTGGCTTTTTTTTTTTTTGTGGTGCTGGGGATTGAACCCAGGGTCTTGTTCATGCAAGGCAAGTACTCTACCCACTGAGCTATATCTCCAACCCTGTTTTAGCTTTTAACACTTAATAAATGAAGTGTCAAGAAGTTACCAGTGTTTTCTGTGCCTTTTTAAGGTGAGTCAGGACAAATCCTGTTTACTGATGAGCAACTGCTAGGAGGGAGATGTGAAAATGGTGGTGGCTTGCATGGGGTGTCAGAGAGAAATATGCTTTCATAACTGTATTTGATGACAGGTATTAGTAAATAGATGCTTCAGCATTCATACAGTATTCCCCCACCCCTGCCCTGCCCAGGTTAATGTGATTATGTAGAGAACTAATTTGAAAATTAAACAAGCCTCTTTCCTCTAGTTATAGTTTTAAATAGATAATAAACATGCTTATGGCTTATGTTATTCCAGAGTATTTGCCTAGGTATCAGTGATTGCCTAGAGATTTGTCCCCTTTCTCTGTTCTGGGTATCTTTCTTTTTGTCCCTCACATGTACTTATCTAATCCTCATTTCCTTACATCCTGCCAAATAATTTCTCCTTCTGGGTGCTAGGTATTTTCTTATAATCCTCATCTTGACTGATGAGATATTTGCAGAGAGTAGGTTGGCCCACATTTACAATATAGTCATGAATCTTTTTGACAGTGTACATGGAATGCTTTGAATAATCCCAGAAGCTTAAATTTATAGCCTGTACTATTAAAATGATTAAGATAGCACCTAGTTAAACAACAGTCTCGTGTTCTTCCCTAGTTTAGCTAAGAGATGTTGTGAATATGGTGCCAAAATATTTTCATTGAATGAACAACATTTATTTATATTAAATTTTATCATTTTCTGGAGTATTAGGAAATACAGTGGTTATATAGACAGTTTGCCCTCAGAAGGAATCAATTCACCTATGAGAAACATTTTTTTAGTTGTAGATGGACACAATACCTTCATTCATTCATTCATTTGTCTATTTATTTAATGTGGTGTTGAGGATCAAACTCAGTGCCTCACACATGCTAGGCAAGAGCTCTACCACTAAGTTACAACCCCAGTCCCTATGAGAAACATTTTTTTTTTGCAGTGCTGGGGATTGAACCAGGGCCTTGTGCTTGCAAGGCAGGAGAAACATTTTTGAGCAGGAAGTATCCATATTTGATTTGGAGGTTTAATCCAAAGACCATACATCTTCTGTGATCCTGGATGTCCTTCCTATCATGCTCAGAGCACCAGTACTTATGGCAAAACTGGCTTTGGGAGCAAAGACGCAGGAGGCAGATTTTATCTTTGATGACTATATGACTTCACTAGATAAAATAGTTTCACCTAAGAGTGTGTGTCCACCCAGTACCTGTGAATATAACCTTATTTGGAAATAGGGTCTTTGCCGATATAATCAAGTAAAGATGGGTTAATACTGGATTAGAATGGACCCTAATCTAATAGCTCCTATCCTTGTAAGAGGGACACATGAAGACATGGGCAATGGAGACACAGGGACAGATGCCATGCAGCTGCTAGCCAAGGAATACCAAGGATTGCTGAGAACTACCTGAAGCTAGGAAGAGGCAAGGAAAAATTACTTATCTGAGATTCTTCCCTAGAGCCTTCAGAGGGAGCATGGCCTGATGACATATTGATTTCAGACTTTTAGCTTCCACACTGTGACAGAATAACTTTGTGTTCTTTCATGTCATATGTTAGTGATAATTTGTTGTTGTGGCAGCCCTGGAAAAACCAATACAGTGACCCCCCCCCTTCATGGTGATATTATCCTTTCTTCCTTAATGTGTCTCTCCTTTTATTCTCTTTCCTTATCTTATAGCTTTATTCATATATAAGTGAAGGCTGAGTAAGGTAAGCAGAAAGCACTCGAGGTGTATTGATCAAAAAGAGGTTGAATACAGAGTTTTCTGCCTGCAATCTGTTGGGGGATTATGTAGGGAAAGTGGGGAAACATTTGTTAGTATAATGAACTCAGAAAATGCAGCAAAGGTAAGAAACTGCCACCTAGACAGAAACTCAGCAGTCTTTAGCACTTAATGGGGTCACCATCAGGAAGGTGCTCATGAGATGCCAATAAAACCCTATATCTGTCATCTTTTGATGTCCACACATCTTACTCCAACTGCCCCCAGTATTATTTTCTCTTACTCTTCCCCTATCAGGTTTCAACCAGTGACTATCATTGACAGAATATACATGGGAATAGTACTGTTAAAAGGAGCTGGGAAATGTTCCAGGCTCTCAGCCCCAGTGGTACTGGTGGGGAGTTTCAAAGGGAGGGACAGAACTGAACACATCCTTTCTCTCAAAACAAATACAAAAGTTCTTCATTCTCAGAAAGATTCTATTGATCTCTTCATTTATATCAATGTATTATAGACCAATAATACATTAAAATGTATATATACTTTTTTCTCAGGACTATATGTACTTTCACAACATCAAAGGTTTAATTCAAAGAAGAGAATTCAACTAATTGACACTTGGTTGGAACAGGGAGTCACTACCAGCAATGTTTGCTGAGAAATCTTCAGAGATACAAAGAAATTTTAGATAGAAATCTTTGTTCTTCAGAACTTTAATCTAGTTTGGTATTTTTTTTGCACAAAGATATTTTGTTTTGTGAATGTTTTATTTTTACACAAATATAGAAGAGACAAATTATTTCTGGTTAAATGAATCATGTTCTTCTCAATTCCCAATTACTGGTGGTTTTTAGTGGGGCAATTTTGATTTCTCCCACATTTCCTCAGGTGACATATTTAATATCTGGAGTCATTATTGGACTTTACAACTGAGGCATATGGTGGGTAGAGGCCAAGACTGCGACTAAATGTTCTATAATGCACAGGAAAACCCCCACCCCTCAAACAATGAATTACCTAGCCCAGAATATCAACACTGCCAAACTTGAGAACCTCTTTTTTAAATTTTCTGTATGTGACCCTTTTGTAACCTGGGTCTTTCTGTCTAGATCCTGGGCTATGGTGTGAATACCTGCCCTTGGATACTTTTTGATGCGCTTGCTACCTGAGTCTACTGCCTTACCATCCTCACTGACCTCTGAGACACCCTGCTGGAAAGTGAGGCTAAGGCTTCCCCAGGCTTCCTAATTCAAAACCAAGGTACTTGCAACACATCCTCTACCTTTTACCTGCTCTTTTGTGTTGTTGTTCCATTCAGAGATCCCATGGCCTTCAAAGTCGCCTTCTTCCCACAATCAGCTTGATCCTCATCCTCTGAAGTTCCTTCTCCAAAATCTCCTCACTTGTCTAGAAGGTGCGTTCTCTTCCCTTCCCTTTCTCACTCTACCCTTCTCACCTGCCTTTTGCCAAATGCTCTACATCCTGGTATTTTACATCTTTTCATCTTCTCTTTATTACCTTCCTTGATTCATTGAAGAAAAGCTGATGGTATAGAAATCTGCTCTTCTCCCCAAATCCCTTCCTGCTGATTTACATACACCTGTTCCTCCCTGTCCAGGGTCTCTGTTCTGAGTTTGCACCTGTTGTAAATTGCTCCATTCATGAATTGGGGTAATGATTGTATTTTTGTCTGGTTGTGGAATGCTGGAGGAGTCATATCTGTGGTTACCACAAAATAAATTCTGGGAGAAAAAAGAGGTTCCTATAGTGCTCTATGTCCAACCTGGTCACAAAAGCAGGGCTAATTAAGTCCTAAAGGTAGGTTTTCCAATGATAAATGTGACAATATCCCAGGGTGGAAGAGAATTTTGGAAGCCCACAAAGATTTTTTTTTCCCACTGCACCCAGATAGACTAAATTATTCAAGATAGATGAGGATATATCCAATTTCCAAAGATTTCCAGAGAGAAAAATTTCACAACTTGTTCCAGCTATTAACTACCCTGTTATGAAATGCTTTCTTCCACATAGCCTACATCTGCTGCCTCTTAAGAAATCAACATTGTGTGAAAATACATAGTACTAAATTTTGAAATATGAGTAAGATTTTCTTTCTATATGAGAAATTTATATAGTACAATTTCCCTTCAAGTTAAGAGGATTTTTATTTTTATCTGAAGAAATTGCTAAGCCAGGACTTTTGGCAAGGGGTTTGGAATTCAGGATAAATGAGTAGCTGGAGAAGATGATAGATTGTATGAGGTAAGAAAAATGGTTTAATTCATTCCGTGCACTCTCAGGGTGTTACTGCACAACTGACTTAGAATGCCGAAAGCACTTTTAAGAAGACTTATGTATCGGAGTGTTTATTTCTTTAAAGGGATCATCTTCCCTTCTGTGTTAAAATGGTGCATTGTATTGTTTCCTTCAAAACTTCCTACAGGGCAGCTGTTTAATTATGCAACTTCACAGGCAGTTCTGTTTACCTCAGCATCACCCCTTTCATTGCAGAAATGAATTTTCAAGATTTGTGCAATTTATTCAGCAAACAAGGATTGAACTTCTCTTCTGTGCTTAGGTACCATGTGGGCTAATTATAGATTCAGGGAAGAAGATGCTGTCTTGACCTGCAAGGGACTTTAGACTTGAGCAGGGAGTTCACACATGTAAATATAGAACTTATGGAAAGGCCTGTAGACTCTGTGCTAGTGGCTTATGTAAGGTACAGTGGGAAATATTTGCTATATAACTTTCTATTAAGTATGCTTTAAAGCACACATGCCTTTGACCTTGGATAAATCTGGCAAAAACTCTGGTTTTTATCACTGTGTGATCTCTCTGAGCTCAGAATCTACTCTTGCAAATGGAACGAAATCATATCTGCCTTAAAAAGCATGGTGATTAAATAATGTGGCTTAAAAGTGCTAAGCAAAGAGCCTAGAACTTCATAGGTACTTTATAAATGTTATTGTCTTTTGTTTGATGATTCCAAGGCATTGTGAGAGAATTTTATTATTCTTTTGGTTTGGGGGGGGGCGGGCACAGCTGTCTCCCAACATCAAAACTACTGTGGTGCATTTGTGGACTCTCCTAAGTCATGAGGCAGAGCCAGCTATACTTTAGAATCTCAAAATGGCACAGAACCATCTTCCCAGCCTTCCTTGCAGCTATCAGTGGGGCATATGTCCAAACAGACCAAATAATACCTGGCCTTGAATTGCTGGCTTGTGATTTTGAGATGCAGGGGCTATTCAGAATCTTTTTGATGACAAGTCATCATGGTAGCAGCTCTTCTGACTAGTCTTAGAGGTCTCATTTGCTGCTGTTCTAGCAAAGAGGGAATCCATGGTGCAGGTTTCAGTGTCTGCTTTCAGTGGTGGCAGCTGTGGTAGTATCTTTACTCTCCTAATTTGTGATATGATTTTAAATATTGACCCTGGGTGCAATGAATCCTACTCTGGCTCTTAATATGTTCATGAATCACCATCAGTAATGACCAAATATCCTTTAGTGAATTCCTTTTGAGCTTGTGTCATCTACGTTTTGTTTGTGTTGCTTACAACTACAACTTTCGATTGATAAAAATATTGTTATAAATACCATGATGATTTTGTTTGGTTTTACAGTGATGTTTTATATGCTATCAAATATAGAAAGATAGTTTCCTTCTATGTTAAATAGACCTTTATAATGATCCCTTTTCAATTGTTTTGCATTTTTCATTTTTGAAACTTAATCTTCCTTTGCCGTCACATGTCATTTCTTATTAGAAAAATAACAGTGTACCAGGGTTTCCATTTTCTTGATGCTAGATCTACATGACAGGGAGATGGATAAACCTTGTAGAGTTGCCAAAATCTATAATGCCATATGCAGAGAAAAGACAATTCAGATTTTCTCTTTTTGGCCTGAAAAAAATGCTTCACTATTTTTCATTAATATTATGGTGGAATGAAACAGACCTCATTACCCTACGTATATGCATGATTAACAAGAATGATATGAATGTACATCATGCACAACCATAGAAATGAAAATTTGTACCCCATATGTGTACAGTGAATCAAAATGAAGCCTGTAAAAATGATAAAAAAATTAAAATTAAAATTTAAAAAATTCTATTTTATAACCTATTAAGCCCCGAAGCTCTTTACTATAAATAGAAATTTCCCAGTATTTTAACCAATGCTGTGAAGTAAAAGAAAAGGAGTACCTCTTTTAGTGTTTTTCTTAAATAATCAAAGGCTGGGTATGGTGGTGAATGCCTGTAATCCCAGTAACTCAGGAGGCTGAGGCAGGAGGATCACAAATTCAAAGCCAGCCCCAGCAACTCAAAATAAAAAACATAAATAAAATTAAAAGTGTTGGGGATGATGCTCAGTGGTTAGGCACCCTTGGGTTCAAGACCTGGTACCCAAAAAAAAAAAAAAGAATCAATCAAAGACAAATTCCTCAGGTTCTTATTCCAGTATTAACTGTGTAGCTTATATTGTAATAAACAAAATTGAACTAAACATCTTGCTGATAATAATTATAACTCTAAATTATAAACTATAAAAACAATAGTTTAAAAGCTGCTTGGAGAACAACAAAAGCAAGCCAGAACTCTAGCAGATGTGACCTTTGGAAGAAGAGGAGCACATTAAGTAAAATCCATATTTAACTGGCTTTTCTACTGAGGATGCTTCCGAGATTATGTTACACATAGGGATCGAGCTCAGGCAGAGAGTGTCATTCTTATTACGCAGAGGAATCAGGTTAGATTTCTAGACTGCCAAAACACATGGAAGTTGAAAAAAGGAATTCTGGAAATGGGAAATCTCAAAAATTTCATACAAATCCCTGGTTGACTTCTAAATCACAGTGAACACAACAGAAATCATAGTTAGGAATTTAAAGACCAAAGGACAGATTTTGCCAGGTGCCTGGTGCTAGGAGATAGAGATTAAAGTATTGACAAGTAATAAGGGTTTGGTTAACAATTTAGGGTTTTAATTGGAGTCTCTGTATAGCTAGGTATTAATAGGGACCATGACCCAGGGATCAACTATGTTTTTGAAATAAAGGCAAAGTGGAAACAGATCCATCCTAAGAAGACCTAAAAACCAAGCTCCCACAGAATTAAAGTGACTTTTCATTAATATAATTACGTGCCAAGACAAAACTCAATGCTTGTCAGAACATAAGAGAATCCAGATTCTATACAATATATTGTTAATAATGTATAATATAAAACTACAAATTGCTACATGGACAAGTCATGGAAATATAATTTTTTAATAAAAAAAAGGAACAAAAGTTGATGTCTAAAGACTGTATGTTACTCAGATGTTAGTATTAGCAGACAAGGACTTGTAAAATAATGTGTTTAAAATTATGGGAAAGGATGAATATAATGGGTAAAAATTGGAGGAACAATAGGAGAGAGAAGAAAATTTTTAGAAAGAAAAACACAAATAGAAATTCCACAAAAGAAAAAATTCAAAATTACATCTTTGTATCCTTTGCAATGCCTTTTGCCAAGTAGTTTTTTTGCATGACTGAATATTATTATTAAAATCTGATTTCTTTAAATCCATAAATTTGGATTTCTTCCTTTAAATCATATAAAAATAGATAATATCTCATTATTCTACTTTACTACAGATGGTTTCAAATTTACAATGCTTCAGATTATGATTGTTCAGGTTTACTATGATGTGAAAATGATATGCATGCAATAGAAACTATACTTCAAATTTTTCCTTTTTATAAACTATTCCTGGGAGCTAATTATATGTGGTATGATACCTTGTTTTGATGCTGGGCTAATGTATGTGTTTTGAGCACATTCAAGGTAGGATATGCTAAGCTATGATATTGGGTGGGTTAGGTATATTAAATCCATTTTAAATTTACACTGTTTTCAATTTACAATGGAGTTATTGGGAACTAACCCATTATAAGCTAAGGAGCATCCATATAATGAAAATTAACAGTAAATTAAATTACAAGAAATCATTAAGGTTTGAATACAGTTGAAAAAATTATTTTAATTAAGCTATTCTACCCCCTCCCCAATTAAATGCTATCATGCATTTATGACCTAAATTTAACATGTAAAGAGTAAAATTATGGAAATTTTCTATTTGGGAATTTTTCCTGTAAAATGATCAATCAATTAGAAGAAACTACAACAATTATAATTCATTCTGGTAAAGTGGTTTTGCCTATTTATCTACCTGAAACCAGCTAACTGAAGGAAACTGACTTTTAATGAGGTTTATAATTAGTTGATTTTAATTATTGAATATAAAATCTATTTGCAATATTAATGATCATCATTAACCTCTAATAAACATCTGACTTTTAAAACTAGTTGCTGAAGTATCATTTTTTTCAGTCCTCTTATGAAACAGCCCAATCTATCTTGAATCAACATACAGATTACATATTTTCAATCATAAATATTTTTTTCAATATCTGCAATGAAAAGCAGGGGTTTAAATCTGGGATTCATAAAATTAAAAGCAGGTATACCCATATTTTTGTATTTTACTGAGTAGTAATATATCAAAAGGTATTGTTTTGAGATTATCAGTAATTATTTGTCAATTTTATGTTGAATATATGGAAGTATGATCCTCAAACTCAACACTATATATTTTCTTTGCATTATAAGATAAATAACATTATGAAAACAAAAATTAATTTCTGTAACCATAATATCAAGGGAAACTACAGTCCTCTAAAAGGTCTGTAGACATTTTATTCCATATGAATATAAGTATGCATGTATATATGTGTCTGTCTGTATGTATGTATGTATGTATTTATGCATCACATAAAGTTCTTTGTTTTGGCTGGAGAATATTGGATACCTCCACATTTAACCCAAATGTACACATTATCCTTTGTACATCCCTGTGTGATGATCTTCAGTTGGTGGATGGGCCTGGTGAATGAGTCTAGATCTCCATATAGTATTGGCAATGGCTTATCAATTCATTCATTGAACATGTCAGTTTCTTGGAGGAGGGTTCCTCAGTTTCAGATGCTTATCAGATATGTTCTTGATTCCAAAAAGGATAAGAATCCTAATAGTCATTTTCACATACTTACATTGGTGAATTCCTCCATTTCCTCACTGCTTCCAGCTTTTATTAACTTTTATTAACAAGAGAACTCTGTTTAAAAGATCATGCATTTAGTCATTTCTTAGAATCATTTTACTTATAAGAAATGATGTGAATCTTTTCAGTATCAGATGTTGCCATTGTAAAATATGAAAGTCACTGCTGTGTTTTCATAGTTTCCACTCAAATGTCAGTTTCTTGTAGTAGTGCCTTTTGAGTAACTACTTGCCCTGTCACTCCAAGCATATCAGTGCATTTGTACTTTGTATAAAACTGTGCTGGGTATGGTGGTGCACACTTGTATTTCCATGTACTTGGCAGGCTAAGGCAGGAGGATTACAAATTTGAGGCCAACCTCAGCAATTTAGTGAGATCCCATCTCAAAATAAAAAAGTTAAAAATATAGCTGGGGATATAGCACACTAGTAAAATGCTCAGGTTCAATCTCCAGTACCACCAAAAAATATATAAATAAATAAACTACTCCTAAATATATGTATAAATAAGACAATTGTAAAGTAATTGAAACAAACAAATAAGAAATGTAGACCAAAATGAAAGATGGTAAGAAGTCAAGTGTCAGTGTGTAAAACTTGTGTCTTAAGCTACTTCACTCATGCTCTATATGCAATTCAAAATTGGATCGACTCATCCTAATTTAAACCAGCAGAAGTCAGCCTGAAAGGACTAGCATAGGACAATATAAACCGGTTAGGACCCAAGGAATTACCCCTCATATTGCATCTTTCCCCTGATAGTGGCATGGCTCTGGCTTTTTATCAGAAATCATGGAAAGCTCTGGGAAGAGAACAATGGACACCCACTACTACCTCCTTCATGAATCCATAACTGTTTCCTCTCCACCCTTTGCTCCACCTTCTCCTCAATGTTAGTCTCCATCCTGATTTCCACTTTCCCTTTCTTATTCTAGAAATATTTTCTGACTCTTGCTTTGTACCAGGTTCTCTATTGGACCCTGGAGACACAGTATTGTGAGAAATTTAACTTCTGAGGAAGCTGATCATCTTCCTGAGAAGTCCACCATACTGTTGAGGGTGGAAAGTGAGGGACCCTGGAATCCAGCCTTCAGAAACACCTCCCCTGCCTGGAAGAATGATGTAGGTTCCCAAAGAATAGCTATTGGAGGGGTTGCCCAGGCAGAAATTATGTGCAAGGGTATCTTCATCTTGCCAAAACTACAAGGAGAAATAGCTTCTTATCATACATTTCAAACTAGCTTGGCCATGCACCTAAGGAATGAGTCCAGTATTTTGGAGACTCCACAGGCAATCATTGAAATGTTAATATTGGAAACCCCAACCTCACCCCAACATATATAAAAGGAGGAAATAAAACCAGACAACCTGCAGTTTGAATTTAGATGTATGAGAAAAAACGACAGCCTTAACATTCACCAAATTTAAAGAGATAACATTGAATGGTAAGTTATATTTTAAAATATCAAGCACCAAAATGTTGAACTTTCAGAAATATGAAGGTTTTGAAATGTCAAAACTAGGCATTTAAAAAAATCTGTGATATAATTTCAAAGTGACAAAATTAAATAGAATATCTCTCAGAAATATACACTTGTTAAGAAGTAACTGTGTTTGAATTCAGTGGGAGATTGCTCATTGCTCTGGCATTTATTTTATGGTCTCATAAGAACCTGAGAGAGAACAGCTCCATGTAGTATGGCATATTAGAACAGTCTACCATTTTTTAGTTCTCATAAATGTTATTGAATTTAGCAAAGCTTGAATAGTGCTGGTTTCTTGAAACTGGCTCTCTGGATTTCCTTTGAGAAGCAACCTCATGAGGAGCTCTGGCAAGAAATGGCATTGGGCAAAGCAGCTCACATCTTCTCCAGATTTGGAAGAATCTCCTGCTTTCCCTTTCTTCCCTTTGAGTCCTCTTGGCTTACCCATAGACCTGTTGACCAACCAGTAAACTGTTTGATATCTAAAGGGAACCTTCTGTATATGGAATGGATTGTTTGCAGTACCTTAACTTTTAGCTTCACATTCACTTGGTTAGTCTTATATTTACAAACATCCTAATTTGTCTTGTGTTTGGAAGTTTATCATATTAATCTTATTACTTTATTTTTAATACTAGTAAAATAAGTGTAATCCCCTTCATGTTTTCTTCAATGGGTATTTAATTAATTCAAGTCAAATAAATTATACATTCTTAAATAATCAGACCCACTTTCAAAGGTAGTTAATTAAATTTTCTTAAATATTTTGCATTGCAATTATGCATTTAATATAATATGTCTTTCTTTGAAGTGCTTCCAATGACCTGATAGGGCAACTCGATATGCAAACAATCAAAGCTTCCTTAGCAGTTAGAAGCACCCTTATAAATATAATAAATTAAGCTTACAAACCAAAGAAGCTCTAAGAGATGTTCCAATTCAGTTTAAACATTTCAGTTTTCTTATTTCCTTCAGCTTAAAGTGACAAGGCTAAATTTAACAAGGTTCGTTAAATCAGTTATATAACATAAATTGTTCATAAAATTATCCCAAAAGTACTAATTCTAAGAGTTTATGTTATTTTAATTCTTTACATAACTCTCAACATTCCCAGCATTGGTAAGACAGTTATCACTGTGGCTGAAACTTCCCATTCCTCCCCTATATCCATCCCCCCCTTTTCTGCAAATGGCAAATAGTAAATATTTTAGGCTTTGCGGGCCACATATAGTCCCTGTGGTATGTTTGTCTTTTTAAAAAAAACAACCATTTAAAAGTGTAAAAAAAAATCTTTACTCTCTGTCTGTTGAAAAGCACTAGACTAAATTTGGCCTGTGAGCTATAGTTTGTTGACCCCAGTTTAAGAATTTAAAAACCCTTCACTTGTTTTAGCTGGGTACATTTCCCAGACTCTCTTTTAGCTAGGCGACTATGTGACTCATTTCTGTGCTATTTCCCTCCGATGGAGTGCAGACATAGTGGTGCATCATTTTGGACGTGTACTCAGGAGAGAACCACGGACCATGAGCATGGCAGAGAAACATGATGGAGGGAGACTGGGCTCTCCATCCCTTCAGGACCCCCTAGCACACTGAAAAATTTGTGGAGCAGATTTAATATTCGACCTAGAATTTTATGTGAGAGAGGAATAAATTTCAATCTTGTTTAGGACACTGTAACTTGCAGTCAAATCTGTTTCTTAAATGATTCACTTTAAAAGGGGATGGATTTCATACCTCAGATAAGCTTAGTTTATTGAATCAAAATTTTATAACCACCATATGGCTGTTATTAGAATGAACTAATTCTTTGCCAATTGCTTTCAGTTTCTCTTTTATTTTCATACTACAATCCTGTATCCTTCACCCTGGTCAAAAAAAGTGCAGAAACTGTTGGCACTTGGACCTTTCAAATACTTTTCATAGTCTATTAGAAAACCCATGACCTTGTTTTGTGTGTTGGTTGTTTGAAGTTTTCTCCTAAGAAGGCAGAGCTGTTCATGCATGAGGACAAAAGGACCCTTGATTTCTGCTGTATAAATTGTGGTCTTAGGCAGAAGGGAGAGACAGTGGGACTCCATTGCTAAGGCTGTAGATCACATTTTCCTCTTTACCTTCTATCTGAGCCCCTGTAGCCAACTGGTACTGTTATGGCCATTGTCTTTCTTGGTTGTGTTTCTGAGACTCAGTTTTCAGGTCTTTTTCTGACTTTTCAGGTTCTAAGGCTCTGCCTTATCTTTGCTAGTCTCCCTCCACAATGGAGTCTACCCTCCCAAGACTGTTCCATAGGTCCCTCCTAGGACAAAATTCTTGGCACATAGTAGAAACTTAACAATAGATAATTCTCTTGTTCATGATGCTTTTGAAAACTAGAATAAAATCATAGCTTTTGGTTTTAAAAATAAAATAATACAACATAAATGAACTTTGCCACATTAAATTGGTTTCCTCAGACAAAAAGGGGATGGATGGGTGGAGAACATAAAATTTATGGAACATATTTTGTCATGAAGAAGCTGAGGTATATGTTCCCCAAAGATACATTGATGTCCTCAATCTATTTTACTTGAGTGGCTCAACTTTTGTTGTGGGTTCCAAATGTCTGATGAACATTTAGTCATTTTTGTCTGATGGATAATTTTTTTCTGATGAGATTCTTTTTGCATGAGTATTGACATACCAAATATGTTGAAAAATGTCTTTCAGCTCACTTCAAGTGTATAGACTTTTCATATTTAAAGAAGCCTTTACATATTGCTCGTTACATGCAAGCCTTGAATACTCTGCTTTGATCTGTGTAAAATGAGAATGGGTAAAATTGTATGGTCTAACCAAATTCTGCTAAGGTGACTTCTTGTGTCATGAAACTAGAAATGTCTTAAGTGTTCATCCTCAGCTATTTGTTTCATCTATTATCCTTAAAAACTCTATTTTACTGTTGTATATTTGTATTAAAGAGTGCATTTGTATTAGTATAATTATTTGACAACTTTGGGTCACATCTTCTCTTAATTTAGTTGAAAATGGAGATGGAAATATTTTTTGAGAATCTGTAGTTATTTTATTTAGAGATGTTGATATTTGAAGTATATTTTATCTCTTACTTCAATCTTATTTAAATTTTCCTATGATATATTAACTTAATGGTAATTTGTTAAGTGCTTTATCATCCAGTTAGAAGTTAATTAAAAATCAGAGCTCTTTTGTAGTGCGATTAGTTGAAGTTTTTCTCTTTGCATTTTTTTTCTTGGTAACTGGCATTGTAAAAGTAGCTCACTTTTGAGTATTGGCCTTAGAAAATAACAAATTTGCCCCCAAAGTGCAAGCTTAATGCAATAAGATATTATTTTGTCATTGAGTAAATACATTATTCTCTTTTTAAAGTCTTGTATCATTTAGTTTCACAAGATCCCAAGTTCCCAAAAGTAAGTGCTTAATCTGTCATAGGAACTCCATTTATTTATATTTCAATCTGTTATGATTTATCCCCTGTTGTATCAATGAGGCATGGATGAAAGCATAATATAAAATTTATTGTTTGTAAGGAACCCAAGGAAAGACTCAAAAGAGACCTCATGGCAAAGAGTAATTTTGAAAAAGTTGGACCTCAAAACACATGATATCTTTACTGCGTTTTAGTAGAGTGTGGTAGATGTCTTTGGGTTTCACATATCAATATATCCCACCTTCTACAATAATGAGTAGACACACTATTAAGTATCATTTTAAAGGTCTATATAAAGCAATCTTAATTATATGAGAAAATGGTCAATAGCTCATGTTTAAATGAAAAAATTGGTCAATATATAGATATGTGACTGATTATTCTGTTATATATGTATTTATATTTCCATCCTTTTATATAACTGTTATAAAATATAATATTTTAAATGTGTACAGTATATATAAATTAATATTTTGCATGCACAATGTTTTCTCTTTCGATATACATATGTATACATATGTGATTGTATATGCAAAATATATCAAAAGGGAAATTCTCTGACACATTAAGTTGAACATTATAAAATTGTTGGCATACAACCTTTACTGACCTGTAAAACTCTTCATTTTGGGGGTTGTGAGACCACAAGAGATTTCTCTCAAAGTAATTACATTTACTTTATGATCTAAGTTTTTTATAAAGTGTGTTTATTTACCTTTAGAGTTAGGAAGAAACCTCTAAGAAACTTGTAAAATGATGCCCCTGCTGTCCTTACTCATTTTGGTATGACTGTCTGCCCACTGTTGTTGGCTACAGTAAAAAAAAAAATGCAAAGAGTAAAACTTTAACCATTCACCTGACACGATTGCTGATGTTCTCTCCAAACACACGTACACTCTTCTTCCTCACCTATTGCCCTTTGTATCCAGCTTGTTATAGAATCCCTTCTACCATATGCCTCATATTTGTCTCATTTCTCTGTTACTCCCCTAAGCACAATAAAAATAGCAACAGGCATTTAAATTGTGTTTACTATGTGCCAGGCACTGATATAAGCCCTGTAGACAATATCTGATTCTCACAGTGACTTGAGAGGTGGGGAGTTATTAATTTACATTTTAAGGTGGATTAGGAAACTGAGACACAGAAAGGTTAAATGGGTTGCCCAAGAAGTAATCTGGATCCACAGGCCATAGTGCTTATATACCAAACCATACTGCTTTCCAGGTGTCTTGTTTTGACTCTGATTCTGTCTCTTTCATTTCTAGAATAAACAGGTACACTTCTGTTTCTGGGACTAGTGAGGGCTCTCCCTTTGCCTATAATAGGAATCAGCAAACTATATCCTGTGGGCCAAACCTGTCCTTCCAACTTATTTTATAAATAAGGGTTTTATTTGCACACAGCCAAACCATCCCTTATATTCTGTGACTACTTTCCTGTTACCACAGCAGAATAGAGTGATTGTGACAGAAACCATGTGGCCTTCAAAAATCTCAAATATTTGCTTTGTAGTCTTTTAAAGCAAAAGTCTCTGACTCCTGGCCAGGAATGCAGTTCCTTTATTCAGCTGTTTTAACTATACAACTATATAACCAGTCACCCCAAATATTAGTACTATGAAACTATCATTTCTCATGCTCATGGTTTCTGTGGGTCAGGAATTCCGCCAAAGTACAGCATTTCTTCTCCATGAAGTTTGGTGCCTGGACCTGAAGACACACAATGAGGGTTTTGAGCTGCGGGTCTCCTCAGGCATCACTCCCTAACCCTGGGTAGTTTCCTCAAGTGGTCTTTTCTTGGAGTTAGCTTAGGCAAGTACAGGGATCCCAAAGTGCATGTCCCAAGAGTGAGCCAGATGAATGAGGTTGCATCTTTTATGAGTAGCCTGGGAAGATGTAGTGTTACTTCTGTATTCTGTGAATCAAGGCAGTCGTAGTAATCCTGCCATGCTCAAGCAGAGGGAACACCTTCTCAATGAAAGGGTACCACCTCTCAATGAAAGGGTATCGAAGTCACATTGTAAGAAGGGGTGGAGTGGAATATTTATCGTTGTGACTATAGTTGGAATACAAAATCTCCCATCCCCACCCACCAACTTGTCATTAACTCAGATATCTAGTTAGATATCTGCCAAGACCTTCACCAGGAAATTCACCCTGTCCTAGGCTTAAAAAAAATCTGCCATATGCTATCTCATCTCTGAAACCTTTGGTGATTTTCATGTCTATAATTCACATTCATCTCTCTTTTCCCATCCTTTGTTAAGAGAAAAAGTCACATTTTTAATCTTAGCAACGAGGATTGCTTCCAGCCTCAAATTCAGTTCCTTTTATATGGTTATTATAAATGCATTTATTTGCTCGTTTGTCATTCTGAGTCAGAATCAAATCTTATAATCTGGAAGTAGTTGCCTTTTCTCCTGTGGCAAAGCAGGGGCTCTACTCTCTACTAGGTTTAAAAATCTCCATTACCCTTTTCTAGAGACGTTCTATGTAAAATGATGCCCGCTGCAGTTTGAGTTGATGTGAAAAGTGTGTGTGTGTGACAGAGAGAGGGAGAGAGAGGGAGAGAGAGAGAGAGAGAGATGGGGGGGGGAGGGAGAGGGAGAGGGAGAAAATATGAAAATATGGGACTGGGATCATGGAACTTGTCTTGAAGCTGAATTGATAAGAGTATTACATACATAGAAAAAATAAGTCAGTGGATATTATTTAAAACTCACAGGCAGTGGGTTTATCTTATCCTGATTCTCCTGTTGACTTCCTACTTTTGAGCTCTGCTCTGCCAGGTGTTAATTTTTGTGGTCTCGGGAAAGTAAACTTCTACAGGTTTGCTTTGAAATTTACTGAAAGAAAGGGATGTGGAAAGAATGTTTACAATGTAGACCAAAACCACTACTTGTGATTCTTCAATTTGATTCTGTGAATAATAGTGGGTAAAAGAAAAATAAACTTTCTCAATGAACTAAAATAAAAAATAATAATAATGAAAAAAAGAAAAATAATCTTTCCTTAGAAAGTCATATGAATTTATTTCTTCAAATAAAAGTATAATAGCAAAAAATAGTTTTGATGTTTCACCATATAGATACTTTGGGTAATATGCTTAATACTCTTATTTGGCAAACTAGATTTCCATTATATATCATCTCAGGAAATAGTACATTGTTTAAATACTACACCATAGTGTTTTTGCTGTCAGGTCAGAAAACTATACCCTGTAGGAAAATCCAGACCTCCACCTTATTATTTTTTTTTTATAAATGAAGTTTCATTGGAACTCAGTCATGCCCATTCATTTACATGTTGCATGTGATTGCACTAGTACTATAGTTTCAAGACTGCTTAAAGAGATCACATGATCTGCAGAGGGAAATATTTAATATCTGAAGTTTTACAGAAAAAAAAACTTACTGCCCCAAAGCATATATTGCCATTTAAACTAATTTTTACCTTTTAAATGTCAGATAATATAGTGAAATCCTGTGGAAAATTTTACTAAGAATATATTCATCTTTACACTGCATTATGTATTTAGTCAATATAATAGTGTTAGGAAAAATCAAACTAACTTTTAATTTTGGTGTTGTATGATGGGACTTGAGAAGTAAACTTTCTAAAAAAGGATCTTGGTCATAAATTCTCATTAACATCCCTATTTTTATCATCTAAATTAATAGAAAAAATAAGTTAAGAAAAGAAGTTATGAACCTCTGAGATGAACTCTGGAAGAAGAAATTATGATGAATAATATCCTATTGATGTTGAATGATACTTAGATTAAAATAAATTTGTAAAAGCATTTCTAGTGACTTTCAAAAGTGGTTGCAGTAGTAAAACACCTTGTAAATAATAACAGAAATATTAGTTAGTTTAGACATCTGCAGACTCTGATAACAGGGAACTCTACAAGGGTCTGGGGGTAGTGGGAACTGATGGCTGTCACTATGAATTGCTATGCAAAATAGGAATGAACTGTATACTCAAAGAAGGGAAGATTTGTTTAGTCAAAGAATGTGAAGTTCTAAGTTTAGTTATGATGGTTTATAACATTCATAATCAAGGTTGATAGATATTTGTTGAATTTATTTTTCCCTACTTCTAACATAACCTACCCTTTCCCAAATGGGAATAAAGAAAATAGATCAGTTCTCAAAGTAGAAAAGTGGCCATCCAATGACAGTGACTCCCAGCTGTGATCCCAGCTACTAGGAAGCCTGAGGCAGGAGGATTTCAAGTTGAGGCAAGTCTTGCAACTTACTGAGACCCTGTCTCAAAATTTAATTTTAAAAATAGTGGTATAGCATAGTGATAGAGCACTTCACTACCATGTGAGACCCCAGGACCAATCCCAAGGACTAGAAACAAAGGTAAATAAATAAATAAAAGTTGTATAGTTGATATGAGCAGAAAGCTTTCAGAAGTGATAATCATTACTGTCAAAATTTCAAGAAAACTAGCTCAGAGGTTTGAACTGTGCTCCATGGTCTAATGGTTCTATATACTATCCCTGGGGGCCATGAGAGCTGGAGGCCTAGGTGGTGGTTGTATGTGGTCTTTCCAACACCTTACACATAGCTTTTTTTATGGTTGGTTTTTAATAAATTGTTTTAAAACTACGGATTCTAGGCAACTCTTACAATTCTGCAGCTGAGGAAATGAAAAATACCATAATTTGAATAACTGGACTTGGATCATACATTCAATTCCAGTAGAAGTAGAGTTAAAATCTAGTTCTCCTATGTCTCAGTCAAGTTATTTTTTTCTTTTGTAATCCTATAATGAAAAAGAACAGACTCCCATGCCTTAATCTCATACAAAGGGTAAGCTTTGTATTTTTAGTTCAATAAGAGTTTAGTATTTGTCATCATATTTTAATTGCTCTCAAATTCTAGTAAGGTTAAGAATCACCCGGGAAACTCATTTAAAAAACATTCCTTCTTCCCAGTCATCCTTCCTAGGAATTATGGGATGAAAACATCTGCATTTTTTATCAAGCATTCAGGTATGTGCTTCTGATACAATGGTCCAACTATCAAATTTTGAAAAATACTGCCTTAAAGCTTTATAGTTGGACATGAAGGCTATTAGTACAGAAATTATTAGTTATTCCTTGGGACAATGCCCTATACTGAAGCAAACTTCTGCAAAGTAGTTGATGTAAGATGTAATGCAAGTTAGATTAGGTTAGGCCCTGATGTAGTAACAAACCAACCCCATTTTGGGCCTTCTACAGGGATTGCTTACATTTCATATTTCTGTCTTTATAAATGTGGGGTCTAAAGTAGCCATGGAAGGGGAATGGGGCAATTAAATGCTTGATAAACTTGTTATTTAAACAACATTCAAATATAAACAACCATGAGTGTGTAGCTTAATGAAGTTTTACTATTGAACTCTTTCTTTTAACTAACACCTAGATTAAAATACAGGTCAAATAAAAACCATTTGGTGTTCCTTCCCGGTGTTTATCTATATCCAACACCATAAGTGTAATCACCAGGTAGAATTTTTTGAACCCAGGTGTAGAAGTGGCTTTTATCTCTTTCCACTGCATTTCATTAGGCAGAACACAGAAGTATGGACCACAACTTAATCATAAGGGATACTGGGAAATGTAACCTTTCTGTGTGTATCCAAAAAATAAAACAATGTGGTGAACATTCAATATTTTATTTATTGCAGTGTCTAGAATATGCACTAGTATATGATCTCATAGTTCAAATAAGTATACTTTCTATGCTTTCCTGTGGCTATGCAGATTAAATACATACTTGCATGCCTTCTAAATTATTATTTTATGTGGAAATGAAATGAATCCCCAAATAGCTACATATTTATGTTGATGATTATTTGCATATTATTATATGGAGTTGTGGATGGCAGCTAATTTAGGATAAAATGGAAAGAAACAAGACCTTCCAGGACCAATTAATTTTTCATGTGCCTGAACACCATATTAATTTTGTGGGAAAAATATTATTCTCTGTGGTTTCTGGATTCCTGAAAAAAGTTCACTTATGTCCTAGGTACATCTTTCTTCAGATCAAAAGATTAATTTCTTCACTTTGCTTTATTTTTAAACTATTGCTTCTCAATATTTGACATTGGTAGTTGTCTAATTTTTGTGAAACACTGAAAGTTTCTTAGTGAAATTTCTCTGTTGATATTTCATTGAAAGCAAGGCCATAAATTTACATATGCTTCTGGATTTAAGGCTCCCAACATCATCTTTGCTCTGTTCGGTGATTGCAAATCAACAAGTTATGCAGTACTAACAAATGTACCCCTGGGAATGTAACTGAGTAGTAGAGCACATGCTTAGCCTTCAGGATGTCCTAAGTTAGATTCCTAGCACTACTAAAACAAAGAAGAAAACAAATGCAATACAACTTAGCAAATACAGAGGAAAATATAAAAACATGGAAGAACTAAAAAATATTGTTCTCCCCACAACAGGGTCATAATCTGGTTCATCCCAAGACAAAAATAAAAGAAAATAGAATGGGTGAACTTTGTTAGGTTGAAGTCAGTGAATAAGGCGTTTCAGACATAGAGAGGGAAATAAAGACTTCTTTTCTGGCTTTATATTTTTTATTAGTTCTTTTAAGATATCCATAATATTAGAGTATATTTTCACATATTATAAATACATTGAGTATGATTTATTCTAATTTTTATTAGGAAACAGCACATTCAATTTTGAGAAAAGTGAAGGAACTGGCCCCTGTAAAGAGAAAACATGAACTATGAGCTCATTGAGAGATTAATTTATTTATATGGTCTATTTTTTTTGGGGGGGGGAGTACATGGAATTGAACCCAAGATGCTCTACTGCTGAGTTATATCCCAAGCCCTTGTTATTTTTTACTATTTATGTTGAGATAGGATCTTGCTGTGTACGGCCTGCTCTTGATCTTGTAATCCTCCTGTGTCAACCACTTGAGTAGCTCGGATTACAGGTGTGTACCACCATGCCCAGTTATATGGCCTAAATTTCATGGACCATGGATAGAGGTAGCTGTACTTAATGCTGTAAGAGTTTAGAAATACTCTCATAAACACAGTAGGAAATAGTTAAGGAAATTGTTCTACATCCACAGGATGGAATATAAAGTATACTTTAAGATGATGCTTATGAGCTAGGCCCAGTAGCATGTAGCATGTGCCTGTAATCCCAGTGACTTGGGAGCCTGAGGAAAGAGGGTTGCAAGTTTGAGGCCAATGTGGGCAACTTAGCAAAATTCTATCTCCAAATTATGTTTAAAAGAACTGGAAATGTAGCTCAGAGGTAGAAAGTTCCTGGTACAAAAAAATATGATGTTTATGAAGAGTGCTGTGACTTGTATATGGATTGTCCCCACTAAAACTCATGTTCAGTTTTTTTTTGTTTTGTTTTTTGCTTTTCTTGTAGGGCTGGGAATTGAACCCAGAGCCTTGTGCTTGCAAAGAAGGCACTCTACCAACTGAGCTATATCCCCAAACCTCATGTTAAATTTTAATTCCTCAATGCAACTGTGTTGCATAGAGTCTAGTGCTTCAGGGTGTATGTGGTTTGGTCTTGGGGATGGAGCCTTCATGAATTGAATGAATGCTATCTGAATGGAGTAAGTTCTGTCATGGAACTTCATTAATTATTGTGAGAGCAGTTGTCATAAAACATTTCTTGCTTTGTCTTCTTCCCTGTTGTGCATGGAACTACTTGCCACTTTTGCATATGCTCCTGCCATATATTGCCATCCACCATGTTATGATATGGCATGAGGCCCTCACCTGTTGTGACAGCAATCTTTAACTTTCCAGCAGAACTCTGCATCACAACAAATATTTTTTAAATTACCCAGTCTCAGGTTATCTGTTGTAGCAACAGAAAACAGACCAAGACAAAGGCTTAAATAAGTTTAGTTGATGAATGAAAATTAAGCTATGCATTTATATTGCATAACCATAATTGTACAAAGGAACATGCTATGATCATTAAAGTGAATTAAAATAAATATATTGAAAAATTTGTAATGTCAAGGTTAATAAATTCTGAATGACTTATTTTTTTCTATTTTACTTTTCAAGTTCTCTCTAATGAACATATATTTTATATAAAAGATTAAATAATAATTCCAAGTGTTTATTCATTGTGGACACAGAACTTCACTGACAGAAACACGAATACAGTTCACATTATGTTCTCATGGAGAAGAAAACCAGACATCCCATGGACACTTAAATAACAGTATAACAACTGAGCTCTTCAAAATTGGTTAGCTGCTTTATTGAGATGTATATTTGCATGATATAAAATGATTTTGAATATATAGTTTGATGTGTTTTAGTAAATTTGTATGGTTTACAGCCATCACCAGTATCCATTTCTGGAATAACTTCTGTCATAGCAAAACATTTGTGTGTGTTTGTTTGCAATCAGTACTCACAGAGACCCAACCAACCACTGAAGTTTTTGGTCTGTGCATTTCTGTTTCATTTAGAAATTTATTGTAAATGGAATAAAATATCATGTGATCTTTTATGTTTTACTTCTTTTACTTAGTATATTGTTCTTGATGTTTAGTTATGTTGTACCTGTCAGCAATTGCTCCATTTTTTTACTGGGTAGTGGTATTCGATTATAGAGATGTGTCACATTTTGTCTATCAGTTCACCAGATATTGGACATTTGGATTATTTCCAGTGGTTAAATATTATGAATAAAGGTACTGTGTGCATTTGTGGACATACATTGTATCTCTTGGCTAAATAACCAGAAGTGGAATTGCTGGATCATATGTTTAACCTACTAAGAAACTGACAAACTATTTTCTACAGTGGCTGTATCATTTTACATTTCTACCAGCTGTGAATGAGAGTTCCAGTCTCTCTGTATCCATGACAACACTTGTCATTATCTGTCTTTTTTTTTATTATAGCCATTTAGTGGATTTTAATAGATATTCCTTTGTGGTTTAATGGATGACTAATGATGTCCTTTTCAAATGCTCATTTGCTCATCATGTATCTTCTTTGGTTAAGTGTCTTTCCAATCTTTTGACCATTTTTATTTATTTATTTTGCACAATATTTTAGAAAACTACATAATTATATGATTCAGTACAGGGTTTATCCATATTGGCACTACTGATATTTTGGATCATTTGTTACTGTGGGGACTGTCCTGTGTATTGTAGGGTATGTAGCATCTTCTGTGGCCTTTATCTAGTAGATGCCAGTAGTCCACCATGTCATGAGAACAAAAAATGTCCACAGACATTACAAAGTATTGCCTGGGAGATAAAATTATCTAAATTTTTATCTAAATTATCTAAAATTTTCTAAACTGTTGGTTTATCAAATAGATATTAATTAAAAATAAAGATCAAAGGTATGTAGTAAAAGTGGAACTTAACATTTTATTTCTCTCTGTTCCATATTTTAATTACTGCATTATAATTTTACATAGTGGTGGGATTTGTTATTATATATTCCTACAAGCACACAATATAGCAATATAATTTGGTCAATAACATTACCCAGTATTTCCCCTTTCTTTCCTATTCTTCTTCTGTCTGGTCCCTTCCTTTACTGATCTTCCTTCAATTTTTATGAAATCTCCCCATTATTTTCCTTTTTACTCTCTTGCTTCCATGTATGACAGAAAACATACAACCCTTCACTTTCTGAGTTTGACTTACTTCGCATAACATAATGGTCTCGAGTTCCATACATTTCCCTGCATATGACATAATTTTGTTCTTAAGGCTGAATAAAACTTCATTGTGTACATATATGACATTTTGTTTATCTATTCATCCATTGATGGACACCTAGGCTGGTTCCATGATTTGACTATTGTTAATTCTGCTGCTATAAACATGAGTATGCATGCATCTCTAAACTATGCAGATTTGAATTCTTTAGAATAAATACCAAGGAATGGAATACCTGGGTCATATGATATCCATTCCAAGTCCTTTAAGGAAACTCTGTACTGACTTCCATATTTATTATACTAATTTACAATCCCACCAACAGTGTAAATATATTCTTTTACTATAAATTGTCTCCAGCATTTATTATTATGTTTTTATTCTTGATGGTTGCCATTCTAACTGGAGTGAGATGAAATCTTAGCATAGTTTTGATTTGTATTTCCATAATTGCTAATTATATTGAATATATATATTTTTGAATATATATAAATATATATATTTATATTGAATAAAATATATTTTTAGCAATTTGTATTTCTTCTTTTGAGAAATGTCTATTTAGTTCATTTGCTTGTTTATTAATTATGTTATTATTTTGGTGTTAAGTTTTTTGAGTTCTTTATGTATTCTGGATATTATTTCTCTGTTAGAATAGTAGCTAGCAAAGGTTTTCTTTCATTTAGCTTCTCTTTTCCTACCCTTGATTGTTTCCTTTGCTGTGCAGAATATTGTTTTACTTGATGTCATTCCATTTATTAATTCTTAGCATTGTTTCCCAAGCTTTATTGGTTGTATTGAGAAAGTCTTTGCCTGTGCCTGAAAGCTGAAGTATTGACCTTATGTTTCCTTCTAGGATTGCATAGTTTCTGGTCTAATTCTGAGGTCTTTGATCCATTAGAGTTGATTTTTGTGCAGAGTGAGAGATAAGGGTATAAATTCATACTTCTACATATGGATAACCAGTTGTCCCATCATCATTTGTTAAAAAGGCTGTCCTTTCTCTTATGTATGTTTTTGACACCTTTGTCAAGCACCAGATGACTATATCTGTATGGGTTTGTCTCTATGTCTTCTATTCGGTACCATTGGTTGATGTGTCTGTTTTTATGCCAGTACTATGCAGTTTTTATTACTTCAGCTCTGTAGTATATTTTGAAATCAGGTATTGTGATGCCTCCCACTTTACTTGTTCGGCTTAGAATTGCTGTAGCTATTCTTGAGCCTTTATTTTTCAAAATGAATTTTAACACCTTTTTCCTATTATTTATAGGATGTTGTTGGTATTATGAGGGGGTTGCATTGAATCTGTATATTGCTTTTGGTAATATGGACATTTTATTAACTTGTATATTTCAAATGAATAGAATTTAGGAAGTTTACAAAGAAGAGTGGGAAATTTAGGAAATGCATTTCCTTTTTTTATGATTAGTTTTACTGCTGAAACAGTTTTGTGATGCTAGAGATTTAAGATGAGAATTATATCCTGTTTTCCTGTATGTTTTCTTGTGCTTTCATCTCATCTTTAGCCACAAGTGTCTCTTGAGAAGCAGGACTGCACAAGCTTTTTGTGAGACATTGAATTTGCCTCTGATTTTGTTCTCTTCAATCCAGTCTTGCAGTGTGTTCCTCTGTTCATATAATTTCTATTTTTCTTATTTTGAATTATTTACCTATAATGAATATTTCTGAATAATATTACTGGGATAAAGGATCAACTTTATTTTTATAGGTTTTATTGTGGACTGCCTCTTTGTTTTCCACATTTGCACCAGTTAAGAAATTCCACTTCCAATTTGTATAGGCTCTGTTATATCAAAGATAGTCTTTGAATAAACCATTTTTCTCTACATATTGATAAGCAGCTGTGCTAGTTTCTAAGCCTTCAACACTAATCGTCCAATACTTCTCCTTTCTTAAAGATCCTGTATGTGGAAAAAAAAAGGAAACAATACACTAAGTCAGAATTCCTCTGTGAAATAAAATCCCTATGACAGACTAAGATTTGAAGCATGGAATGATAAAAAAATGAGTTTAAAACAATAAATCAACTTATGTGCCAAGTGAGGATGCTACTTTATGCAGTAAGGCCTCCTTAAGTAAACATTTGATGGAAGGAATAGAATCTTCCTTGTACATAAATCTTTTTTATTAACAGCAAGGTTGTGTGTATAAGTGAGTACTAATGTGCCCAAGGGAAGATGAAGCAGAAGGAGAGATTATAGCAAGTAAGATGAGGGCAGAACTGTTTCACCATTGATCATAAATTGGTCCAAAGTCATTTAAGCAAAACCAAAGGTAGATGGCCATTCTGATAGTGTTTTATGTAACCCAGTGAAGCTACTGCTTAATAAATAGTGATAGCAACTCTACCAAAGGGTTCTGAGTGCTCTAAAAAGCTAATATTCAGGTATAAATGCAAAGAGTTTCCTGCCTTCTTTTTGATTTCCCTAGCTTAACTGAAAATGGAACAAAACCCAAAATACTGACATCAGGTGGAGGTAGTTAGGAGTTGATCTGTATGGTTGTAGCTCCAATTCTTTTATACAGAACCACAACATTGCCATGGGTAGATTTTTCTGGATTAGGGTGACCTGAGACATTTGCCAAGGAAGAGTCTCACTCTCCCTTGGAATGAGTTTCCTGTCCATTCATAGTATTTCACCAGTGTATTCCCTTTTATAGATGTTGATAATAAGAGATAGTGTAGATAATATGTGAGAGGAATAACAAATGAAAAAGTAAGTGGTGTGTATTGGTGGCATTCAGACTACGTAGGGTGCTGGATCCATTGTACTGCCGGCATCAGTCTACCTGGGTAGAGAGGATAGTAATTGCCTCCTTTTGTGAGCATTAAGAAAGAAAATCAGTCCCTTGTATGAAATATGAAGGACTCAAGGAGTTTTAGCCTTTGTAGTGGGTTTTGTTTGTTTGTTTTTTATAAGAAGAAGCTTCGGAGTTCTGGGGTATAGAGGGAGACCATTTTTCCAGTAATCTTACACACTGTTCATTGCAATACTCCCAAAGTGGTTTGTAGAGCCCCAGGCTCTACAGATGTACTTCCAGATACACTGTAAAAGAGAAAACCTTTGGCCAAATATATTTGAATATCATAACGCCCCTTTGGAAATTTCTACTTCCAATAACATTAAAGGCTCTTGGCTGTCTTGTGCTTTAGGATGCTTTTGTACTTGTTTAGTCTTGACTAAACTCACCTGATCGCAGAATCCTATTTTTGTATAAATAGCATTCATGGAAATCTCATGGAACTAATCTTTTGGAGAGAAAATTGTAGAAACTCTTTTAAGGTAATGTATTAATATCACTGCCACAATTGAAATGCTAATAATTATGGAAGGAAACTTTTCAGTGATATCCATTGTTTCACTCGTTGCTTATTTCCAAGGTCAGTTTGAAACTTGACATTTTTCAATCATGGTACTTTATTGTATTCATCACTCATAAAAGAATCTAGTTCACCAGACATAATGTATGGATATAGATATTAGTAGCTAATCTGAGCTTTTAATAAGCCATAATTTAATTCCCCACTTTTAATAACTCATATTAATTATGGATTATTATGCTTGTGGTTGATTTTGGTAAAAAGTAAATATGCTTGTCATTTCATGAAGGTTGAGCAGCACTTATTGAGGGTAAATTTCCAGTCTTTGACAGGCTTACAGAATAGTAAAACTTGCTTACAAATAGCCATTTGTCAAGTTCTTGAGCATATAGAACATAAGATTGGTGACTGTTAGTTAAAGATGTCTTTTTCTTGGGTCCATGTGGGATTTTTTCCAATTTTATATTGTTGCAAGGTAAAATAATAAGAGTGCAGTTAAGAATTGGATTGTAGCCTTGGTTTTCATCTTTAGAAGCCTGTATCAACTGGAGGATTTATTGAGTGTTTTTCAGTATGTTAAGGATAGCCCAGGTGTGGTGGTGTATGCTTGTAATCCCAGAAACTCAGAAAAATGAGGCAGGGGGATGGCAAGCTTGAGGACAGCCTCAGCAACTTATTGAGACCCTGTCTCACTAAAAAGAACTAGGGATGTAGCTCATTGGTAAAGTACCCTTGGGTTCAATCCCCAGTACCCCCCCCCAAAGGTAAATTAGTTTATCTCTTTTTTGCAGAAATCATACAAATTTTATACATGAAAGCTGCTTTTTTTGTAGTTTCCTCTTAAAAAAATAAGAAGTGAGATATGACCAACTTGGTGGAATTGGAAGCCAGTATTTTGGCAGGAATAATCACATTTATTCACATTAGCTTTTGTGATAAATTTCGCAGCGGCTACAAGTGTGATGTATTTAAAGGTTGTTTTTCTCCAGCCACATTTCTCCTTTCTTTTTTTCTGTTTCCTCATGCATTCAAGTTAGGAGATTAGATACATTTGTGTTTCAGTGCTGGGTCCACCATGGAAATTTATATAGTGTACATGAGTCATGGTTTCCTCTTTTACCAAGAGGAACATACTTAGGTTGTAGGATGTTAGGTATATTAAATGAAATGCCAACTATGATGGACCTGGTATGCTTTTAGCATAAAATACATGCTCTGGATGTATTCATTTCTGATCGTTCCATCACTCCCCATCTTCATATTTAAGATAATTATCTTTGCTATACTTTAACTGAGTTCCCCTAGTTTAATTTTTATTTCTGCATATTTTACCCTCATCATTAGTTGATTGTTTTTGTCTTCTTTTCTATTGGTCTCTTCCTCAGCTACACCTTCACTGTCTCTGTCTCCATTGGCCTATCTCAGGCTTCAACCCTAAGTTGGTCTCAGTCACACTGACAAGGTCTTTTTCTATAGTCTTCCTTAAGTTACAAACTTTGTTCTGTCTCTCATTTCTATACCCAAATCCTAGAACATGTTTCCACACCTGCTGCTTTCTTTTCCTTTACTGTTTACTCTATTCCTTTGCTGATTCTCTTAATAATCAGTATTTTCCCTACAGCCTATTATTTTACTGTAGCACCTTTCTTGATTGATACTAAGAAACCATTTTGAAAAATTCACTGACTTCCCTCAATCATCATATTTTACACTTTTCTTCTACATTTGATTGTTTGGATCAGCCCTCATGAATGAGTCATTTGCCTTCCACTGATAATTTGTCTTCTAAGTCCTTTTGCTTCCTTTCTGATTACTCTTGCTCCAAAGACTTTTGCCTTCTTCCTTTTGCTATTGCCTATTTTATATAAAAGTTTTCCTTGGCTGTTTGGCTGTGTCCCATACACTGCAATTCAGTAGGATTAAATTATGTCAGCAGGTGAATCTAACCAGCAATTTTCCTCTATGTTCACATCATTATCACTTGAGAAGTAGCCCATGGGGAAGTGATCCTTTCCAGCCATATTGGCTCTGAGTCATTTTGGCACTTCCATTATTCTCCTGACATTCAAGTTTTTGAAAAAGACCATGCTAGTCCTCATGTATAAGGAACTGAACACTGGCAAATGGAGACCAAATTTATTTATTGAGAGTATATTTGGGTATTTGTACAGGAGATATTATCATGGAATATCCACCTTGTTTATGAGCCAAATCAATAATAAGTGTTGGAAGTCAAATCAACCCTCACACCCTATTTTTGTCACAAACGACAAACCTCTTTGAATCAAAGTATGGAGGGCCCCAAAGTCTTGATAAGGAGGATTAGCAAGTATGATGAAATCAAATGGTAGAAGATATGGTTTCCAAAGGTGAACCAGTTGAAGACCTACATGTTGAATGGATGAGCTCATGACATAGAAAAAGAGTTTACTCTTTCCTGTTTGCATTAATTTATTTAAATGTAATTTCTAGTCACTTTTTTCTAGTCTGCATGTAGCTAATGATTCCAATAATTTTCTCAAGCTTTCACCCTCCCCCTTTTTATAGGCCTATCGACAAAAAAAACCAAAACATTAAAATCTTTCTAATTCAAGTACATACTTCGTGTATATATAGTGAGTGAATTCAGAGTGTGAAGTTGGCTTAAATCTAGATCTAAGCCCCCCTACTGGATGTGTATCTTTGAGTAAGTTGATTAACTTTGTGTCAGCCACCTCCATGTAAAAGGATTAAATGATAGTACATGGTTTGTCTTTTCCCCTCAGTAGTATATTTCTTCTTCGTTTAGTAGTTCCTTTTCTTCCTATGCTCCAACAAAGCATTTGTGAATAGCCTGCCAGGCTTGGGAAGCTCACACACAAGGCCCCATGTGGCTCACCTTCTAAACATCTAAGCCTTTACAACCAGAGGTTACAGCAGATTAGCAGAGGCCAGATACTCACTTGCATAGAGAATTCACTTGGGTGAAGTTTAAAGAAATACAGATTTCCTGGTCCTAGCTGAATTTGTTAGTGTTACAATCTTCTGGGCTGTGGTGGTGGCATGGAGGGAGTACTGCCATTCTGCTTTTGGAGCATCCTAGGTTTAGTTGATTCTCCTGTGCAGCTGCTCTTTTCATCATGACTAGAAACCAACTGATAAGATTTAACACTCCCGTACTTCCCACCTTATGAGTCTGCTGCCCTAGTTTCTAGTTCTTAAATGGAGAGAGAAACGCTGATTAATGGGGGCTTAGAGGCTTTATCATGGGCATACTCTCAAGTATTTCCATACCATCTGTCTAATTAAAATGAGTTCTTGAGTGTTCTATGAGTGGGATAACCATCCAGTGTACTTCTGAGAGTGAAAAGGGGATATTAATAATGAATCAGAGATAGCAAACATAAACTGGAACTGTCCCAAAGAACTTCTCATGGTCCAGTTTTACTCTTTGGATGTAGTTCATAAGCATAAATTCTAGAAAGTCTTACCAAGTACTGAAGGTATAAATGCATTGAGCTCTAAAATTTAAATTCTCTCATTCTTGTTCCTTGCTCATAAATATGATTTTCTGAGACCATTAACTGCTGGATGGGGACCATTAAAACAATTGACTTGAGGGCATAACCTTCCTAGGGAGTGTTTTACAGTGAGACATCAAGATAACTCAAAGGAATCTCAAAATGATATATGTAGGGGGTTGACAGACTTAACAAATAAAAATACAAGATGCCAAGTAAAATTCAAATATCAGTAAACAATACCTTTTGTTTTTAGTGAACTATGTGTGCAGTATTGGGGACATACTTATACTAAAATTGTTTATCTTAAATTCAAATTAAATGAGAGTCATATTTTATCTGACAACTCATTTGGGAATCTAGGATTGAATCAAGAACTTTTTGGAACTCTTTTATTATGTCTTACTTTTTATAATACTAACCCTTACCATGCTCCATTAAACCTGTCATGGCTCAGGATTTGGAGATGCACAAGTCACTGTAGCAAGTGAGACTGCATGGTTGCTAAGTGAGAAGTCCAGATGCAAGTGTTTGCTGTGGGTGGGCAGTGACAAGGAGCAGTGTGGTTTTGCTGAAACTACAGTAGAAGGCAGTCAGTGGCTGCCTGAGGGAGTACTCACAAATCAGAGGGAAATTTGGAAATGGAGGCAAACAACCAGGGACCATGTAATCAAGGCAGAGAAACTTCTTGATGTCAGGGTTTGTGCTGTATTCATTCTGTTTTCCTCTAGGTCTTAAAACAGTTTTTACACATAGGAACTGTTCAAATATTTGGATAATTAAATCACCTTTTCCAGAGGGCTCTCTTCTGTTTTTTCCTTCTGCATAATCTTTCAGGGAATGAAATAGTTAGCTAATATATATTTTTAGCTGGATGCTACACTTGATGTGAGTCCCTTCTTTAAGTTTCTAAATTATTCTATGGGGTTCAGCAAAGGAACCCATGTGAGCAAGAATGGGTTGGTAGACTGTGTAGCCAACCAATCCAGGCAGAAGTCTACCTTTGAACATCAGGACAGAGTGCAAATGTATGTGTGTGTGTGTGTGTGTGTGTGTGTGTGTGTGTGTACGCGCACATGTGCATGTAGAGGGCTTTCTTTTAATGTTATATTTTAATGTAATGTTAATGTTTTAATTTTATGGAAGAGTATAAGTATGTGTGAGTGTGTTCTGAGAAAGAAATAGAGGGAGAGAGAGAGAGCTGTGCTAAAGATAGATTATTGTGTTGGTATTTTACAATATAAACTTTTCATTAAAACCTCCAATAAGCATGATTTTAAAAATGGCCAAAGTCAATCCTGAAGGTGAAAAATGATCCATTGTACAAGAGACATCATGCAGGACACTGGTGAGCCTTTGTTGTGGCTGGAGCAGAAAGGTGTGCGGAGACCACTGCAAGATGATTTTAGTGAGCAGCACTTTTGAGCTTCTCCTGCTGCACTTTGTGACAACTCTGCTTTGCAACCTCCTGGAACAATGCCAAGCCACATCCAGGGGTGTTAAAAACATCCCAAACAAAATTGAAATAAATTCACTTTCATTTAAAAATGCACTTGTATTCTAGATAACACTTTTAGGAGCAGCAGGACTGGGTGTTAGCAAAGCAGGCAAAGCAATGGTGCAGCACTGTTACAAATTGCAAAGACAGAAGAAAGGAAAGCATGATAAAGACTTGGTAAGGGGTTGGGCACTGCTGGGAGGAGATAGAAACTGGCAGTGAAAACAGCCTTTATATTATCTTTAATCAACTCTTGGATACTTGTCCCTATTCTTGAACTGTCATAACAGAATGACCTGTCCTTGTGGGATCTAATTATGATCATATGCTTGATTATTATTCATTTATTCATTCATCCACTCATTTATTCATTCCATGTTCATATTGTGTATTAACTCTGTGCTAAGCACCAGGATATGTTTGTCACGGGTTCCTTTACCACTTCCATGTTATCATCCCATTCATCCTCATATGCTTTCATGGTCTTACTGGGAGCTGAGAGGGGACAAGGTGTCAGCAAATAAAATTGAGTCAGCTCTTCAAATGGCACCACTGAGAACCCATGCATACAGGGCACTGCACGTTCATTTTTGGGAAGATGTGAACGGTAATGGTCTTGAGCATGAAATAATATGTGCTAACCTCAAGGACACATTGAAGTGAAATAAGGAGCGGATGAAATATTTACAAACCTCAATTTGATCATACTTAACAATAGTTCATGCCTTTCTTGTGGGAAGACACACCTTCCAAACTCTGTATGTGGTCTAATGATAAAGGGGTCAAAGGTATTGATGATTTGGAGTAATTTTGTTCCTTTTTGCAACACAACTTGATTTTGCATTGACCAGCAAAAAGCTAAGATACTTTTCTTAAGATATGAATATTCAAGCTTTCTCACTATCAGAAAAATATTAAAATTTAGCTTCTTGACATGTACAACTAATGGTATAATCAGTACTATTAGGTTGTTTTACAATATTAACCATCAGTAGTTATGAAAGTAAGTGTAAATTAAAGGGCAGTACTTAGAGTTCAATATCATATATCTATTATTCACTGTTACACTATCTGCTATTGTATCTTTATCTTCTTTTTGTACTGGGGATTTAACATAGAGGTGCTTAACCACTGAATCACACCCTCATCTCTTTTTTATTTTTTATTTTTTTAAAAACATTTTTAGTTGTAGATGGACATGATACCTTATTTTATTTATTTATTTTTTATGTGGTGCTGAGGATCAAACCCAGTGCCTCACATGTGCTAGGCAAGCAATCTACCACAGAACTACACTTTTTATTTAGAGACAGGATCTCACTAAGTTACTTAGGACCTCACTAGGTTTCTGAGCCTGGCTTTGAACTGGGACTCCACCTACCTCAGCCTCTGATGTTGCTGGAATTACGGGCATGCACTACTGCACCCAGTCTTTATCTAGAGCTGTTTCTTAACATCTATCTTTGAAGGTTTGGTTATATAAGGAATTTTTTTTTTTGGTCAGGAAGAAACCCAAGTGCCAATATCAGCACTTTTGCTAATTCTCCTGGGCAGGTGCCTTCACCTCTCTGAGCCTCAGTATTTTCACCTGTAGTGGGAAAATAGCATTGATACCATAGGGTTGCTGTGAAGTTCAATGACAAACAGGTAGCTCCTGGCACATGGCAAGAGTTTAATAAATGCTAGTTACATCCCATTTACCTGCCTTTCCAGCCTCTCTTCCTCCACCTGATCCTGCTGCAAGTGCCCAGCTGATTCTCTAGAAATATAGACTATGATTCAGAGTTATCAGATTATCTCTGAGTTACTGATGTTAGTTGTAAAAATCCTGGTATATAGCTAGGTCTGAGTGAGACATCCTGAGTTTTTAACAGCTTTGACATTCACAAACAGGATGAGCCTTTTGGCAACTGTGAACTTCTAATTCCTCATCTGTAAAATGGACATTATCAGACCATGCAGCATTATCTAAAACTCAAATGATATTTTATGAGGAAAGACTTTGAAAACTGTCAAGCAGTATAAAATATAAGATTTAATCAACAGTTTGATTAAGCACCAACTATGTTTTACTGACTGTTCTCAGATCTAAAAATGTTCATGTGAAATTGACATTCCAATCAGGAGAGATCAGGATCAAATTAAAAGCTCTTTAAATGCAGGGATTCACTTCTATTCATTTTTGCATCCTTGCTTTTCTTACAGTAAATCATCTTACAGGGTTTCATAAATGTTTAATGTAATGGAAAAGTAAATTATTTTATATAAAAGAAAAATAGAATTTATATACTTTCAGTGATTGCATTGTCAAATATTGAGGGAAATTCATATAACAATGATAACTTCCAAATTAAATATGTACCAAGAATCTGAGCAGAAAGAGTGCTTGACTACAAGCTTAAATATATATTACAAATCTGAAGACCAATGTCTTGTTAGGTTCATGACTTAAATATCTTTGGGTTCTGTAAGTCTGCACTATCTAGCATGGTTATTAATTTCTCTTGGAATTTATAATCTGAATCAATCTACATTAGTCATTTTTTAAACCAGGGGTGATTTTGCCTTCTGGGGAAATGTGGCCATTTCCTTCTGGGGAAATGTGTCCATGTCTCCAGATTCTTTTTGATTGTCACAACTAGCAAGAGGGTTGATTCTAGCACCTAGAGGGTAAAGTATAGGGATAAAACTGAACCTCCCACAGTGCTTGGGACAGCTCATCACAAAGAATGATCAATCCCTAAATGTTAATAGTGCTGAGGTTGAGAAACCCTTACCTCCACAGTAGAAAACAAGGGTATACATTTATTTATTAATATGAATATATATTTATGAGGACTTTTGTATATAGTTTTTCTTATATATAATAATATAGTGAATTTGATAGAGTAAAAATTATTTTTGAAAGTATGTATCCACATTCAAGAAATATATTTTGGATCCTTTTTACAATGTATACATCTAAGTACTGCAAATAGTCTGTCCTTTTTTGTACTTGTTTTGCAGCTGTATCAGAAAAGAGATGATTTAGCATGTTCAGATGTGCTTCATTCACCCTGATCATGAATGAAATGTCTGTCAGAGAAGGATCATTTCATGCCATATTTCATGTTGGCAATCAGACTTGGTCTTTTTTAGCAGTGCTCTTAGCATTTTGAACAAAAATCTTCCAAATTTATGGGGAGAAATTTTCATTAAAATATTTCCAATTAAATTCATTTTCAAGTTTTAGCGCCTACATACTCTACTTACTTTTGTATTATATGAATTTCATACTTGAGCACACATTCAGAGAAAGAAGTTGTATTTAGATATTAACACTAAGGATTTCTGGAAAATTCTCCATTAAAAATATTTCTTACTAATCCTTTCTTTTTGATATTTGCTCCTAATGATTCTATCTACCAAATCCAATTAATTTTCCATAATATATATTTATTTATTTGATCTTTTTGAAAGTCTATTTGGATTTAAGAACTTGACACAAAATTTCAAGAAACTGATAATTATAGTCCTTAAAATTTTATTCCTAAATACACATAGCAATGGTTTAAGAGTTGAAGCCACTACTTTTAGGTTTGGGAAACAATGCAAGAGTAGTTGACAAACTATAGCTAGCCAGTGTTCTGATTTTGTCAATAAAGTTTTACGAGACCACAGCCACATGCATTGCCTATGGCTGCCTCTGGGAAAGGGTGATTACATCAGGGTCTGTATGGCTTGTGAAACCAAAAATATTTACCACTTAACTCTACAAAAATGTTTGTATCCCCAGCAGGACAATATTAGGCCTTTAAAAGTATGATCAATAATGTGCTATAAACTATTGATAACATTCCTTATTCCTTAAAATGGTTAAGCATCAGTATTATCTATCATTATGTGTAATTATTATTTGATCATAATGTTTGTATGTTAACACCTAAGGTTATTTTTATGTCTCCTTATATCTGATATAAAGTTACATTTTGAAAATTCAGTGTAATAGGAAAGCCATTAAAAATTTCAAAACTGAATTCTTGAAAAAAACAAGCTTTTCCCCCAGATAATATAGTCTAATAACTTCAATTCAACTATAAAAATTTATAATAACTAATCCTTCCTACAGAGTTTTACTGCCCTTAAATACTCCCTTTTAAAATAGCAATGCCATTATAAAATCTGTAAAATCAGGAATGTTGGAAGGCTTAATTACAGTGTGTTTGGAGCATTCTTTAGATAGCGGAATAATAATGCTGTAGGAAAAGTATTTGCTCAATGATATGAAATGGTCTTTTTTCGTTGTATCTGCAGATGAGAAAATGACTTGTTTGTATATGTCATTGTGTGTGCATTATTTGTATGCTATCAGTTCATCACATTACATCAGAATCAAGGCCATTGCCCAGAATGAAATTGTACCTTCTGTATTTAAGACAGCAGTAATTTTCTATTCTCAGATATCCATTATTTAGAATTGGTCACAGACAAGATTTTTCCCCAGAACATTTAGGGAGTTACCCCTTGAGGTGATCCTTGGCAAATATTTAAAAGGCAATGGGGGAGAACAGAGAAAAAAAAGAAGCTCTGCTTTCTTAAGAATTGTAAGATAAGTCTTTAACTTCAGCAAAATCTGGATGCTGAAGCCTCTCTTAAGGACCCAGATGGGAGTATCAGTGTTTCTCCAAAGAAACTGCATTTAAAAAACAGTTTGTATGAAGACTGTTCTTTCCATGATGGTCAAGATTATGCAATTTCTTTTGTGATATGGTATTCTAACTTCTGTAACAAACTTGGAGGCTTAGAACAATAAAAACTGTTTCTTACTCATGTAACTGTTCAGTGGGGAGAAGGGAAGAATTTCTTTTCCACGCAGTCATACAGAGACTCAGGATCTTTCAGTCTAGGGGATGGCAAACTGTGACCTGTTAGCAAGCATGTTTTTTGGGGGGGTGGGTACGAGGACTGAATTCAGGGGCACTCAACCACTGAGCTACATCCCCAGCCCTATTTTGTATTTTATTTAGAGACAGTGTCTCACTGAGTTGCTTAGCACCTCGCCATTGCTGAGGCTGGCTTTGAACTTGTGATCCTCCTGCCTCAGCCTCCTGCCTGACCTGCAGGGATTACAGGCATGTGAAGCATGGTGTTTTAATCTGTTTGTACTGCTGTAGCAGTTCATCTTACAGGTAACTTATAACCAAGAAAAATTTTTTTTTCTCACAATTCTGGAATATGGGCCATTCAAGATCAAGTTGTAGCAGATCTGGTGTCTGGTAAGGCTGCTTCCTGGTTCATTGATAGCACCTTCTCATTGTGTCCCGTGGTGGAAGGGATGAGGGAACTCTCTGGGGTCTCTTATAAGGGCACTAATTTCATTTATAAGGGTTCTAACCTCAGGACCTCATTACCTCCTAAGGACTCCATATCCTAATACCATCACGTTGGGAGTTAGGATTTCACAAAGGAATTGTGAAGGAAGAGACGTGAACATTCAGTCAGTAACACATGGTTTTTATATTTTGCATGGTTTAAAATGGTTTGAAAATAATATTTTGTTACATATAGAAATTATATTCAATTCGAATTTTTGTATCCACCATCCAGAATTTTACTGGAACCCAGCTATGCTTATTTGTTTACTTATGGTATGTGGGTACATTCCTGACACAGTGGCAGAGTTGAGTGATTGTGACAGAGACCTCGTGTGTGGCCTGTAAAGGCTGAGTATTATCTGTTTGACCCTTTGCAGAAAGAGTTTGGCAGTCTCTGTTCAAGGGGCTCAAATTTGGTGCATCTCACAAGAGGTTTTCAGGGCATGGATAATGTGTGACTCAGACTGCACAACTGTCCATACCTCAAACATGTATGCTCAGTGCCTGTCAGGGAGGCTGGTAAGTGCAGTCTAGCAATGTTCTGTGGATTAGAGCAGAAAAATACTAGTGGACAGTACTCAGTGTCTGTGGTTCTATAGAAGACATGTATTTGTGTGGACTCACCATTGAGCCCTGTCTTCAACCATGTCATTGTCTGGTCTTATATTCTATAAACACATAATTGCACGAGCTCTTTGGTAACTCCCTACCCATGCTGTCATTTCAGCTCATCATGCTATATTTCCTCAATGTGCACAGTCACAAGATGAAAGACAGGCTGTTTTCTGATTTTGAGGGTTTTTTTTTTAGATCAAGGTATGTAATGTGAGGACAACAGCAGGGGTGTCCAATAATTGAGTTGGATTTGTTTGACAGGCTCATTTGTGTGTTTACTGAACTAGTCATGCAATAGGTATTTGGAACATTGATCAAAGCAATGCTTTCTTTTTCTGGATCCTGCCATCCTTCTTTTTGGTCTGATTGCAGTTGCTCATGTTTGTGAGTTATTATAAAATGGCACCTTCCCAAAGAGTAATGTTTCATTGCAATATAAATTTCTTGTGAGAGCAGAAACTCCTATAAATTCAAAGATTGTGATTGGACACACTTTTCAAGACAGAAGAAAGAAGCAAATAACAGGAGTACAGCAATCAGAGGTTTTTTATAATGTTAAGGGGAGGTCCTTTGAAATAAAACCCAACAGGATTCTTGATTTTCTTTGAGTTCCTATGAATTTTCTGACACCAGGAATAACTTTTAAAATCTGGCAACAAGAGAAATTATAAGAATTTATCAGCCCACCAAGGCAGTGAACAAAATTGGTGTTTGACTCGTTGCATTCTGGAGATTTATCAGTTTTGGTCTCAAATTGCAACAAGAGTTAACTCAGACCTTGTTCAAGTGGGTCACTGATGCCATCAACATTTAGTCTATGAGAGTTCTTGGTGGGCCTTGGAAAAGTCTCAATTGCATGGAAAGTGGAAGATGGAGGATTGGCAAACATACCTTGTCTGTAATTTTCAGCTTTGTTACTTATACATATCAAAATGATATTTCCAAACCTCAATATTTGAGATTTTGTAGTGAAAGCACATTTCCACTTTTCACATAAAACTGTTTCTTTCCTGCCATCATAAGTACCCAGACCCCTGACTGGGACTGCTGCTCTGGTTAGTGTAAGAGCAGGGGTGGACTGGGAATTGCTCATGAGGGACTAGCAGGTATTGAGCAAGAAAAAAAAAAAGAAATTGCCAAGATATTTTGAAACTTCATTACCTTATTAAATATCATCATTTTCTCTAAATGTTGAGTAGGTTCTCCATGTACTTGACTTTGGGATTGTGACTGAGCTTGATTGTGAATGTATCTATATTTTAAAGGGATTATTATAGTTCAGCTTATAATTAAGGAGATTCAGTGTACTGTCCATATAACTAACCACTCCACTATCCTTCAAATAGCTATACATTTATTTTTTATTTTAAAAAGCTATACATTTCTAATTAAAGAAATGATCATCTTAATTTGCATAAAATCAGTGCTCATCTCTGCACACAAAACCTGTACTGTCATTAACAGTATCCTTTCCCAACTGTCCAGTTCTGAAGATTGTGTTCAGTAGTGAGTTTACATATAAGGTGTCTATATTATTATAACTGATGCATTTCTAACCTATCCAAAACCATAGACTATTTCCCTTAAATATCACCTAATTACTCGGTTACCATCCAGAATGGATTTCTGCATAACAATAAAAGTCACCAAATAATTTAACAATGAACACATGCATTAATGGGCTTGTGTGCATTATGTAGCACTATTACATGATACTAAATGAAAATCCCAAGATTCTTCTTTATGGTAGTCAACATTGCTCCAATACACACAGGATTTCCATGTATGTAAGCATGTGTTTTAACACATGGAATTTTAGAGTACTCCTAGTTCCTTTGCTTCATTCATGTCATTTCCCATTTTATTTAAAAGCATTTTCAGGTAGTAATGCAGAGAAGATTCTCAAAGTTATGCATAAGATATTGAAACAATAGCACAATGCATGTTCTGATCCAATATAACCACAGCATAATCCACATCCCTTTTCTAGACTGATTAGCATTGAACATTTTCCCTGGCATACATGTGAAAATTAATTATGGCAAGTTTTCAACCTAGTGAATGTAGAGTACAAATATGTTGTAATTCGGTAGAAGAGATATGTAGAAGGTGAGAGCTAAGTATGAGGGGCCCTGCTATTTTTCATTCACAAATGGAAGATTTTATTTTAATTATAGGGCATAGCATAGCATACTAAAAGTTTTTTGGGTGGAGGAAACACCCCAAGGAAGTTTTGGTGATCAAAATTTTTATCTATGACTGTATGGGAAAGTAGAACAAGATAAATATTTAGAACAATAGTTGCTGTGTAGCCATCCTGTAGTATGTGAAAACAATTGTCCATTTCCCAGGAACCTGGATTAATTGGTTGATTATTTACTTATTTATTGATTTTTACATTCTACATTCATTCATCTAAAGAAGTATGCCCAGAACTGTATGTTGATTGGGTGGGCTGCCTCTCATTTGGTGTCTAGTGTAGCCCAGGAAATGCTTCCTCCAGCTCAGGCAATTTTCTTTTGCTCAGTCCTCTGGCTGGAGCAGGTAGAGTTATATCATACTTCTGGGCCAGAAAAGACAAGTGCCTGCCTCTCAGACCAGGCCACTCTGCTATTTAGAGGACATGTGGAGGGTTTTCTTCCACCAATTAAGGTCTCCCTTTTCTTAATGTAATGGAAGAAATTTTCATTTTCCTAGTTGAGGAAGGAGACTGTTGTAGATAACCAAGTTAATTGGTGCCCTTGTTATGATTTCTTGGAGGGCTGTCATCTCAGAGTCTCTGTATATTGTTACATATTTGGTTGTCAGGCGAGGGAGAGAAATGTGTTATACATGGGGGCTTCAATGCAGAAATAATATAGACTTCAAATCCTAAAATGCTCACTAAAGTGTGGGCTCTTCACAGGAAAAGTTTACTAACCCTGTTGAACAACATGTGGTAGGTATCTGGCCTCCTGGGATTCATTGCCCCAATAGTCCTGAGCATCCTTCCAGGGCTCTTCAGGGTAGGCAACAATGTGGAATTGCCAAGTGGGGCTATTTGTAAAGTAGAGGTGGACAGCACTGAGGTGTATGGGTTAGTTGTCTCATGGGTCTCTAGAGTGGGTCTGAGCATGGAAAGGGAAGAGAAGAAGTTTGGGCCACAAGCAGGGCCCTGAGACTCTGCGATGCCACACTGTGTGTGGCACTCTGAAGAGACTGAAATTTTAAAATTTGGAAAATTCCCTGTATGTTGTTATGAAAGTACACTTGTTGAATCAGGAGGATAGGGTGCATATTTGACTTAATGGACTATTAGTTTGATTCACAACCTTTATGCATTTAGAGGTAGAGTAGGTAGTCCTCCATTTGTGTTTGTACACAGACCTGTGCATGGAAGTTGGCTGCCACATTTACCTAGAGGCATAGTGTGTGCAGAGAGAGAGTAGTCTAGATGAACCACCCTTAACTTCACCCTGCCTTCTTCCTAAGGCCCCCTGGCCCTACAATGATAAGGAGAGTGGGCAACAGTGGATTCTTTCCTAACAAAGGAACAATGTCCTAAGCAGACCTGTGTCTCACTCACTCAGAATATTGACGTTTTATCATGTGAAGGAGCCCAAGAGGAGAGAAGTGCAAGTTAAGTTCCCTGTCAAACCCTAAATGTTGACTATGTACTCACTCAGAGCAGTCATGAGAGTTGGCAAAATCCACTTTGTCTCTTTTTCTAATCTCTTCTCTTCTCTCAAGCACACTCATCTTTCCTTTCCTAGGGTGCTTGGCTTAGTCTTATAGAAGGTGTCCAAATATAATCACCAGGGATGGATTGCCTCAGAGTTGCCTGCATGGAAATTACTATTCTAGAACCTTCTGATCCAGTCAGGGGTGCCTGTAGTGTTCTTCCCCCCTTGGGCTGTGCAAACAGATGTTTTGAAAACTAACCACTGCTTTTTGGGATTTATTTTCTTGAAACTACTGAACCCTGGATCCCAGGGAGGTTCTGAATAGACTGCTTCACAGTTGGATCACTACTCTGTTAAAAATCAGGAAGGTTTGGTTTACATTGTATCAAAACCAGGCCCATCTTCCTGGTCCATTCATTTAACTGAAGACTTTCAGTTTCCCACCATCTTCTGATATGTAAAGGTTACCTTTGTATGCTCTTAGCAGACCCAAATTCTAAGGTGGTAGAAAAATACAGGATTAGTCAGCCTTTACCATCTTTGCTTCATTGGTAGTACAGGGTATAGTGACCTACGATGAAACTATTGAGAATTCCAGGGATGAACTCATTAACTTCCCTGATCTTCTGTTGTTCATTCCTTGAAATTGGAGTAAGATTAACTACAGGGTTTTTTTAAGAATATAGTTTTCACAATCTCTGATAATCCTGTTAAGCCATTTATGGTCAGAGGAAGAAGTCACATATTTTCTTTACATAATTCTTAGGGTACTTTGTTCTTTCTTCTACTGGTGAGAAAGAGTGCAGACAAAGGCAATACGTACTGCATGAGATTCCTGAACCAGTCTAGGAATTAGCACATTTTAGTACAATCTTTCCTGGACACCTTTAAATTAAGGTCTCATTTTCCATTAATGTGAAGACCATAGAGTATCATTACATTTGCCAAAAGACTGGGTTCTTATAATTTAAAAAGAAGGCAATAAAAAATTCAGAAACCAGATTTCTAGCAACCTAAGTCTATGTTAAATCAAATGTTGGCAACTAATAAACCTAAGAGTAGATTTTTATTTTTTTTTGCTCTAATGGACCAGCAGTTGGTGCCATATGGACTCTTAAGGGAATTCACAGAGTAGGTGAAATTTGTCTTGCATTTTTCTTGTCTCACTTCTACTTATATCCAGAGCAGGGATTCTCAACATCAGTCCTACTGACATTTTGGGCAGACTAGCTCTTTGCTATGGGAGCTGTTCTGTGCATTGAAGGATCTGTATCAGCATCTCTGGCTTGCACCCACTAGATGTCAGTAGCATCCCCTCCCCGAGTGGTGACAATCAAAAATGTTTCCAAGCTGGGCGCGGTGGCGCACGCCTGTAATCCAAGCGACTTGGGAGGCTGAGTCAGGACGATCTCGAGTTCAAAGCCAGCCTCAGCAACTTTGCGAGGCCCTAAGCAACTCAGTGAGACTCTGTCTCTAAATAAATACAAAATAGGGCTGGGGATGTGACTCAGTGGCCGAGTGTCCTTGAGTTCAATCCCTGGTTCCAAAAAAAAAAAAAAAAAATGGTTCTAGTCATTGTCATATGTCCCTTGAGGGAGAGGAACAAAATCAGGCCTGGCTGAGAACCTGTGCTCCAGAGCCTCCCTTCCATCCTTCACTGGATGCTATATGTTATATTGTAGAGTTCTCAAATTTTAAACAATGGTGCATCTCCAAGTACCCTCCTGGGAGCATGCATTCTGGAAGTCATTGCTTTCTCTCCATAACCCTCACAGAGGAAGGATGTGATTTTACTTGTTTAAAGGGGTTCATACTGGTGCATGAAGGTCTCGTGAGAAGAACTCAGACTAGCACATGAGCATTTGGAAAGAGGAATTTGTTAAACTCAGTTAATATCTAATCAGTTAAAAAAATAAACTGTAGCTTTATTTATTTTTACATGCTTTTTTTTTCAGACTTACAGCAACATTGTCAGGCTAGGTTGTGGAAGAGGAAATTGAGACTCAGGACATTAAGTGATATGAACAAGCTCAGGCAGCTTGTTGTAACAAAGCAGGAGGATTTCAGCCTAGTGATGATGGTATTTTGAAATGTCAAGAGAGTCCTTCTAGGTGTTTCCTAATTGTTGCAAGCAATCACAAATGTTCTTCTTCTTCCACCTCCCACCTGTCATAGATTGCCATCTTCTTTTATACCCTGTAAATTGCAAAAAGACTATTCAGGAATTGAAATTCCAGGAAACTGACACACATCTTTTGAGATTCCCTGCAGTTTAGGGGAGCTTTTATTCAAAATATAATAATCCAGATAGTGCTACTTGGTAATTTTCTATATAATCATCCTTTTGCCAGTTTTAAATCTCACTTATTACAAACAACAGGAGCAAGATTCTTCTTCATATTCCACTTCTAGGAGATGATGGCATGGTCATTCTCAGATATACTCTTGCCTTAACAATTTTCACAAGAAATATTCTGAGAGTTCTTTTAGATTTTAAGCAACATCTGGTATATAATTGATTCCTTAGTTTCCCAGGGAAATGTTAAGGAATTCTGTGATATGTTAACAAACATACAAAACCTAGAAGTTGTTAAGGGTTGTGTGTAACTTACGTTTAACAATTAGGAATTATTATTAGTTTGATTGTTTCTTTTTGTAATCATATTGTAACAAACTTGGAAACGATATAAAACCACAAGGAGCAAAGCTTTACTCACAATTGCACTGCTCAGTTGTGACCACTGGTAACATTTTGATGACTATTATTTTTCATAGTCATATACATATATGAAGAAAACAAACACATTAGAATTGAAGTAGCCAAGATTTTTAAGCATACAAAATTATGGGTGTCATAATCATTATGTATTTGATTTAGTTGACTGAACATGCTCTGTTTTACATCATCTCATATAATGCTCTATATATTTGAATATATTCTTCTGTTCAAAATCCTAAATGCAATAGGCATGAAAGGCATTTTAAAAAATTTGTACAAATTAGTTACAAATGACAGTAGAATGCATTTTGACACATAGTACACAAATGGAGCATAACTTCTCCTTCCTCTGGTTGAACATGGTACAGAGTCTCACTGATAGTATAATCATACATGTATATAGGGTAATAATATCCATCTCATTCTACTGTCCTTCCTATCCCCATAACCCCTCCCCTCACTCGCCTCTGCACAATCCAAAGTTTCTTCATGCTTCCCCACCCCCATTATGTATTAGCATCTGCTTATCAGAGAAAACATTTGACCTTTGGTTTTTTGGATTTGGCTTACTTCACTTAGCATGTTATTTTCCAGCTCCTTCCATTTACCTGCAAATGCCAGAATTTCATTCATCTTCAAGGCTGAATAATATTCCATTGTGTATATGTACCACATTTTCTGTATCCATTCATCTGTTGAAGGGCATCTTGGTTGTTTCCACAGTTTAGGAATTGTGAATTGAGCTGCTATAAACATTGATGTGTCTATGTTACTGTAGTATGCTGTTTTTTTGTTTTTGTTTTTTTTGGTACCCAGGATTGAACTCAGGGGTGCTTGACCACTGAGCCACATCCCCAGTCCTATTTTGTATTTTATTTAGAGGCAGGGTCTCACTGAGTTGCTTAGGGCTGTGCAAAGTTGCTGAGGCTGGCTTTGAACTTGCAATCCTCCTGCCTCAGCCTCCCAAGCCACTGGGCCTGGCAGTATGCTGTTTTTAAGTCCTTTGGGTATAAACTTAGGAGTGGGATAGCTGGGTCAAATGGTGGTTCTATTCCAAGTTTTCTGAGGAATCTCCATACTGCTTTCCATAGTGGTTGCACCAATTTGCAGTACTACCAGCAATGTATGAGTGTACCTTTTTCTCCACATCCTTGCTAAAACTTCTTATTGCTTGTATTCTTGATAATTGCCGTTCTAATTGGAGTGAGATGATATTTTAGTGTAGTTTTGATTTACATTTCTCTAATCACTAGAGATGATGAACATTTTTTCATATGTTGATCAATATTATTTCTTTTTCTGTGAAGTGTCTATTCAGTTCCTTAGTCCATTTATTGATAGGGTTATTTGTTTTTTGGTATTAAGTTTTTTGGTATGCTGTAGGTCCCTTGTGACTTGAAATTTTGAAGGTAGAGGTAAAGATGGATGCCTGTTGTTTATTTTTTTGTGAGAGTTATAGACCTGAGCAGATTCCATAGAACAAAAGTATGGTTAACTTTCCCAATTTCATTTAGTAGGACAGTGTAGTTGACCTGGGAACAAGTATAAGCAGTATTGGCTGGCAGTGAGGAGGAGGATGAGCTCCTGTTTCCTGGGATCAGTGGTGCCTTGGAGCAGCGGGGTGGCAGGACATGCGATGATGGGTAAAGGGGAATGAGCTTGGCTTGCTTTGTGGGGCAAGGAACATCATCAGCATCATCCCCAACACATATTTATTAACTATTGCTTGATTAGTGGACCTGAGAAAAGCAGGATGCATTTGGAAACATTTGCTTAATAACTAAAAGTACACCAAGAAAGAAGAGTGTTTGTGCAGTTTTCACAGAGACAAATCATCAAGATCTTTCCCTCAAAAACTTTAAAAAAATAATAGAAGGGAAAGAGAGGTGTTATTGAGTTATTTCATATTAATTATTACTGATATGTTAGTTTTAGGACAAAAAAGCCCTCCCAACCCCCAAACTTACTTGAGTTTTGTTTTGTACTAATGGATATAATGGGGTAGCAATACTCAAAGACCCTTGCCTAATCCATGTTCTTATTTTATAGTTTAGCAATTATGAATTATTATTAGTTTGATTTGCTCTTTTTGTAATTCTACTGTAACAATCTTGGAAACAATGTAAAACCACAGTTCCACTTTTATTGGGCAGAGTGTATAATTAAACTTATTTTACATGGGGTTTAATGACTAATTATGGTGCAGTGTGTGTGTGTGTGTGTGTGTGTGTTTGTGCACATATGTCCATCTGCTCAAAATCTTGAATATAGTAAGCAGAGAAGGCATATATATATATATATATATATATATATATATATATTTATTTTTTTTTTTTTTTTTTTTTTTGCTGTGCTGGAGGTCCCTAGTGGTATTAGTTCACAAGGGATGTTTGCTTAGTGACTTAGTTTTCAGAAACTGATTGTTCATGGAATGAGTTTTAAGTGGGCATTTAATCAGGATTTCTGCTACACTTACACATATTTGCAGAGTTTTTTTAACATTCTAATTTCAAAATGATTACTTTCACAACAAAAAGGCATGAAGGTCAACACTGAATATACCTAGACTTTTGTTGAGTGAGTTGTAACATCCTAAGAGTTCCCCCCAAGTGGTCTACTTCTGAGCTATACCCCCAGCCCACACCTCCTGAATTCTTAAACTACTTTTCTTTAGAATACCATATGTAAAAACTCTGCAGTAAACCCAGAGTTTCCATGTTTGGCCAGATATTTCTTTGGCAAAATTCACTGCTCATGCACATAATAATGCCTTTGGGAGATTGGTGCACATTATAGACTTAATTTCACAGAATGAGAAATGATATGGAAATCTTTTAATTGGCAGTGTCTATATTGCAGTCAAATTGACTACCTTAGTGAAAGAAAATAAAGATTTCACTAACGTACAGAGAAAATAAAAATTCATTTTTATTAATTGAATTATTTTATGTTGTCAAAGTTTAAAATTAGCATAGAACTATTAAAAAGAGATATCTACACTGAAAAGAGAGGGCAAAGATAAGTAAACACTTATCCTTCCCCTATCCTCAAACAAATGGCCAAACCTGCCAATTTTTCCAAAGTCCAAAGTGCTTTGTTTTGATTAAAAAACAAAAGCAAAACTTAGGTAGCAGAGCCAAGGTAGGATGTGAGCAGCACCTCTTCTGTAATTGTGGGATTGCAGATCAAAAATACAGAAAGTGCATGCTGCCTGTAACTGATGCCTCAGGTCAGTATCTTCTAAAGCTTTGTTGACCAAGAGCCCCTTCACCTTATCCCCTCTGTTCCCTGCCTCCAGGTGCCCTGCTGGAGGAGTGGCCTATGCTTTTGAGTTCAACCATCTCAGGGCTGCTCTCTCATTACTTTCTGGCCAGGGTAGCAGAGCACCTAACTGAGCTTTGTAGTTCCTTTGTTTAAAGCTACTCTCACTGTGAGTACTGATCCCCATGAAAGGAATAACAGTTCTGAACATAGCAAATGGAATTTAAGATTTGCTCAACTTGCCTGAAGTTCTGAAATATCCTTTTCTGAGTTACAGTCTAAGCCAATTGCCAGAAAGATTGAGACACAACTGATCAAAGAGCAAGGAGCAAGGGAGTCAGGCAAATGCTGCGTGCTTCCCAGATGGTGGGGATGATGTCAGAGTCTGGCCTGGATCACCGGAGAACCTTTTAACTGTTTTTGTGCCTGCTTGTCCCCATTTGCTTTGGTTTTATTCTTTTGACCTTTACTTGGCAATTCCCTTTGACTACTGTAATCCACTTGGAACTCCCTTGATGATACTGAATAGATAGCTGAAAGTACCTGAGAATCTCTGCCCCACTCATACACACAAACATATAGCACTTGACCCCATGACTGGCTAGTGCTAGTGCCTATTGACAAAGGTTAAAATCTGTTGCCCATTCTCAAGGCAGCTCTGAGGCATAACACATACTGGAGTCCCTTGTGGGAAGGATGAGGCTGAAGTTCTCCTATAGAGACCTATCCTGTGATCCTGTCCTTGGCTTGTTCCCCTCCCTGTATTGCTCCCCTGCTCTCTCACCAAGTGTGCCCAGGAAGCATTACCTTTCTGATCACTTGCTTATACACAGACCCACTTTCAGGGTCTGCTCCTGGAGAGTCTGGAATAAAACAGCAGATGAACACATAGATGCTGGAAAGGTGGGAGCTAACAAGGTCTAATGCCAACATTCCAAGTTGCATGTGACTCTGCAGCCTCACGGTTAAGAGCAGGAGCTCTTGATTCAGAAAAGCCTTGCTCCACCTTCCCCTACTTCCTTTGTTAGAGGTGGAACATTTGACAAAATGACTGATCCCTCCAACCTTCATTTTCTTACAAAGTGGAACAAGGAGGGAGCTGAACTAAGGTTGTTGTGAAGCTTAAAAGAAACAATGAATGAAAAAAAAAAAAGAAACAATGAATGAAAAGAGGTGTTGGTGGAACATAATAAACACTTAATAAATGTTAACTTTGTGAAATTTTGCACTCAAGTTTCAGAGGACTCCATGTATTTAGATGATTCTCTATAGCACAAGTCACAAAAAGTCTTATGAGGAAAAGAGCTATATGTGTCCCCATTTTGTAAGGGAGAAGATAGCCTCAGAAACATTAAGTAACTTTGTATTCAGTCACATGGTTTTATTGTTGTATGGGACTAGGACCCAGGGCTCTGCACTAGCACAGCCTACAAGCTCATGGCATCTAATGGTCTGACATTTTGGGAATATGTTCACTGGAATCAGTGAATATATCAAACTCCAAGTATAAAAGTGGACCTAAGATTGTTTTATGTTTTTATTAATGCATTAGAGTTATACATATTATTGGGGTTCATTTTGACATAATCATACTTGCTTCACTTAAGTCCCTAGTACTTCTCCGTTCCTTCCCTTCTTGCCTCCCCCTCTTCCCCTTCCTCTTCTGTTCTTTCTTCTATTTATTATAGTTTATTTTTTAATTAGTACTTTATAGATATACATAAAGATGAAATTCACTGTGGTATATTCTATAAAGTGAGGAATGGAATTGAACAAATTATGCTTTGAACTAAGAATTTTGGGGAGTGAGTACCAGGGTGTGAACCCAGGAGCACTCGACCACTGATCCACCTCCCCAGCTCTGTTTTTTGTTTTATTTAGAGACAGGGTCTCACTGAGTTGCTTAGGATCTTGCTTTGATTGAGGGTGGTTTTGAACTCATGATCCTCTTGTCTCAGCCTCCTGAGATGCTGGGATTACAGGATGTGCCACTGCACAGAAAGTGAGATTTTTATATTCCAGTAAAGACCACCCCCACTTTCTTTTGTTAACGTACATTGCAGAGAAGCTGCCTCTCTGCTTTCTTGGTTTCATGCTACAGAGCAGCCAGGAGGAGGAATATAGATAACCCAATCAATAAATGGGCTAAGGAAATGAGCAGCCACTTCACAGAAGAGGATCTACAAGCAATCAACAGATATATGAAAAAATGTTCAACATCTCTAGTAATAAGAGAAATGCAGATCAAAACTACCCTAAGATATCATCTCACCCCAATTAGAATGTCTATTATCAAGAATATAAGCAACAACAGGTGTTGGCAAAGATGTGGGGAAAAGGGTACACTCATACATTGCTGGTGGGATTGCAAATTGGTGCAGCCACTCTGGAAAGCAGTATTGAGATTCCTCAGAAAGCTAGCAATGGAACCACCATATGACTCAGTTATCCCACTCCTCTGTATATATGCAAAGGATTTAAAATCAGCATACTACAGTGATGCAGTCACATCAATTTTTATAGCAGTTCAATTCACAGTATCCAAACTATGGAACCAACCTAGGTGCCATTTAATAGATCCATGGATAAAGAAAATGTGGTATTTATACACAGTGGAATATTACTCAGACTTAAAGAAGAATGAAATTATGGCATTTGCTGGTAAATGGATGGAGTTGGAGAATATCATGCTAAGAAAAATAAGCCAATTCCAAAAAGTCAAAGGCTGAATTTTTTCTCTGATATGTGAAGAATTAATCCAAAATAAGAGGGGAACTGATATAAAAGAGAAAGGGGGAAAAAAGGAAGAGACAATTTCATCAAAATTGAGGAAAGATCAGTAGAGTTGATATAGGGGATTGAGGAGAAGGAAGAAACAGGAAAAGAGAAGAACAGTGGAATGAACAGGACCAAACTTTATATGCACATGCATAGATATGGCATTGTGGGGTCCAGCTTCGGGTGTATCTGCAGGATACTAATTAAACCAAAGTAACTGTAAATGGATTGAAGAGAAATCAGTGAAGTGAAGGGAGGGGAACCACAGGGGGATTCTGGAATTTTAATTGGAGCAGGTTGATTTTCATACCTTTGTGATAATGTCAGTGCATATCCTGGTGTTGAATATAACTAAAAAGAATGAAAAGAGATTTTCTGCTTAAAATGGTCACTGAAGAATGTCCTTCAGGAACAAGGGCATATCATTGGGAGAGTATAAGATGTGTCTGCTTTTCTTTTTCCTTTCTCCCAAAAGGAGGGCTCACCAAGAAGAAGTCATCCATATTTCTCATAATCTCAGTGGTATGGAGCTCAGAGTCAGTATCTATATCTATATCTATATTTTATATCTATATAATATATGTAAATATTATAGAAAACGTAGCAGTACAGTATTTCTTAGGGAAAAAAAAGATTGGAGAAGAGCAAGTGGTGTTGCAGATGACAGTTTGTAGGCTACGATAGTGATTTTGCCGTGAGAGGGAAAGCCATTGGGAAAGTACAAAAACAAGGGTTAGAATTGACAGGACTTGGTAACTAAAGAGATGAGGAATGAAGAGCACTGGAGGGATGTTGGTGGATTTAGCAACATAAGAAACAAACAGACTTGAGTACAAGGCTCAGTTCAGGACTGGCAATAACAAAATATATTTGGCACATCCAGGTGCAAATATCAAGTGGCACTATTGAATATATTGGTATAACCTGGCAGGCAGCTGAGGCACCTTGCCTTGGGAGTCAAATGAAAAGACATTGGTTCATAATGACCACATAGTGGAAGGCTCATAGCTTTCTTGATCTGTGAGGATTGTTGGAACCAAGGCTGGTGGTAGGAAGACGGGCATGTAAATTATAGCCTGCTCACCTCAGCCTAAATTTCTGCTTCCATGGAATTTGGTCAGTATACCCTTTGTCTTCATGTGCTGTTTTCCTTCAACATTGTCTCAAGTATAGAAAAGAACCCTGTTGTTGACATCATCATCAACAACTATAATTTATATAAGACACTTATCGAGTCAATTCACCTGGGAAATTGGAGGACTTAATATAACAATTGCATTTCAGCATACTTGTTTTTCAGCCTTGCGGACTTATTATTCAGTTCTCCTCCTCCTTCTTAATGACCCCTTTCTTTACGGTTTTCTTTACTTTTCCTTCCTATAGGAACTTTTGGGATAGTCGGCTCTTCTCCTTCCATATAGCACAATATTTCACCTCTTCATAGACCTCAGTTACCTCTGTACTTCCTTCACCCTTCCCAGTCTCATGAGGATCTTCCTCTACTCTGAGATTCAGGTCCTGCTTCTCTGCAGCCCAGAGACACTGAGATGTTCTTTTCCTTCCTGCAGTGAAGCAAAAAAGCACTTAATTTTCCCATGTCAAAAACTATCACAGAAGTAGCAACAATTTTGCTTTTCTAATTTTTATTTATTTATTTTTTACTTTTATTCCTCCACCATTGCATCTTGAGCTGAGAAAAAATATCTGTTCTAGGAACATATTTGGGTGAGTAACTGAGATGGGAGATGGTACTCTATTCACAAAGTAGGAGAGAGGGGAATGGTTACAGTTTTCTGCTCAACTTGCGAAAAGGGAAACATTAAGCATTTTGGGGCCCAAACCACATTAACCATGAGTACACTAGGGGCATAGAAGGCAGTTCCATGGTCAGTATTTGGGGGAAGAGATATTGTCAAAGGAAGTAATTTATCAGCTACTATATTATTTCTGTCATTAGTGTAGAGGAATATTTTGTGAAGCATTATTTCTGAGTAGAAATTCAATTTAATTCAGTTTCTATAATATTCAGGCTTTTCTTTAAAGAATTCAAGTATTTGATTTGCATTTCTCTAATTGCTAGAGATGTTGAACATTTTTTCATACATTCGTTGATTGTATTTCTTCTTCTGTGAAGTGTCTGTTCAGTTTCTTTGCCCATTTGTTGATTGGGTTATTTGTTGTTTGGTGTTTGTTAATATTTTTTCTAATTTTTCTTATATATAACAGTAGAATGTATATTTGCAGAACATATACACATAAAGTATAACTTATTCTATTTAGGTTCCCACTCTTGTGATTGTATGTGATGTGGAGTTACCCTGGTCATTTATACAAATATAAGGCTAGGAAAGTTATGACCAATTAATTCTACTGTCTTTCCTATTCCCTCCACACCTTCCATTTATTGCCCTTTGTCTAGTCCAATAGATTTCTATTATTTCCCTCCCCAGTCACCCTTTTTTGGGGTTAGAATCCACAAATGAGAGGGAACATTTGGCCTTTGTTTTTTTTGGGGATTGGCTTATTTCACTTAGCATGCTGTTGTTAAGTTTTTTTAGTTCTTTATATATCCTGGAGATTAATGCTGTGTCTGAAGTGAATTTGGCAAAGATTTTCTCCCATTCTGTAGGCCCTCTCCATGTTCTTGATTGTTTCCTTTGCTGTGAAGAAGCTTTTAATTTGATTCCATCCCATTTATTGATTCTTGATTTTACTACTTGTGCTAATTTAGGCATTTGCCTGTAAATGGATGGAGCTGGAGAATATCATGCTAAGCAAAATAAACCAATCCTAAAAAACAAAGACTGAATGTTTTCTCAGATACAAGGATGCTAATTCAGAATAAAGAGGGGGACTAAGGAAGATTAGAAGTACTTTGGATTAGGAAGAGGGGAATGAAGGGAGGGAAGGGGATATGGGATTAAGGATAGTAGAATAAATTGGACATTATTACCCCATGTACATACATATATGATTGTACAACTGATGTGATTCTACAACATGTACAACTAGAAGAGTGAGAAATTATACTCCATTTATATATGGTGTGTCAAAGTGCATTCTCCTGTTGTGTAAAACTAATTAGAACAAATTAAAAAAGAAAATGCAAATTAAACAACAAAAAATTGGAAATAATGGTAAGTTTTATGTTATGTGTATTTTACTACAAAAAATACTAAAAGTTTTAAAATTGAAAACTTTTAAAAATAAAAATGGACTATATTAAAAATAATTATTAAATATTCATTATATTCAAATAACTATTATACCTCTATTTCTTTTTCTGTAGTTTATAACTTTTAAAAAATGAATTGAGGGCTGGGGATAGAGCTCAGTTGGTAGTGCTTGCCTTGCAAGCACAAGGCCCTGGGTTCAATCCCCAGCACTGCAAAAAAATTAATTGAAGTACAAGGGGAACTCAAAATGAAGTATCATTCTTCAAAATAGTTAAAGGGAGAGTTGAGTCATATAATTGAATGCCTGTTCATCAACATAGCAGATTTGCAAATGAAAAAAGAAGCCTTTCTCTTGCTTTGGGGTCCATCAGAGAGTCTGTACTATAAATGGGTATTGTACTTTTTTCCCCATTTATTGAGGATATATACAGAGGGCTGGAAACCAGGCAAACTCGTGGGCAGTGGTGCTAGTCTGGACATTCCCTGTGTTTTGAAACTTGATTCTTAAAGTTGAAAGTCAGGTGCCACCTTCTGTGGTCCAGCTCAGCGACCTAACTTTACCAGATACAAGGCTAAATGTAAAGGCTGAATGTTTGACATCAAGGTCAAAATGGCCACTTGCCATTGTATCTGCCTAACTGTCACTCTATTGAGAGGCCTCCATAAAGTAAATATAGACATGCACTAAGGGTTAGGTTTCTGAAGTGGTTGATCTCTGTGACTTTCTAACCCACACCACTGATGTATCCTTGACAAGCTTTTTGGGGATGTGGGCAACCTAAATCTCAGATGTTTTCATGTTTGATCCAGGAATGCTTCTGCCCTAGACAGTCCCCTTCCCCACAAACAGAAGAAAAAGGTGGAACAAAAGATGAAAGACTGGTGCTACATGCCACCAGGTAAGCCCAGTTAAAACCTGTGCCCAAGAATTTAGCTAGGACTTCCTTTAAACTAGTTAGGTCTGTGAACTGGTAACCAAGACTTGTGCTAACCACCCCCTAGGGAAGCTACACTAAGGCTTGGTGAGTGAATGACTATAAGTCTTGGGCCCTTATGGAAGAGCATTCTGTTCTTTGTTTTGTTTTATTTTATTTTGATTGGGGGTGTTGGGGATTGGACCTAGGGGCACTTACCACTGAGATACATGCCCAGTACTTTCTATTTTTAATTTTGAGACAGGGTCTCACTAAGTTGCCCAGGCTGACCTCAAACTTGAGAACTTCTTGAATCAGCCTCTTGAATTGCTGGTATTATAGGTGAGTGCCACTGTACCTGATGATTGGAAGACCATTCTAAATTAACCTTAAAGTTGGGATGATCTCAAAAGACTATAACTAGGAAACAGTCCTAGGCAAACCCTGTTCAAAATACCTATTTATAAAGTCCTGTTTATTGCTGTTGCAGCATCTCTTTTATCTGTTACTGATTTCACATCATGACTAAATGCAGAACCCAGTATATTGGTGAGGCTATTTGTGTTAGAAGGTGAAGACCAGCACACCCAAATGTCCCAGGCCATTCCCTCTGGTTAAATACCTGATGAAGAATATCCAGTTAAATATCTCAACACATTTATAATTCATTCATGGCACATAAGTGTACTTATGCATTATACATTATTCCACAATTCTTAAGTATCTAAATGTTTATTTCACTACAACTAATAAAATAAACTTACTCTTTCAGCATTCTCATTTATTTAATGAACAAGGTGTGGCAACTCTGTAAAAATGTTATCCAGAAAAGAGGTTCATTGTCAAGCATTGCAAATACCATCCGGCTTCTCATTTAAATTTTAATTATACTAGTTGAAATGAATCTTCAGAGTTAATGTTTCTTATCTGGTTTTACTGGTGTAGTGTCCCTTGCCAACATTTTCATTTTCTTGGTGCTATGATTGTTTGGTACTTACAAGCCATTCTATTTCACCAATATTTGGCTTTACAGTTTTTACTTGCAAGCCTAAAAGGCCCATGTACATGGTGAAGAATCTTGATTGAAAATGCTAACTTAGGTTTATGATACCTATGGTTTTCATGTAGTATTTTTTTCCTTTATCTACCATTTTACAAATTCGAGGTAGATGGTTTACTTGTTCCGCTGCCTTCTAACACACATACATACACCAGTCACTCACACATGCACACGGATTCACAAATGAAGTCTTGCTTTGTTTTTCTTGTATTGATGCTTGAGGTCAAAGACTTTTATTATTTTGTCATTTCCAGTTTCTTGGAAGTCAAAATAAATATTTTATTTGTTTTGATAATTTTCTGTTTTGATTTACCCATAGAACCATGAGAACTGTATGGTAAACATGATTAGAGGAGAGACCCCTCCAATCTGCCAGGTGTATTAGGAAGACCATGGGATTTTTGTTGTTGTTAAACAAACTTGGGTCCTGGTATGTTTACCCTACTCTTTATTAATTGCATATTCTTAGAAAATAATGTATGCTATAAGTCATTCCTCACATCAAAAAATGAACTTCTAGTGCTTCCTTTATATGCATTGAAGAACTTTTTTAATGGGTGCATGAGAAACCATTTTTAATTATCTTGTATTGTGACAAGATCTTCATTCATGTCCATAACTGATGTTTATGTTCTTGTGATGTTTTCTACTTAGAAAGACATCCATATGTGCTTCCCTCCAGTTTCAGAGGACAAGATGTCCCTCCTTTTTTGGCAGTTACTTCTCCATCTATATGCCTGATCCCATCACCTCTTACCTTATTTAAAATGCACTTTTGTCCCTTCTTGTGCAACTTTAACTTCTTTCTCCCCACCAACTCATCCTGAGAGTACTCCTCTTTCCACCTTTTACTCCTTACTCTATCCCTCCTCCTTCCAAACCTTGTCTATCACCAACCATCAGTTCACCAAATGTTTTAAATAATAGATTCAAAGTTTGTTTCATCTGTTTTTCTCCTCATCCTATCCTCCACCACTATTTCACCTTTACCCAAATGAAAAATGCTATAACATTTTCACTGGGGTCTCTTGTGTTCTTCAAAGTAAACATAAGTATTATAACAGATACAACCTTCAAGTTCAATGGCTTAACTATATAAAGGTGCATTTCTTACCTAATAGTATTTGATCCTGGTCAGGAAGTTCTTCTCTAATTAGTGATATATGAACCCCAAATCTACCCATCTTGTGGTTTTGCCATCAGTAACACTAGGATCAGGGGAGGGGGAATGATCATATGGTTTTTATGGAAGTTTTTATGGTTTTAAAGGTTGGCCTTAATCAAATACGACCAATGTCATTAGAAGAGGAATATTTTGGAACAAGAGAAACACACATATATTTAGAATATCATCTGACAATGAAGATGGAGATTGGAGTGATGCAGATGCAGACCAATTTCCAGCAACATTTGGAAGCTAGCAGAAGTTAAGGAAGGATCTTCCTTGAGGGTCATCAGAGCACATGGCCCTCTGACACATGGATTTTTGACTAGGTTTTCCAGCAAATGTATTTCTGCTGTTTTAGATTGTCTGGTTAGCAGTACTTTATTATATGGGCTTAGTAAATTAATGCATGGCATGTTACTCAGCTTTTCATTGCTGTGACCAACACAGAAGTTTAGATCATGTTTGGCCAACTCCATTGCCCTGGGCCCAGGATGAGGCAGAATATTAGGGCTGAAGGATGTGGTGCAGTGCTGCTCTGTCCATGGTGGCCAGGAAGTAGACAGAGAAAAAGGGAAGGGGTCACAGGGAAGTTGCCCTCTTCTAGGACACACCTCCAGAGACTCAGCTCTTCCAGCCATGTCCAACCTGCCTACAGTTACCACCTATCCCATTCAATCTAGGATGAATTATTAGGTCAGTTACAGCTCTCAAAATCTGATTATTTCACCTCTGAATATTCTTACATTAACACAAGAGCCTTTGGGGGGATACCTCCTATTCAAACTATAACACAGCTAAGACTAAGAAAGATTAAATCACTTCTTTTCACCTTCCATTGGCCAGAACTCAGTCACATGGACAATAAAATGTGAAGAAACCAGGGAACAGTTGTCTAGCTTTGTGTCCATGAAGAAGAGGAAAATGTGTCTGAATGATTACCAGAAATCTCTGCCCCCCTCTATGTGACCAAATATTGTGAATATCTTTAATCATTCCTTCTGCTGCATTTGACACTGTGGACCATATGGTCTTAATGTTGGTGAGGAAGTGGAGAATGTTGGTTATCAGGTATTGAATGCCTGCTATGTGCCAGGTGTTAGGCAACATGCTTGATGCCTATTGTACTAAACATTTATAATAATGCTGCAAAGTAGGGATTTATATCCCATTTCTTACATGGTACTCTCTTGGAAGCTCAATTAATTTTATTTCTTCTATTTATTATTTATTTTTGATGCCAGGAGTTGAACCCAGGGCCTTGCACATGATAAGCATGCCCTCTACCTCTGAGCTACAGTCTCAGTCCCATTCCATTTTACTTCTGTGATCTAATATAACTCTATTTGGTTTCCATCTCTTTGCTTATAGCTTCTTTGTTGCTCTTGTAGGTTTTTCTCATAGGCACATCTTGGACTTAAGATGTTCTCTTGTTGTGGCCTTGTTTTTGTGTTTCTTGTTCAATATGCATTCCCTTGGTGACTTCATCCTTTTGTGGTTTTACCTATACCTGTATGCTGTTGACTTCAAATTCCAAATCTCCATATCTGATCTCTTACCTGAATTCCAGAATATGTCCAAATATCTACCACTTATATTCTTCAGATACCTGAACCTCAGCCCTTCCTAAAAGATTCTTCTCAAATTTCATCCGAAGAATTTTCTTCCCTCTATATTGTCACAGTAAATTATGCCATTCAGTCACTGAAACCAGAGATTGCTGTTGGTAGTCAACAGTTTTCCTGCTTCTTTTCCAGAGATACCTCCTAGATATGCTCTTAAAGTTGCTCCTTCAGCTTCTAACTGTCCAGTGCCTAATTCTGTCATCTTATTCCTTGCTGGATTTTATTTCACTTTCTCTTGATGGTCTCACATTAATTTTGCCTCCTTCCAATCCCTTTTCTACATTGGTACCAGAATGTTCTTTATGAAATACTAACTGTATATAGTTATTCTCTTTTTACTTACCAGTGATCACCCTTGCATGTGTCAATCCAAACCCCAAAGCGTGGCATATGAGGTCATGAATGACCTCACTCTTCATGACTATTCTTTGGCTTCCTGTTATCCTCTCCACTTTGTCATCATTTTTGTTCAAGTCATAGCAAATTGTTCTAGTTTTCCCAATTCAGAACACTCTTTCAATTCTTCATACCTTTTCTAACTCAGGTGTCAGTCCCGAAGGACTCTGTTTTCTGCATAGAGCTAACACCTTTTATCTTTCCAGGTGTGTAGACCATCTTTTCTTAGGACACCTTTGGATTAATACAACCAAATAGCCCTTTTCCAGGCTCTACTTATATTCTGTGGTTTTCTGTCTTTGCACATAAAATGATATAAAGAATTTCTTTTTTATGTGCCCTCTCCCAAGAGTAGTTACCTTGAGGACAGGGAAGTGTGTGTCTCACTACATGACACAGTAGTTTCTGTAACATAGTGAATACTGAATAAATATTTCCTAAACGAAGCTGAGCTTCTTGCGGAGAACATAATCACCTGAATAGAGATTTTAAGTCTGGGCCTGACCACAGATAATGGTTTATCCCCTCTAAATCCCAGAAGAGAAAAAGATATCTTACTTCATAAAAACCTATGAAATTGCATTTCAGAGTCAGTAAAGCTGACATAAATGGAATGTAAAATATACAGCACCCTAAATTTTGTCTGATTCTGTGGGTTTTATTGATGCAATGAAAAATAAGAAGTAACCATGTTTTGATGTGTCCTAGAATCTCTGACTTCAAAAGCTGGTGATTTGCACTTATCTGCTTAAAATGCCATAATTGCATATCTCCTGCTCAAGTGAATATCATGAGGAGTTGACATTTAGGGAAAAGGCTGTTGGAAGCTAAAGGACTGGCAAATATTATTTTGGTGACAAAAGGAAAACCAAAACCAAACCATTTCAAAACGTTACAAACAGCTTAGTCCAGAAAGAGGTGAGGAGAAAAATGAAGTTAGATCCTATCAAGCAACTTAAGGTATGATTTGCATTTGATTCAACAATTAAGTAGGCCATTCATGTTGTGAAATCTTCTTTAAGGAAATTTTGAACATAGGTAAATGGAACAGTAAAACAACCCTTCACATCACCTAGCTTCAATAATTATCTATGTCCTGTCATTTCAGAATCATCTAAACACCGAGACATTATCCACTCTTTTTTCCTTGGAGGTAAAATTGAGGCTTTCATTTTACATATTCAGAAGGACAAGGCCAGTATATCTACATCAAAAAATATTTTCAACCTAAAATTAGTAACATTATAAATGTAAATTAGATCTTTATTGCTTTATATTGTGACAATCTTATTTTTTTTGTCTAATCTTCTTAATTAAACATAATACACACACGTGCACACAGTCCAAATATAATTGGCTCACAAAGCTTAAAACTTTTTTATCTCATCCTTTAAAAATAAAAATTACCAACCCCTTATTTGGTGTGTGAGCTTCCTATTATCATCCATGTGACCTTACATGAGTCACTTAGTCTCTCTGAGATTGTGTTTAGTCATTTGTAAATAAGAATGAAAGTCAAGTCCAACTCAGAATTGTTCTGATGCTAAAGAGTTAGAACTGTGTTTGGTCCATGAGAACCACTGTTAACTTTATCATTATCATTATAATCATCATAATCACCAATAACATTAGTGAAATTAGTGGTAGTACTTAGATGTCTGATAAACTAATGGGCTTCCAGATGCATCTATCATTTGAGTTTTATGAAAGCAAGTCATTCTTCCCTGACCCATTTCTGTGTAGAAGGCAGATAATAGTCCCTTCTTTGTCATATATGGTGGTAAAGTTTGAAGACAGCAAAGTTTTATAACATGGAAACGGTTCATGAAATTGGGGCTGTTGTTATTAGTGTGTCTTTGCAAGTATTCTAATGTAGAGGTCTGGCTGACTGGTACCCAAGATGCCTCAGGGAGTTAATTTACTACAGTGCAGAGTCTAGGGCTCTGCTTTGAAGATCTAGAATCCTCATTTTATTATTTCTGCAAGATCAAAATTTTCCTCTTGAATAAATTTCAAGTCATGAGACTGATTATTAAACTTTCACTGTTAAAACAAGAACTGTTTAAAGAAGATCAGGCACTTACAGTCCCACATTGTATATTACCATCCAGTACATAAACATCCATGGAAATTTGTCAGTGGATTCAGAATAAGGGTCATCTCTTAACTTGTTTCCATATTTAATGGATAATCTGCACTGTATTTAATGAATAATGCTGAAGAAGACTGTTTTAGTTAGCTTTTCACCACTGTGACCTAAAGACCTTACAGAACAATTTTAGTGGAGGAGAAGTTTATTTTGGTCTCATTGTTTCAGAGCTCTCAGTCCATAGATGGCTGACTCCATTGCTCTGGGTCTGAGATGTTGAGGAACATTTTTGAGGAAGAATGTGGCAGAGGGAAGTGGCTTAGGTCATGAACACCAGGAAATGAGAGGGAGAGTTGGGGGGAGTTCTGTGCTCAACAAGGACAATATATAAACCCCTAAAGGCACACCCTGAATGATATACCTCTTTCAGCCACACCCTACCTGCTTAGGGTACACTACCTAGTTAATCCCTATCAGTGGATTAATGCCCTGATTAGATGAAGGCTCTCAAAACCCAATCATTTTACCTATAAACTTTCTTGTGTTGTCTAACAAATGAACTTTTGAGGGGATACCTCATATCTAAACCATAACAAAATGTCCATCCCTATCCCCCCACCCCACAGCTGTGCCCTTGGATAGGCTCAGTTAGGACTGGAATGGGATGTGCTAGCATTTGATTGAGCTTCTATTTCAAGTAGGGTGGGGGATCCATTGATACTCTTTCTTTCACTATGTAAGAATAGTGAATTAGATTTTGATCTACATTGAAGAACTGTAGGCAAGTCCAGGGTGTTCTGGGTTAGAGAGTGAGGTAGCTTGGGAGAGCAACTACTCATGTGCTCACGTGGGAAGAATTTGAGATCTTACACTGGAATTTGTTGTACTGGTTGACAAGTAGAGCATGCCCTGAATTTATAAGCCTCATATATCCAGAAAGTAAAATCATAGCCAATACTCATAAACGGGAGAAAAAAGATGTTAGAAATTTTAACATTTATCTTCATGAAGCAAACATTTGCCTCTTAAAATGAGATATTTATTTGGGAGGAAAACAAAGACTCCCCAGCATATCATTGCGATAATATAAACTTTCTTATAAAGCCAGTTGTGGGTGAAATGAGGTGATTGTGGTTTCTGATCTGCACTGTACCTAATATACTTCCAATCTTTAATAACAATAAAATGTATTAAACATCTCCCCTCACCCTCAGGTGAGTTGTTCATACATTAGGTTGTTCTTGTGGTATAATATAATAATTGCTTGTAAAAAGTTTCAATGGAATTTTCAGAATTCCAAATGGATTATAATGCATATAAATGCAAGAAAAAATAACAAAATGTATCTTACATCAGTCACACTAACTGCCAGTTTTCAGCCAATCTTTCTTGGAGGTCTTCAGCTCAAATTTCAAGTTTATATTTTCCCACAATCAGTAAATTTTGTATGTGTCCTGGGTTTCTCTAATCATCTTATTGGTTGTAGTTCTAAAAATCATGAAGAACAGCATTTGATCCATTATTGCCACTTTGAAACAAAGTAATCTTGAATTATGAATATTCCCTGTAGCCTTATTATGTAATATAGAAAATTCTTTCAGCAGCTGTCTAGTATCTACTGTATTTCAGGTACTGTTCTAGATTCTGGGATTATAGCAGTAAGTAAAACAGCTCTCATAGTTTTACCTTCTTATGAGGGGAGGTAGAAGTAAAACCAAATAAATTCCTAAATATAGAACATTATAAACTATGATGAGAACTATGAGAAAATATAAAACTGGAAGATGAGATAGGGACAGATGAGAGAGGAGAGGAGTCAGTGTTACAGATAGGCAACGAGCAAGCACTTAACCTGTGGAAGGATGGTATCTTGGTGGAAATGCATTCCAGGCAGAGGGAAAAGTAGGGTGATTAACTTGCCTTGTATTGTCCAGAATTTACTGTGTTTTAGCATTGAAGATTCTGAATTCCAGGAAACCCCTCAATCTCCTTGGTGAACCAGGATCCTTGGTGACTTTAGAAGAGGTGAGGATGTGCCTGGTATGCAAAAGCATTAGTAAGCAGACAAATGTGGCTAGAGTAGAGCACATTGTTGTGTAAGTAACAAACAATAAGGTCTGCAGGGAGGTGGAGGCACAGGATTTGTAGTCTCTTGTCAGACATTTGAAGGACTAACTTTGACCTGGAATGAGATAGAAAACCAGTAAAGGGTTGGCATCAATAATGAGCTGATGTCTCCTACTGAGGGTTCATGCAGGCTTCTGCTGTGAGAGTAGAGAAGGGAGGAAGGGCAGCAATACAGATGCTATTTAGAATCTACCACAATGATCCACAAGCAAGATGATAGAGACTTAGGCCAGAGACAGGGTAGCTGTGGAAGCAAGAAATAGTAGGATGTATGTTGTATACTTCCTGACAGTTTAAATATGAAGTGAACAAATCAGAAAAGTCAGACAGTTGATCCAAGTTTTTTTAGTTACTGAAAGGTGAATTCTGTCATTTTCTCCAAAGGAGAAGAAGACTTCTCTTTAGGGGAAGATCAAGAGTTGAGTTTTAGATGCTGCTCAGATGTGCAAGTGGAAAAGTTCAATAGGCCTTTGGATATAGAAGTTTTGGAGTTCAGAGGAGAAGAGAGGGATGGGTGTTGTCATGTGAGCTAAAGACACTCTCCTCTTCCCCAGCTAACTAGAGGGGTGGGCATTTCACACTGCAGCTGCTTTCTGCGTTTTATTACAATTCTGCCCTATATTAATACTTCTAAAAATATAGCATGATAATAAATCCATCTCTCTAGAACAGGTGTTGATTGGAATTAAGCGTGATATATGTCTAGGCTACCATATGTTTGTTTTCCCACAATACTTTAATGAGTTTGTCTATTAGTTTAACATAACAAATTTTTGAATACTCAGACATGTTTGATATTATGTTCTTGAAGAATGGCTAAAGGTACTATTTGGTTGGTTTGATTTTAAAGACTTCTTTGACTAATTCTCAATAACCAAAATTATTTTTGGTTAATCTGAATTTCTTTCTGCCCTCTCTATATGAGAAAGCATGGAGTTGGGTTATATTTAGCCTAGTAAGATCTACTGTGAAATTTAATATTAAAACATAATAGTGAAATTGATTGATCTCTTTCCTCCATCTTCTGTAAATAGTCATAAAGAGCTGTGGTATAAAGTAAGCCAGTTTTTAGTAGAGAAAAATTAAGGCCTATTGCTGTATGTTAGCATGATACTATATATCAGTTAAATAACAGTTACCTTCACTTTGCATTAATGGAAAAACAATGGTCACCTGGTTAGGTTTTGAGACTGGAGACAAATCAAAGACAAAGTACTTCTCAACATTTGGAACCACCTGGGGAACTTTAAAAATACCTGAGTCCTACCCTGAAAGATTGTGATGTATGTGGTCTGCATTATGACCTGGGCATCAGTATTTTTTAATCTCTTGAAGTGATTTAATGTGCAGCTAGATCTGTGAACCCTTTGGAGCAGATTCTGATACTGTGGCTTCCTAATTTAGTCACCACTAAAGATTTTTATATTATATTAATCAACCTCTGTGAGAGAAGAATAAGCCCAGAAAATGTAATAAGCGTTTTCTTTATTTTTCTGGGTTCCTATTCCTTAGAGTGATTCTTGTAGGTAAAAGTGTTGCCCACATCCAGGCTTCATGCTGTATGTTAAGAGTAGTTGCCCTTCTGTTCCCTTTACCAGTCATGTACATGTTGAATATGCATTTTGAATTGAAGATAGTGCACCTTAGGGATATTTTCTAACCTTTACTTTTCTGAATTTCTCTTATTTCACAAGTTTCTTCCACAATTACTTTTGTATTCTCTGACTTGCTTTGGCAATGTAAGCAAAAATTTCATGTTGGCAGAGTTCTGATAATACAGTAGCTCCTTTATGATTACAATATAATTTTAAATTTGTGTGATAAAGACCGAACTAAAAATCCCTAAAAACTTCATATGAATTAGAATGTCAATAATGTTTTCTGAAAGATAATTAAATTTTAAAATTTAAAACTCCTTTAAAACTGAATAAATGAACAGGTCATACTAGGGGAAAATGCCATTATTATATGGTAAAATAAATGACTGAGTACTCATATTAGTTACATCTGACTGTGTAAAAAAAACCACCCCCAAACTCAGTAATATATGATAGTAAACATTTCCCATGAGTCTGCAGAATTCAACTGATTTAGGCAATGGTCAGTTGAATCTTGGTTTGGTTTACTTGGGTGCCCATAGACTCTACTCCATATGGTTCTTCAGCACATGCAGGACCAGTGGGTCAGCTCAGACATTCCCTTCTTGTAATAATGGCAGAAACAAAAGAGAGCAAATGGAAATACAGAAGGTCCCCTGAGGTCTAGACTTGGAAGTGACATAGTAGTACTTCTGTCTCATTCTATTAGGGAAAGCAGTCTGTGGACCAAGCCAATATCAAAGGGTGGGTTAGGTCAGCCCATTTACAGTCGGTGAGCACAGCAAAGTTACCTTACTGGGATCATACTTGGAATCTTCCATACCATTTGATCATTGCTTTATCTTATATTTAATTTATGTATTTAAAACTTTGAAATAAAATAGGTGTGGTACTTGCATGATTTAATCCTTTCCTCTTGAAATAACAGGAGAGATAGATCACCTGTGACTGTATATTCAGAATCACCTACAGCAGATTTGGGAGACTGAATTAGATGTCTCCATAATCCACTGTGTCCGCTCTTTCTCCACATTGTAGATACATCTAACTAGTGGGAAAAATATACTTTAAGCATGACCTTATAATTTCCCCAAATTACTTCTATAATACTAAGTAGGGGTAGCTTTACTAAGCTTGGCTCTTATGACAGCCTATTTTCCTCATTTTAGGATGTTAAAAATATGTAGTGCTCCAAATAGTGCCTTCTTTTTATCTAAGCCAGATTGGATGCTTGCAAATGAAATATTAAAGCATGGTTATTAGTTAGGTCATGATAAATTCAAATTATTAGTTTGCTTTTGGGCTATTGACTGTTGGCAGAGTGATACTAAAATTGCTATTTGTCCTGTTGGTCCTCACATATTCTTCTGTATGGAAAATGTTTGGGAGAAGGAGATATTAACTTGAATATATAGGGTGTTCTATGGTTTTGTTAGGAGAAGCTAGTGCTCATATCTTTAAAGCCACCAATCAATAGGAGTTTGGATGAACAAGGAACTAGAAGTGAAGTCCTTAAAAAGCAAAATCCTTGAGCAGAGGTGGGAAGGCCTTGAAGATACCATCCTGGTGAGATTCCTCCCACAAGCTGAAGAATGTACTTGGGTATCCTGGCAAGGGATGTCTGTGACTCCATTCTATAAGCTGAGGCCCTGGAAGGCCCTTGACAAACTTCTAATCTTTCCCTTTCCCATTGTGTTGTTATCCTAGTTATTTTTGACAAAGTAGTAGTTGCTAAGATATTTATACCACAAATCTCAATGGCTTGATATAATACAAGTTTATTATCTCCATTTAGCTAGCAGATTGGGAGAAAAAATGAAGACTTCAAGTGGGAGATAGATCAGGCTTAGAAGCAGCACACTAACTTCTTACATAGTACCATTGGGTAGAGTTCATTAAAAAACCATATGTTAAATGTTAGGAAGGATGAAAAGCATCACCTTCCTGTTTCCCCAGGAAGAGGAGGAGAGGATGAGTAACCGTGAGTGGTAGCAGGTTTTATCATAACCATGCACAGGAAAATTTAAGAAGCACAAATATTGTAAACACCCAATGGGCTAGAGCTTCCTGCTCTACCTCTAGAGGCAGGTATAGAGCAAAGAACATTGACCTTCACAGCAGGGAATGTGGGTTCCATTCTTATGAATGGTTGGGGGTTCACACCTCATTTCTGCACCTATAAAAATGAGGGTAGCTGGGGCTGGGGATATAGCTCAGTTGGTAGAGTGCTTGCCTCGTGAGCACAAGGCCCTGGGTTCAATCCCCAGCACCGCAAAAAAAAAAAAAAAAAAAAAAAAAAAGAAAGAAAGAAAGAAAAAAAAATGAGGTTAGCAAACTCTTAGGATGATTTTGAGGACCAATTTGGGTAAAAGTTAGGAAATTACTTTGGAAGTATTGTGAATCAGTTGTATTCTACCTTGTATTCTCTAATTGTGTTAGGCATAGCCTCTCTGTTATTCTTTTTCCAAATACAAGTATTGCATTTCATTGACAAGTGTAGCACATCATTAGTTCCCTAGGGTGCTCAGTCTTCTGCAAGAAGTTATACTTCTGGTTTTGGGGGTTCTAGATGCAATGCTGAGGGAATTTTGATATAAATGTCACTTCAAGCTTTACATTATTAATGAGAATAAAGATTCTTACTTTACTTCAAAAAGAAAAATAGCTGTTAATTTTTTTCCACCACTGACGGTTTGGTTATAACCTGTATTTAGATCATAACACTTTTCACTAGTCATAAAATAATACATTGGAAATTAATTAAGAAATAGCATACTGAAAAGATGACCTACATGTCTTCAGTTGTCTATCTTTGAAATATCTAGTTGCATGGAATCAGGAATGGGAAGTGAGATTTGATGTTTTATTTTGGGGGCAGGGTGTTCTGTTATCATTTCCATATTTTTTCTTCTATTGTTCACCAGTGTGGAAGGCTGGGTTGTAGCTTTATATCACATACCTAGATAATTTACAACTTATCACTAAGATAACATTGATTCATGTAACAAGAATCTGAGAGATGCCAAGGAGCCACCCAGGATATGAGTGAGGCACTGGACTAGAAACCATACAGCATGGCTCACTAGAGGAATGTGGAAAACTGCTTATGTTCACAGAGATCCTCAGTTTCTTCATTAATAAAAGTCAAAAAGTAACCTTGGAAGCTCTTTTGGAAGGCTTCTAGCTATAGGCTCTATTCTTTATATTGATCAACTGGCAATGTTGGGAAAGACTTTTAAAGCTGGAATGAAAAACTTAGGACATATGTGGGGCCCACTTAATTCATTTATAGATGCTATTTCTAGCCACAGTATATTGTTCAAAGGATTGTCTTGGTTAAAAAGTACATTTAAATAAATCCATCATAACGGTGGTGACTTTGCACTCTCCCTCAATGTATATTTTGCAATGTCTGGAGAAAAATTTGGTTGTAACAGCTCAGGTGGGAAGAGTGCTGCTTGCATCCAGTAGGTGGAGGTCAGGGATTCTGTGAACATACACTGTAGTGCTCAGGACCTCACCTCCCCCAAGAGTTATTTCATTTCAACTGTCAATACATAGTACTGTTGAAGCTGAGGAACTCTACATTAGAGACTGCAGGTGGACATGCAAAATTTTCCATCTTTGTGCCATTGGAATGTGGGGGTAGATTTTCTGGGAATAAATAGTATTTGATCTGTGTTTATCTTAGAATTTGGCATGGATGAGGGAAGTAAGAAATAAGGATAATAATGAGAAGGTGACTTGAAAAGTTATATCCTTAGATTTGATGACATTTTAATTTCTAAAGTTGTAATGAAAACTAGTAGAAAGTTCTCTCTGGTGAAAATACAGATTTCTGGAGCCCCCTGAAAGAATTTCCAGATGCAAAATTATCCACGTACTCATTAAATGAAGTATCATCTGCTGGCTGTGGACCACATGTAGACTTCTTTTTCACTTTAGTTTTATTAGTTGATAGAGCTTTTATTTTATTTTTTTTACCTAAACCATTCTTTATAATGTCATTTTAATGAGAAATATTATTTAGCATGCCAAATGCCACTGTCTTTTTAAAAGTTAAAAAAAATGCTTTCTTTAGTTTGTCTTGCATGAATTGCTTAATTGAGCCATGTGTCAAATTATTTTCTATTCTCTTAAAACTCTCTGACCATCTGGTTGATGCATAGCTCCTGAAAACTGTAGTCAGCTTCTTAATTTCCCTGAAGTACGAATTAGTCAGAATATTGCAGGTAGGTAACTGGTAGGACTGAATGATTATAATCAAGTTATGTGACAATGTCATGAGTAGAAGTTAATAGCAAGTTTACCTAATGGATGATTTACTTTTCAATTTCAGATATACAGATGGAGCTATAGATATCTACACAGATGTACATAGATTTGTATAATATGCATATCTACATATATCTATATATAATATATAGAGAAATAATGTCTAACAGTTAAAAACCAATCAACATATTTTATTATATTAACTTATTCATTAATGTTTCTTTTATAAATCTATGAAGAAGGTAACAAGGTTTAATTGGTAGCTAAGATAGAATATTTTTAATGAAGACTTCTAAGTAGAATATTTAGTAAATAGTATTGTGCCAATGTCAGTTTCCTGGTTTTGATACTACAGTATGTTCATGCAATATTGAATTGTCATTCAGAAAACCTAGATGAAATATATATGGGAGCTCTCTGTGTTATTTTTGCAATTTCTTTCCCTTTTTTATTACTGAGAATTGAACTCAGGAGTGCTTTACCACTGAGCTACATCCCATGTTCTTTTTTAAGTTTTTTTTTATTTTATTTTGAGATAGTATCTCATTAAGTCGCTGAGGCTAACTCTGCCTCAATCTCTGGAGTCACTGTGATTACGGGCATGTGCCATTACACCCAGTTGCTTTCGTAACTTCTTATGAGTCTAAAAGAAAATGTTTAAAATAATTAGGATGGTCTTCCTGCTTTCAGCAGTAGTATTGGCATAAATAGTATCAGTGTTAAATGAGCATACCCTGTGCTTTTATTGAAAAGTGTAATAATAATACTCCTATGTATGCTGTGCAATTCCCACCACTCAGCTATATAATATTAATATTATATTTTATATCTGTTAATTAGTGATAATATTTTATAATGGTGAAAATGTTTTATGTAAATTTTTCAGCATATCATGTGCATGCAGAATTATGCTGAGGAAACAAGTCTACAGCTAGAGAATATTTACAAATTTAACACATTGATGAAACCAGCACCCAAATCAGGAGACAGAATATGACTAATACCAACAGCTCCCCAATTCAGCCCACTAGTGCCCTTTCCAATCCCTAGCTGGGTCCCAACTCTACCAAGGGTAGCGATAGCTTGGCTTCTGGTACTACAGATTAATTTTGATTTTCTAACTTTGGCATGATGAAATTGCAAATGCTTCTAGTGTTTTTTTGACTAGAGAAAGTTGTGAGATCTGAACCTACCATCACAAAGACTATATTATACCACTTGAGAGATTTCTATTTTCATCCTGTGAGAGAGCCACTATTGAGCTCTTTGCTGTTCACCTGTGCTAGGTGAGCTAAACTAAAGCAGAGCTCAATACCACCGATTTTAGTTTTGTAACTTAACTTTGTGACTGCAGCATGTTGCACCAAGATAAAGTAATAGCTTTTATTCAGATAAGAACAAGAGCTTGGCACATGCCAATAATCCCAGTGACTCAGGAGGCTGAGGTGGGAGGATTGCAAGTTTGAGGCCAGCCTGGGAAATTTAGCAAGACCATCTCAAAATAAAAATGAAATAAGAGCCCCACATGGTGGCACACACCTGTAATCCCAGTGACTCAGAAGGATGAGGCAAGAGGTTTGCAAGTTCAAAGCCAGCCTCAGGAACTTCAGCAAGGCCCTAAGCAACTGAGACCCTGCCAAAAAAAAAAAAAAAAAAAAAAAAAAGGGCTGGGGATGTGGCTCAGTGGCAGCATATCCCTGGGCTCAATTCCCAGCATACAAAAAAAAGGCTTTTCTGTATAGTGGTCAAAAAGTCAGTGTTATACCTTTTGCCATTAATGAGTTCTTTAGACAAGTACATCTCAAACTTTGCAAATATCAGACTTCCCTGACAGTCTATTCAAAGTGCAGATTCCCATGCAGTATGTCACAGATTCTGCATTTGTTCCAATTTCCTGCTGATATTGAGCTTTTTGGTACAAGGACCACATTTTTAATGCAGACTTTTTTATTATCAGAGTCACCAATGTGTGGTAGCTGACCAAAAAGACTATGGACTAGATTATTGAGATTCAGTCCTGGTTTTGCCATATACCTGTGAACTGTAAATAAACTTTCTAATCTTCCTTTGCCACAGTTTATAGAGTTCATACATCTATGAACTGGGAAAAATAATAGTAAGATTTTGTGAGGATTAAATGATGAAATGCATATAAAATGCTTTCCACAGAGCCTGGCCATAAATGTCACCATCATAGTTATTCAGTGATTGGGCATTTGGGAGTATCTTTTATTAATCATTGACCTTGAATTTACACCATATGGCCAAGTAGATACATATTTGTTTCTGGAAGTTTTGAGGGTGAAGTGCTGGTATTTGCATTTGATTGGTGATGATGGAGACTACTGCTGCCCAATTTGGAATCAGATAAATGGGTGAGTGGGCTTGGAGTCCCTCAAGTAGTGAACCAAGCAGCACCTGATGAAATGAATATGGAGGTAGGGCCAAGATGGCAATAGACTGGATGGTTTGTATGACCTTTTATGAATTCAGATTTCCTTTACTTATAAACTAATCTCAAATGTTTTGAGTTTGAACCTTTGAATCTGCTACAACTCTTATCTAATGAGTCTTGTGGGGGAATAAGTTAGGGTAGAAAATAAATACCACAACCTGAGATATTTTTTATCAAAAGACAATTTTTGTGTGAACTCACAGATCAATGAAAGATAAATGGCTGTAATTTTAATTGTCAGTGTGACTGGTACACCCAATTTAAGGAACTCCAGCTTCTACCTTACTACCAATTTTAGACTTGATATTATAAAGATAACTTCATGTGATAATTTTTTTAAATTTTTGTTTTACAAAATGAAGTTCTTAAAAAGCATTAGGGGAATGTCAATAAACATGGAATTTTGAAATTGTTAACAAGTAAATATCTAACATTGATAAACAAGAAGGTTGGTGTCCATTTTACTCAATTTGTTTGTGTTTTATACTTCTGCCAAAGTACAGTATGACATTTTTTAGCACTTATAGTAATTTGGCTTTCAAATCAGACACATTAGAAGACACTAGAATTATTTCATGAACAAAAAAGTTGACATAGATTATTTTCCAAGTATAGATTATTCCAGGAATAGAAAGTAGAATTGACAAATAACATTTTATGTAAATGTAGTATATAATCATATGCTATGCTAAGATGAGAGCACCATCTCAGTTTACTGACACTTCTGATTCCTTGCAGTGTCAGTCTCATTAATGGGGTTGACATTTTAGTAAAAGTACACTAGAATGTATAGTACCAGTTATTAAATATATTTTTCATGTTTTGCTGTAAAGTGTTTATGCCCTGATAAGATTACGGAGGTCTGGATGGAACTCTTCTGTGCACCACGTACAAGAAATTACTCTGGGAAGACTTTCGTCTTTGTACTCAGTTTGCGTATCAGGGAATCAAAAATGCATATGATCTAATTTGCATCCTTGACAGAAATATCTGTTTATTGTGTTCTCACCCTCACGTTTTTTCCACAGAGATGACAGTATTTCCATGCTGTTGTGGCATGTTTGTAAAAGTTTTAGTTTCCTCATTATGGAATATTATGGCATCATAAAATTTCATTCATGTATCTATTCATTCTCTCAGTCATTCACTGATTCATTCTTTCCAGAAATTTTATGGGTATTTTCATGTGCAGAATGGAGAACCTACTAAGTGTGCAGAATTTGGAGTTAACACATTCCCATGAGTTTGAGGGCCCCTAAGTAGCAACTAGGCTGTGTGTGTGTGTGTGTGTGTGTGTGTGTATTTTAAGATTGGAAACACACACTTAGGGGTTTATTCTTTCCAATGAAAAATTAAAACTAAAATCAGGCACAGATCCAAGATTTAAGTAGTCAGAAACATTTACTTTTGAGAAGCCCTCTTTGGGAAGAATACAATATCATATATACAAATTGTCAGTGTTCCACCCAGAGCCTCACAGGAATCTTCCAATTAGAGCCCTTCAACTGAAACATCATTAGCCTTGTAGTCAGTCCACTTTGGAATAGAAACATGCTGCTTTACTGTGAATGAATGCATGTTCATTCTTACTTCTGTAGAAAAGACATAGTGCTGATAGAACAATAAAGCAAAGAAATGACATGATTGAGTAGTATAGTTTATATAAGCAGCCAAATAATCCACAGAACACAGCTGTTTTTTGGTTTTGTATCTCCCCATGCTAGGATTCGTTTTAGAGAGCTGGTAGAAGAAAGGAACAAAGAGGGACTGGGGCCCAGCCAGTGGCCCTTCTGTGTTCAGTTTGGAGCACTGTTTGGAATATAAAAATGGACTATGCTTTTCAGAAGCAAGTCCAGGAGATGAGGCATGTACATAAATAACCATAGCCCAAAATAGGATGCATTTCCTTTATAGGAGGCAGTGAGACGTAGTGTTAATGAAACTCAGAAAAGGTAAGATTATTGCCAGCTGAGGAAATATGAGCTTTCATGGGAAAGGTAACATTTCAGTGTGACTGATTGATGGGTGACATTTGAAGGTGTGAGAATGCAGTGAAATGGGATTTCAAGCAGAGGACTTGATGCTAAAACCATGTAAGGGGGCTGGGCATCATCAGTACAGCTCTTTGCAGCAAAAATACAGGGGCAGACTCAGACTGCAGAAGTTGGAAAAGAGGCTTCATGGAGTTTTCTTTTGTATTGGGCACATAATGGGTAACCCATAGAGAAGATTGAGTTGGGAGTGACATGACCTTAGAGGAAGATTAAGGGACAGAATTAGGATGATCTAGAGACCAGTCTAGCTTAGCCTCTTACTTCTCAGATGAATGCACTGGTGCCCAGAGGAGGCAACAGCTTTTTGAGACCACAGTGCAATTTGGGGAGTCAACTTAGGTCTCCAAATGGACAGTCTCCTTTCCTTGTAACCAAGACATCATGGGAAGGATCAATCTCTAGCCCTATAACTTAGTTCACAAAAAACAGTACCCCTTCCTACATCCAGGGGGTAAGAAGGGATAAGACAAATCTGTTGATAGTTAGCCAAAATATTGGGTATTTCACCATAAGTATCAATTTTTAAGTCCTTTTTAATATAAAGCAGCACTTTTCCATAGAAGTGTGAGGCACATGAGAAATTTAAACTTCTCTAGTAGCTGCATAAAAAGTTTCAAAGAGGTTAAATTAATTTTAATAACACATTTTATTTAAGTTACTAGATCCAAAATTTATTATTTCAACATGTAACTGTAGGAAAGGGAAAGAATCCTTTCCTTTCACCCTTCTTAAGTTTCTCAACTGGGGTCTCTGTTACAAGAAACTGATTAAAGAGAGAAAAACTTGCAAATTGATTTAATGTAAGTATTATGTGACACAGGAACCCTCACAAGGAAATGAAGACCCAGAGAAGCAGTTAGAGTTGAATACTTTTATAATGAATTGAATGAAGAGTAGTAATTCATGAAAACATGACAAGAAAAAGGGGTTTGGGCTAGGGCAGTTCATGATAGAAAAGTAATTAGGAAGATAAGGATTAGTTTAACAAGGTTGGTTGGTATAGATTTTTCTCAGCCTTGACTTTCTGTCTCTGGTGATAAGAATGTTACTTTCTTTCTGGAACAGGGAAGACATCTCTCCTACGAGAGGTTTAGGAAGAAAAAAGAGTGATCAGAGTGTCCTTGTTGAACTTGCTTTTAGCTGAAAATAGTACTTATGTCAAAGTGACATATTTTTGGGGTGACATATTCTGCCACCCTACATAATCAATAAAAGAAGTATCATTAAGATATTTTATATAATTCTTTTTACTAAGATATCATGGTTGTATAATTATGGTATATCTCTACTCATTGTGATCATATTGTAAAGTCTCAATATCACTTAAGGCTTGTGACTACCTTATTGGACAGCACAGGCATAAAGCTTTAAGCTAATTTTTAAAAGGGAGATTTCTGGTTTCTAGTTTGGCATTCCATATTCTAATTGGTCTCATGCATGTCTGTTCTAGCTGGCATTAGGAATTACAAGAAATAAGTGAATAAATATCACCAAAGTCAGACTTCTTTGTCAAACATAGACTCTCACTGCTTTTATTTTTATTTTTTAAAATTTGTTCTAATTAGTTCTACATGACAGTAGAATGCATTTATACATTTTGATAAATCATACATAAATGGAATATAATTTCTCACATCTTATTCTCTAATTAGAAATTGGAGTGAGGACTGTGCATAGATCTCAAGTCCACATTCTTTTCCTTGGCTCACTGGTCTGTAAAGTGTCCATTCTTTAATGTCAGTTGTGGAAACTGCCACTAAATAAGGATAGATCACTTTAAAACATGTTAATTTGATTCATTTACATGGAAGATTGGTTCTATAATTTCATTGAAAATCTTTGCCTTAAATAAATTTCTTTAGTTGTTGGTTGGCACTGATTAAACTGCAAATAGAGAAATAGATGTCTTAAACCTTGGTTTTTCCCAACCTGTACTACTACAGATTTCTGACATAAATATCATTATTATCCAGTGATATTCTGCTTATGTACAGAATACTCTATTAATTAAAAATGTACTATGTTCATTTTTGTATTTCTTTGCTTATTTTTTTGTTCACCTTTGTATTCTTGGTATAAATGTATTGTGTTTAAAGTTTTGTGCTAGTGATTCTTAAAAGATACATTTCAGGGAACACATAAAATGTCCATTTGTACAGGAAGGTGGTAAATACCTTTTCACAATAAAAAAAATTCTCCATTTGAAATTCAGGGTTCAATATTATCAAAAAAGTCCAAGAAGTATCAAGCCTGTTCTTTGAGAGGAAATGCCAGGGAACATTTTTTTAGTCTCTATTTGATTTTCACCCATTTCAGCTCCCACTTTTGGTCACAGATGCTCTTAGCCACCTGTTCTCTGAATATATTCTTTTCCCAACTGGCTTGCCCATTTGTTTTTCTATTGAGAAATGCAGACTCCAGCTATCACTTATTCCACTTACTCATTTATTCAGCCCTTTCAGTCTGAAAGAAAGTCACAGGTAAATTTTTCAAATCTAGTTCTTATACCTCAAAAATTTTTGTCAAGAGGTCCAGCCGGCAGATTAACCTCCAAAGGGAAAATAGAGACTAGGAAAGATGTTTGACTGATTGGAGGTGTGATGGGAGGGAAGGCAAAGGTATGAGAGGGTTTAAATATGTTTTGATTTTTATATTGCCCAGATGACTTTCTGTAGCAAACACTTTGAGGGCCCCACCCCCAAATCCTTGTTATTCTCCTTACCTGGACATGATGAGGACCTCTATTACAAGCACCCTAAACTCTGAGAAAGCAGAGGTTTCAATGGTCTACTCTTCTATTGCGCAGAACTGAAGTACTGAGGAGTTAATGTCCCAGGAAACAGTGCTCAGCTGATGACAGAGGGAATTGGAGAGGAAATTCAGAGTCAATTCCCCAAAGTTCTCTCTCCTGTGGTGGAGCAACTCTGAAGCATGCTCTATAGTCTCCTAGAGGCTCTGACAGGACTGAGCTCCAGTTGACCACAGCAATTACTTACTTTTTTTTGTTGTTGTTGTTTTTTTTTTTTTTTTTTTAATCACTTACTTATTAACATTCTTTTTAATGCTTTCCCTTCCTTGTCTCATTTCTCCAGCCTGCTTGGGGAAGCTCTTCAGACCATCCTAAACAAACTGTTTTCACTCAACACTGCTTCTGATCTATTTGCAGGGAACCCAGCCTAAAGGCTGCCTTTTCCAGTCTTGCTTGGAAGTCAGTTGTGATTGTAGCCATTGTAATGGTAATAAATGTGATCCAGGGCTCTGAAGGCCCCCACTGTGACATTCAGAGTGGTGGGTCTTTTCTTTCAATTCTTTCTCATGCCAGCAGGACCAAAGGACATGCCCTGCATTCTTGGTGCACCCAACAATCTCCTCTGCTATTCCTCCTGCAACCTTCAGTCTGCTGTTGTCCCTGCCACTTCTGGTTCATGGCAGCTCAATATTTGGTTCCTTTTTATTCACCTGGCCGCTCTCAGCTGCCCAGGCTGCCCTCTTTTCAGGATAAAGGCTGTCTGCATTCAAGCTCTGCACTGATTTTCAGGTTTGCAAAGAAGATAATCTTGGTCTCTGTTTCATGGTCACCTCCCTGTATTGGGCTCTGATTAGCTGTGCCTATCAGGTTCCTTTCAAGTCAATCAAGGCAGGTTCCCCTGAATCTGAGACATGGGACACCTTACCTTGCATCTCCCACAAATCCAGGCACATTTCTGTATCTCTCAGCTTTCTTTTCCATGGGAGGTGCTGATTAGCCCTGGCCTGGTCCAACCTGCCAGTGTATTTTGCTCTTCCACATCTCAGCATCCCAGGAAGTCAACTATCCTATTAACCTTTGCTTCAGAAGGATCCCAGGTAAAGAAATGTCACGCTTCTCAACACAAGCTTACAGCATCGGCAGAACAGTACGGTGCTGAGAGCACAGAACCAGACAACCATGGCTCAAATCTCCCCTCTTTCTCTTACTAGTAGGTGGCCCTACCTCTCTCAGTGCCTTACTTCCATTATTTATATAATGGGGATAATAAAATGATTCACTTTATGTTGGGAAGATTAAATGGTTTACACATGTGATATATGCTATATGTTGGATAGGCCATTGATTATTTTCTAAGTATATGCATGCACTCATGTGCACACACACACATACACACACTTGAATCTCACCCATGTAACACATCACCTGGCAGAAAAGAATAGCCGTAATTGATAAAGTTTCTATTGAAAGACCCTCCGTCCCCCTGTCCAAGGAAGATCATGCGAAGACACTGGCTGCAAGAGCAAGAGGTTGTTTATTGGTACACAGGCGCCTGCGGGTGCACAGCAAAACCTCAGCCGGAGCTTTGGTGAACTGGCACACCGGGCTTTGGGGTACAGGGTTTTTATAGGGTAAAGGGGCAGGTTTCACGCGCGCGGTAAGCAACAGGTTTCTTATTGGCTATTTTGAATCCAGCACATAGGTCACCTAAAGGGTAAGGTTGTTTTTCGTACTATGTTCCCGGAAATTTTTGCTATCTTCATGGTTCCTGCTTATCAGTCCCTGTTTTCAGACGATGATCTGTTCTTTCCCAACCGCCCTGTTCTTTCTCAACCTGTTTAACAGTTTAACGACCTCTGGGCAGGTCGTGCAACCTTCCCAGGGGGGTTGGATAGAGTGACCTAGGTCATGGGTTTAATATATGAAGCTGGGGCCTTTCACTATTATAGCCTTTTGCTCACAACACTATATATTTATTTATGATCACTATTATTATTATTATGTTATTATCTAACTTGCTGAGGCTGGCCTCAAAGTTGCTGTCCTCCTGCCTCAGAGTCCTAAGTAGCTGGGATTAGAGGTATGTGCCACCATGCCTAGCTCAGTGCTACATATTTCATAAGGCTAATAAAGCCATGCTTATGAAAGAACAGCAAAGTGATCTGAGGGAACATATCTCTAATATAAATATCCAACCAGAGGTTACTTCTGTGTGGAGACCCATGTTATTTACTGATGTGAAAATTCAGGGAAGGGGAGATTTGGGGTTCAGTACCCCTAATCTTGAATCCCCACCTAGTACCTGAAAGAGCCCCTTTGCTCTTGCTTGGGAGGCAGGCTTTCTCTTCATGGTAAATATTCATAGTTGTCTGTGTGTATGTTGTTTTTTTGTGTGTGTGTGTGTGTGTGTGTGCATGTGTGTGTGTGTGTGTGTGTGCGCACGTGCACATGTGTGGGAGAGTGAACCCAGAGCCTTGTGCATAGTGTACTGTTTAACTAAATGTGCTAATCCATAGGAAAAACTAGGTTTACTTCATTGAAACCATAATAGCATGAGGATATCACTTTGGCCACATACCTTGTAGCCCCTCTATCTTAGGAGGAAGAGTAGCATCAGCCCACTGAGAAGGGGAGGTCTTCTCAGGTCAGGACTTTATCTGAGGGTTTCCTTATGCTTTACTCTTCCATTACTTGTGAGGTGGGGTGTGGAGTGGGCAGAAACCCTAAGTGATCATGGGAAAAATGTATACTAAAAAAAACAAAACGAAATCCAGCAACTACATCTCCCTTGCTTTTAGCCCTGAGTGCTCATCACTCATCCAGGGTACAAGGAAATTTAGGTGGTGGAAGGCTGGCTTCTCATTACCTAAAGAAAGTTTCACATGAAGTTAGAGTGAAATACCACCTTCTTTCTTCTGAAAATCTGCTCCCAAATCAGGGACACACCATAAGCATTGTGAATTACATGTTAAAGCAGATAATTCCAAATCAGGTTAAATCTTTTAAAAATGTCTCTTTCAGCCCAGTGACCTTTTGTTATATTTTTAGATTAGTATTAATATAATTTTCACAATATGAAAGATACTGTGCTTTGCAGACATCATCTTATTTAGTTATCATTACAGTCTGGTGAGGTGGCTATTATGTTATTTCAGTTATCTCTTTGAAAATTGGGTTACAGACATCTTAAGTGGCATTCCTAAGGTCACAGAGCTTTCTGGTGGTAGAACTAAGATTTGAATCTGACTTCATGAGGTTATAAATCTCACGATCTTTACTCGAGTTTCTCTCTATACCTACCCCAAATGCTATAGTTTAATATATGTGCATCATATTACCTAGGAAGCATATATCAATGGACTATCAGTACAGATAGAATCATAAGTTAAGAGGTCTGAGGGATTATTCTACACTGTCTTTTAATTGTGAATCTAAGCATTTTAAAAACATGAACTCAGATGATGCCAATTTGGAATTTATTGCATATACTTAGTGTATAATTGCTTGATGTTTCTCCCATCGTGAAGCCCTTCACCCTTTACCTTACCTAGGGAACCACCATGCTGCCCACCTGAAATCCCACAGGAAGCCATAGGTCTTAGAAAACTGGTGGCCCAGGCTAAGGTGAGGGGATAAGAACAAGTGGCTAGTTCCAGCTTCAGCCTACAGTAATTTTAATTCTTTTAAATATTGAAGAAAATGAGATTTTAAGTAAAAGTTTTAATATGCAATATAAATATACTTGTCATCTTTATTTCAATGTAGTTGTGAAATGTAACTTCTAATTTTATTTTTTTTAATGGATGAAGGGGTACATGATGACAAAAGTGCCTTGGGCCCACAGAAAGTATCATGTGGCAGGTGACAAGTCAAATCAAAGTCTAAGTCAAAAACTACCTTCAAACAAACCCACTGTATTATTTTGAATGTTTACAGGCATTTGAATTGACCCAGGACTGGGCTGGGGGACGTTCAAGAGAGTATACATGTTGTGTACGATGACAACCTCAAGAGACCCTCTACAAAATGGAGGGGATTGAGAACTGCCTTTGGTGTGGGAGTGTGCTCATGTTAGAGCTCCCTCCATGGCCTCCATCAACCTGCCTTCTGCTTGGCCAGCTGGCAGTGCACACACTATGCTTATATACTACCAGATAAATGGGTGCTCAACTTCAGGACAAGTCTGCCGTGAGGAGGCCCCAGAAATTTCCAAGCAGGTCAGTGTCTATGCCTGCACTATTCATAGCCATTAGTCACAGGTAGCTATTGAATTTTGAATTTAACTTAATTAAAATTGAATACAGTTAGAAACTCAGCTCCTAAGCTACACTAGTCACATTTCAAGTGCTCAATAGCTGTCATTGCAGGAAGTGCCGTTGGACGGTGCTGCTCTATACCATATTAAAAGCTTGTTTAGGATTATTGGCTTTGTGGTTTCCCAGGAGCAAAATCCTCAGTTTTAGACCCTTCAGTGAAGACTCACTGGGCTTTCAAATCTTGTTCTGCTAGTGTTAAAGCTTCCCTTGCAAAGTTCCATCTGGTTCTGTGAGGACTGGGTGTTTGGGGAGAAGGCCAAGAGGAGAACCCAGTGGGCGGGCCTGCTTTAATGAAAAGATAAGAATGATTTGCAATTAGTTCCATCATTATTTCTAAGTGAATGTTTTTCAAGTCCTTGAGATCAGTTTGTTCTTGTGGACAAATTAAGAATGTCTTCAGAAGCCTTGTTTGTGCCATTAAACTGGTGAACACACACTTCATAGTGCAGACATAAATTTTAACTTAGGGTCGACTGTTGACACATGCTAAATTGGTGGGCTCTTAATTAATGAGGTTTTTGTATGTATCATTTTCTCTAATAAACATTTTTAGTTGACTTTTCAGAGTCTGAATTGCTTAAGTGATTAAAGTATAAGAGACATTGGATTTCTCTAACTATTTGAGTCATTTCCTTTTATTTGCTAATATTTATTCTACATTAATTTGCCAGACTGGTACAAAGAAATAATGAATAAAACCCTAGACAGGTCCAAAAGATCACATACAACATTTGTGTGATTTTAGGAATTTTGTTCTTGATATTTTCTTAACAAAAATTTAAGAAATTGTGAAAAATCTGTTTCAATGGAAATGAATTATTAGAAACTTGTATTGCATAGTCATCACAGAAGCTCTCTCCTGAAGTTAATTGTACCACCATGGATTATTCAAAGCTATATTCTGAATTTCCCTATCAAGGACTTAATGATAAGAGGTTTCAGAGAACAAATTAAATAAATTCCATGGATAAGTAGTAAATGCTGCACATGAACTTAATACAGGTTCTGGTGAATACTTCAGAAGACAAATCTGTAGAAGATGATCTGATTCAGTACTTCTCACTTTGTTATTATTACTATTATTATTATTTTCAGTAACCCTCTTTAAAGGTTTTTGTTTGTTTTGGTGAACAGCTGTTATCACTGAACAGTATGTTGGTATTAACTCTTGAAAGTTTGGAGAAATATAAGACCTTCAGTATAAAGGAATGAACTCCCTCCTTCTATATGCTACATGCCCCTAAAGTAAGAGCCCCCAATTTGGAACATTTGTTTTGTACAAACCATTCATTTTGCAATGCACCCTGGAAGACAGATTATATTACTGCCCTGCCCTTTATGCCACACCCTCCTGCAACAGCTTCTGCCCCTAGCTCCCATGTTCACTGAGTAGTGACAGGTTGACTTGCTCTTATGACAAGAGCAGTTCTTTTTGTAACTCAACCAGAGCTGGTAGAAATGTGTTTGAGGCAGTTAAGGCCTGGATTATAGACAATAGCATGCTTTACAAAAGGGTTCTAGGCAGGGCTTGAGAAAGCTGAAACAGTCACACACTATTACATAGATGCTGAAGGTTTTACGACACAGTCTGCATTTATTAGCAGTAGGGCCCTATTAATTCATGTTTACCTTAGAGACCATCCACATGTTCCTAAGTATTTGCAGCATATATAGTATTCAAAACACATCTCACATCCTCCTCTCCCTATACCAACCCCTTTGCAAATGCATGTAAAGATGCATTTCTCCATTTGTATGCAGATAATGCACACATCTACTAGTGTTGTATTTTATCTTGCTGAATTTAGCCTTCAAAGCTATCAGAATCCTTAAAAGCAATTTAGAGAAAGACCTTTCTAGGCAGCCTGTTTTGTAGTTTTAGCCCTGCCCCTCATGATCTGGAGGGCCTGGCAGATTTTTAAATTTTGCTATGCCTCAGTTTTCTTATTTGTGAAGTGGCTAAATAATGTGATCTGTATCATAGGCCTGGTCAGATGACTGCAAAAATTTTTTGATGGAAAGCACTGGGAAACATCTGGCATAGAGTAAGTGACTAGAAAGTCTACTGACTATTATTATTTCAAGTTTGGCCTTTCAGGAATTTGTTATTCAACTCTGCTAGCTTTCTACCCTCTATGAATTTGATTGGGTTCCTTTCTACATCTCCATTCAAATCATTAATAGAAACATTGAATGTTTCTATTTGGTGTGCCACTCAACAGCCCTTCCCAAGGGCTGGAGATGCGGGTTCATTGCTAGAGTACTTATGTAGCATGCACAAGCCCTTGGTTTGATCCCCACTATTGCAAAACAGAACAAAAAAGAAAGCTTCCCAGATGATAGAGACCTATTCATTACACAGTACCTTTTGAACATGGGCATTAAATCAGTCAGAAATCATCTCATTGTACTTGTTCAGATATATGTGGCTCTATCTTGTTCACAAGAAGGATTTTTTTCACATGTGACATTTGCTAACAAAGACCATTATTATTTACGAATTTCTGTTCAATAGTTCTTATGGTAGGGTAGGATTGGATAGCAGAAGCATCTGGAGAGACTTTGGGGTCATTATTTTATCATTTCCTGTTTTGAGATATAGTAGAAGAAATTAAGAGGCAGAAAGAACATGATGAGCAAACACATAAAAATGTGCATGATATGTTAAGGAAATTCAGGTTGCTAATTTGTGTGTGTGTGTTTGTGTGTACACGCATGCCGCATGCATATGTGCATGTGTGTACATGTATGTATCCTAGTTGTTTCATGTATGCAGACATAGGAGACATGGGTTGAACAATTTGGGGAGTACAGAGGGACCTTTGCCTACCCATACAGGACAGATCTGGAGGATAGTCTAAGGAGTCCTTTAGGCTGTTGGTGACCTAAATATTTTAAGCAAAGAATCCTCTAATCAAATTCTGAAAAAAGATTATGGGAAAGCATTTGAATACTCATTTGCTTTTCATTTTGCTACTCTGAAGTATTTCATTCTGGCATGCTTCTTATAGGAATCTGTGTTCAACAGCTGAAATCCCAGACATACCTGAGGACTAATTGAACAGGAGTTGCACATATCAGTCGTTAATTATCATGCACACTGTCATATATACTCACATTTAAGACAGTTCTGTGGAAATAAAATCTGCATAAGAAATTTCCTGATTTGGGCTTTATACTCAATAGTGGTATAAATGATACATACAGTTTTTCCCATTAGCTAATTGTTACAACACTTCCCATTTTTACTAAACTGACCACCATCAGGGAACAATAGCCCCACTTCTTCATTGATAGTTCTTTTCATTTCTCTAAATGGGAAAAATGCATTTTATATACATGTAAGTGCCTAATAAAAATGATAAAGTAGTTAAAGGTGAAATTTAATGTATTAAAAGGGATATCAAACATACATACACACACCTATGCACAGTAACTTCTAATATAGTAATATTCCATCATTCCAATGAATGTATTTGGAGGTAATTATTTGCATTCTAAAATAATTCTGGATTTTGTGCAAAAATCTTGTCATCATCTTCTTCTTAATCTTCGACCCTCCCAGTATATATAAAAATATTCATTGTAAACACAACAGTTTCCTTGTCTATAATGTGAGGAGAGCCCCATTATGATGGAAATGTTTTTGGCTAGTGCACAATCTGCCCTAAAAATGAGGCACTGAATTACATGAACTGAAAGATCCCTTTGAACTCTGTAATTTCTATGATGATTTAAATTTAATGAAATTTATGAAGCACACACTATTATTGTTTGGAAATTAGATGCCTCCCCAAAAAGCTCATGTGTAAAAAATTGCAAGAAAGTTTAGAGGTGAAATGATTGGACTGTGTGAACCTTGACCTAATCACTACATTAATCCCCTGATAGGAATTAACTGGGTGGTGACTGTAGGCAGGTTGGGTGTGGCTGGAAGAGGTGGGTCATTGTGGACTTGCCTTTTGGATATATATAATTTGTTTCTGGCAAATAGAGTCTCTCTTTATCTCTCTCTTTCCTGGTCTGATGGTCCAAGTCACTTTCCTTTACCACACACTTCTGCCCTTATACTCTGCCTCACCTTGGGCCCAGAGCAAAGGAGTTGACAGTCTGCAGACTGAGGACCTCTGAAATTATGAATGCCAAAGAAACTTTTTCTATTCTTCATTGTTCTTGTCATGTCTTCTTGGTCACAACAGCAGAAAAAACTGACTAAAACACACACTTCAGCTTTTGAGTAAGCTACATATATTCTACTGCCATTTTGTGATTGGCAGAACCCCTCTGATTTTTTTTCCCTTTTGGGGGATATCATTTTGTTAAAGCTTTGATTTTAAAAAGTGCATTGAGTGTTATCTTGTTATAGACTTTAGGCAATTCATTTGTCACTATGTAGATGCTGTCTAGATGAGTTAATCAGAAAAATAAAGTATGTGAGGATTTAAGGAAATCAAGTGCATGGCATTTCAGTGTCTTCTAAAGAATAAAATACATAGCCCCCTGATCTTTTTCATTATATTTAATGTAGGAAATGATGGGGGCATTTGGCATGTTATATGGTTGGACTGTGCCTGGTGATTGTGAACCTTGAATCTGCATGGCAAACCCCTTCTCTGGAGACACCTATTGTGACTTTGCCTAAGTCAAGAATTCTTGGGAGAATGAGTCAGTTACACATGTTATCTCCATTGATTCACAGCTGAGGCAGGATGTGAGTGTCCTTGCATTCATTTGGCTATTTAACGTTGTTCAATTACTCAATGTCTGATATATTCTCCCCATTGTTTGGTGCTAGCAATTCAGCAATAAATGAGACAAGACCAAATATTTACTCTTAAGAAGATGGTGGTGTTGAGGATGGAGGAATTGGTAGAAGACAAGTAAATAGGCAATTTCAAAGTGAAAGGAAGAACAGTGTGATGTGGAAGCCCTTAAGAGCAGCAGCTATCTAGGTCCCAGTGAGTCAGAAAGTATTCCTTTCTAGTGGGACTAGTGCAAATGTGAATCCCAAAGCCCATGGAGGATTTGTGTTCAACAGGGAAGGGCTTGGCAGGTTAGAAGTAGGGTCATCCCCCTACATGAAGAAAAAGTCTCCCAAGAGAGGCCAAAAACTGGAGACAAAGGTGACCAGGGCATATTTGGAAGTCTTATCAGAATGTGGAGATTTCGAGCAGCAAGAGCTGTAGTTGGAGGTCCTGAAGGGCCAGTCTCTGAGAACTTGTGTGCATCTTAAGGAGATTGACTATTACTTGGATAGTGGAGGGGCACTTTAAAACAGAAAATACCATTATTAGATTTGGATCCACAGCTTGGAAGCCTCAGACTAAGTGTTGGTTGAGTTGTTGGAGACATCTAGAATAGGTGTGTCACTAATCTAAGTTTTGTTGGATATCAAGAGATCAGAAAGGTTGATTTAAGAACTTATAAAGGTATGAATTTGGATGAATGCTTAAAAATAATGTTTGCTGCTAAATAATGCTCATTATTTTATCATTTAGGATAGTTTGGTTGTTACTGAAGAGTACCCAATTAACATGACTAAATCCAAATGTCCTTTATTATCTTAAGTGTTGAACAATTTGGATGTCAGTGATGGCATTACTTAGTGATATTAGGACTCTGACTTCTGTGAAGGTTATTTAACTTCTGTGTTAGGAGAATAGGTGGCTGCCACCCATTGAAGAAAATGCCCACCTATGACAATATCCAAAGTCAGACAGGAGGGGTGTGGTTCTCCTCGCCTATCTCTCTTCTCATGGAATTTAATCTTTCGTTCACTCACTTCCCTTAAGATTTCTTTTAGCATTTCATTGGCCATTATGAAGTCACATATTTAAGACAGGAGGAATGGTATTGCCACAGTGTATTTCTAACCATGTATTCCAAAACTAATATCAACTACCAACCAGAGAAGTAGGAGTGGCTTAACATGGAATTGCTACTAAAAATCAAGGGAGAAAACCTTGCCTATTCTTCTCTAAAGCAACAACTATCTCCACCCAAATTGTTCTTTATTATACTGCTAGTGTTTTGGCATCTTGGCTGAAGCTTTTTTGTGCCTATCTTAGATGATTGTGATATTTTGGGGATGTATATCTAAAGTTCACTGTTATCCAAAGGAAGAAATGAGAAAGTTCCACTGTCCTGGAAAAATTGTACTTCCTATTTTCCAAATTCATTTTACATTTCAAATGTGTGCATAATGTGCCTTTTTCTTTATAATTTCTCTGTGCTAGGATGTAACATCTCCAGTTTATTTCAGACCAGTCTTCTCTTAGCAATGAATAACATAATCCTAAGTTGAGTATCTTATAGCTTATCATTTGACTTGGAGAAGTATTAGTTTTAAACAGGACTGAGTAATGAACACTTTTTGTCCCTCCTATTAAAAAGAGTGGTAGGGTGATTTGTTATTTATTAAATAATTTTATTCACATATATTGGAATGTAGCTGGCTCTGAATCAGGGCAGCCATAGGTATGTGCAAGTTGACCAGTGCAGCACAGGGGTTCTGACTCAGTGTCTCTCTGGCTGAGTGTCCAGTGGAGCTAAGTACAGGTGCTGCCTTGTAGGCATGTTAAGAGAGGATTCAGCACAGTGCTAGGAGGAGCTTGAATAAACAATGTGTAATTCCTGAGTTTCCTAAGTAGATGGATTGTGTGGGAAAGAAGCAGTGATTTGTATCTCATTGCATCTTTTTATGTGTACATTGTGTTCTAATCTCTAGACCTGTGTTACTCAATTCAGTAGTCACTGGCCCACATGTAGCTATTGAAATTAAATTTTATTTAATAACCCTAAGATTTTAAATCCCATTCCTCTGTTGTACTATATATATCTGAGTGCTCAAAACCTACATGTAGCTAGTGGCCATCACAATGGGGTAATGAAGGTAGATCCCTTCCCTTCTTGCTGATAGTTCAGTATTGAAAAGTTCTACCCTAGTTGCTTGTCAATCTTGCCTTTTAAAAATCCTTATGGAATGTTTGGGTTGTATAGGGTACAAGGCAGTGAGAAGCCTCTTTGTCTCTTTAGATAAGAACTTGAGGTAAGAGACTGTTTCTGACTTTCCCCTCATAGTTTCCATGCCTACAGTTCATGGGATCAGATGTTGCAGAAGAGAAGAAAACCCTCAGCACACAAGAAGTCTCAAATTAATGCTGAGCAGACTCCATGTCTTCTTGCTTGTGTGTGAGCTTTTGGCCAAGATGGAGCTATGATATCCAGATAAATAGTGTTTTTCCTGAGATGGTTCTAAAAGCAGTCTGCACACTTGGACCTTGGTAAGGAAGTCCTGCCCTTAGTATGGGTATTGCAGAGTGAGAAAACCAGAGTAAATACTGGCACACATTTTGGGGCAATTCTGTTTTTAAATGGAGAAGGAACTTTCGCTAGAGCCAACCATCATGCACATCCACTGTCCTGATTGTTCAGGATTCTGCTTAGTCCTAGTAACCACAGAAGTGCCCATACATAGAGGCTGCCTGTGGCAGTCAGCAAAAGGTAGTTGCTTCCCCAAAGAAATCAAGTGAATTTGGCTGTTAGCATTAGCAAGACAAATATGAAATACTTGCTTCATGTTATATAGGAGCAGAGGTAATGAAGAATTTACTGACAAACTGACTAACTGACTTGGTCTAAAAAGGATTCAGGTAACCACTCAATACTTAATTTAATTGAAGTAGCAAGATGTACATGTACCTTACATGGCACTGTTTAATACTTTTAATACTGTTTAATTCTTTTCTTAGCACTCCCCATTCACATTTTACCACCTTCTACTCACACACATACTGAGAGATGACCTTATATTTCACAGAGAAATAGTGGTAATAGGTAAAAAGTTCCCTTACTTCAAGATAAACTCCTTACTTTGTGATGCCTTGTTTTTGAAGAGGGAGGAACTTCTTTCTTACAATGTTAACCATTCCAAGGTTCTTTATTCTCTTCTATCTCATATCTCTAGTTATAATTTTCTTTATATATATATGTATATATGCATATATATGTATATATATGTAAATATATATATATATATATATATATATATATATA